>CM032631.1:10485456-10865235 GCA_019097785.1 Fraxinus excelsior | reverse complement strand
TGTGAACTATTACATGTGACATATAACCTATAAACTACTACCTATGATATTGATCCAATGACTTGCTATTAGTTCTCTTCATATGCGACTTGTGTACTGATAATAGTGTAATTATCACGTTTTTCATCCACTAATAATTGCACTTTCATGATTTATTGGCGCCTAAATATTCTAAGTATACTTGTATTTTGGTTTAGGCTGCAAATTGATGAATACAGTGAAAATTAGAGAAAAAAAAGAGGGAAAAAGGACCAAAATGGAGTAAAGTGATAGTTCAGGGACTAAAGTGTAAATATTCTAAACTTATTTCTAACATTGTGATGAAAATTTGAGAGTATTAGAGGTCAATCGGATGAAGAAAGGTGTCAAAAAGATGAAATATAGCCAAAATATTATCACATATCAACTTTCAAGTTGAAAAGTTTTGCACTGGTTTACAGTCTCATATTGAGACCAGTTTTTGATATGGAAAAATGATTGAATTCAAAAATGGTATCTAAAACAAAAATGTATCCCTTTGAGTTAGATTTTCAAAACATCTTGGATCATCTCAATCGGACATCAAAAGAGAAAGTTCTGACCCAAAAATGTTGCAAGGCGTATGCCCTCGCCTACAGGCAAAGCGCGCGCCTCAACCAAGGCTGTCAAAATCCTTAAGGCGCGCACCCTAGTTTACTCTAGGTGCGTACCTCAAGCCAAAACGAGAAGAAAAATTTAGTTTCCTTATTTTGTTTAGGTAAATTTTTAGGGCAATTTTTGAGGGATAATAAAAGGGGAAAATTTTGTGACTTTGAAAGAGGGCGATATTTTTTGAGCACGAAGGAGTTTCGTATCACTTTTACTCTCAATTCTTGCTCAAGAACCTCATGGAGAACTAAATCCATTGGTGAAGTTTGGAAGGAACTCGGTTGGTTTTGAAGAATTCATCGTTATGTTTCCCATGTAATATGTTTTTATTGATTAAACAATTCTAGAATTCAAATTTTCTTTCAATTATCTTATTTTGAGATTGGCTTATCCTTTATGAAATTCGTTGTGGATCTAGTCTCATTTTTTATTGATTAATTGAAATAATTGTTGAGTTCCAATTTCGGTTGTTTCATTGATGTGATTTAATTACTGATATATATTAACATTAGTCGCTCTTTGAATCTAATTTCAATGAAAGATGTGAAATTATGCTATAGGGAATCTATGTCTTGGAATTATCATAGAATTGATCAAGTATTGTATGCCAAATTTTTCGATTAGAGTATTATGATAAAGATCTCCAATTGAGTAGTATGAATGAGTGATTTACGTTGATTGATCCAAACCAATTGAGGAAATTTCAGCGCTTTACTATTTTGACATTGATAGTTGAATCCAATTTAATTCGTTAAACAACTAAATTCACACAATTTGCAAGAGGAACCCCATGACTTGATCATTTGAGTTAAATTTCCATCTCTCTATGGAATCGACACCCCAAAGTTGTGCTACAACTACCGCATTATACTTGGACGTAAGCATGTACATTGATTTGTTACATATGCAATTTGAAATGTGACATGTTATCAAGGCACATAGACATATGACATCTGATATGTGATTAGTTAATATTGATCTAAATTTGTTGTCATCGATCTGTGATCTATGCAATATGACATGTGACTTATAAAGTGTGACCTATGACCATAAATCAGTGATCTGTAACCTACGAAAATTGATCTGTGATATATGTACAATGACACGTGACCTGTGAACTGGTACCATAACATGTAACAAGTGCACATTAAATTTTGACAACTGAATTATGACTTGTAACAAGGGACCTATAACTTGCGCAAATGAACATGTGAACAGTTGCATTTATCAATTCGAACGACTTATCAATACTAATGACAACCAATAAAAATCACTACAAAACCTCGTCACCACCACCTGCAAAACATCAACAACAACCAATAAAAATTACCCAAAAATACCGACTATGTAGAAAATCTGAAAACCACCTCAAAGAGCATCGCACACTTGTGAATTGAGTGCCGCTACGTGCGGTTTCCTAAGCGGCTAGTTCTCTGGTTGAGCGGCCACTGAGCGTCGTTGTGCAAGTTTAGTTCTCTTGTCGATCGTTGCACCAGTGCTCACAGCCATGAGTGGCATCGTCACTGTGAGTATCGATGACGAATAGAGAGTAGATTGGATATAATAGAGAAAGAAGGACGAAAAAAATGAAAATGTGTTTGGGATGGGATGGGGGTGGAGTACGAGTGGGTAGGTAGATTAATTTCGTTTTATAATATTATTATTTAAAATTTAAAAAAATTAATTATCACCTGATTGTACAAAAAATTTGAAATCTTATTTTCGAAAATAGAACTTAAAAAAAGGGCGTGGTGTAATTTTCACCAAATAATATTCTTGCCTATTAAATACTAGCACAGGGCATATCCAGGTGTGGGTGGATTAGCCCAAGCCCACCCACCTCCCAAAAGAAGAAATTGGAGAAAATTTACAATTGCCCTGTTTCACCAAGTTACTTGGGTCAATTTTGAATTGAAGTTCTTGAACCTTAGGAAATATTTTTTGTACGTTTTGATGTACTCATGACATATTTCGTAAAATAACTTTCAATTTGTAAAATCGTAAACAATGAAGTTGCAATGGATATAAAAATGGTTGCACGAAATGAATTTAATAAATCTAATTCGTGACAATCACACTTTTGACTTATTTTTTTTTTACCTATATTTCTCGATCATCAGGATTAGATCTTGGTATCACTTTGAAGAACTTGACACCAGCTATGTAACACATATCAACATGAAAACTTTAAGCAGTGGACTTAAATAGCTATTCAAAGATGACTACCAAAATAAATTTAATAATTTTATTTCGTTTATGCTAACTCCAATGTCAACTTAAGGGTCCGTTTGATTGGCGGAATTTTTCATGGAAGTAGGAAAATATTTTTCTACTTTCACTTTTTTGACTGTTTGATATGCGAAGTTTTCTACGGAAAATGTTTTCCTCCCTTTTTCTAGGTACAACCCTTTGATGCACAAATGGTGTAAAATGTTTTTTCACCTAATATGTGGGAAAATATTTTCCACTTTTTTTTTTTTGCAATGGGAACAAATTCTAGACACAATGGTAAAAAAAAATTCACTTTTATCGACAACTTTCATGCAAAATAAAGTCAAACGAATGATATTCGGTATGGTAAATTTTTTTTTTCAAATTTTTTTTGACAATGAGAACAAATTTTAGACTCAATAGTAGAAAAAATTATCACTTTAATGGACAAATTTCATAAAAAAACGAAGTCAAATGGACACCAAATTTTCAACAATTTCCATGAAAAATTATACCAATCAAACACAATTAATTACAATTCCTAGCAAAACATTTTCTAAGAAAATCAATTCCCTATAAAACATTTTCTTTCCACCCATTTTCCAGCCTTTCAATCAAACGGACCCTAAATAAAATTCTATTTGATGCTAAATGACACTCGGCTGTCAAAGTCCTTTTTCAAAAATAATAATAATAATAATAATATTGCAAGCCCCCAGCTCATTAATCATTGTTCCACCCTAGACTAGCATTCATATATGAATAGAATAACGACTTACAAAAATATAGAAAAAAGAGATGCGGTGCAGAAAATTATATATGATTGAGATAAGAGTTTGACTCTTTTAACTTAAAACGATGATGCACAACACATGTATTAACAAATTCTGACACTCATCTTTCAAGATACAACGATCACGTCAAATGATATAAGAAATCCAAATTATGAAAAATAATGAACATAGTGATGTTTAGAACTCTCTTTGTATGATAACAGGACTCAAAATAGATGCACGAAATATTTTCAAGTGAATGTGAAGAAATATGATAGTGTAGGGTCAAATGACAGAATCTGCAAATGAGTGGGCCTAGAAATAATAGTTGAAAGTTGTGTGCCAAAAGACGCAAATATTGTAATAGGACATGTTTCGAAAGACATGTTAGTGTGGAGAAGGAATGGGGGAGGAGTTGCATATAGTGATGGTGGTTTTTGTGTTTGAGGAAGAGGTGGTGGTGTAAGGGTAGAATGAGGGTTTGGGTGCTTTATGAACATCGATGGCGGTAACGGTGTAACACTCTATGTTACAAGTGTAACTCGAATATGTTAAAATTGTGTTATACTTGTAACATGGTGTATAACAATTGATGGTGATAATGGTGGATGGTTGTGTAACACAATGCGTTACAAGTGGTGATAACAGTAATGGTAGAATGTGCATAATAAAGTTTATCATCCGCGTTTCGTCATTTGTTACACATATTACAAGTATTGCAGAAAATACAACACTTTCTGTTATAAAAAAGAACTGAAATTATTTTGAAAAAATAAAAAAAATTGGTTAATAATGTGGAAAATATATATATTTTTTTTACCGTGAAACTTTTCGTTAATTAGTCATATTAATTAATTAGACCTATTATTTAATGGCTATACAGGCCATGTAGACAATTAATTAATTATTATATTTGTCATTTAATCAATTTCTCATTTCGATCTTCCAACTTTTATCCTTGTGTGTAACTCATTAGGTTCTAATCTACGATGACGATAATATAATTATTATCTTGACATAATCAATATAAGAATAAATTAAATTTAGACTAATTTTAATTTATTCATTGATTAATTAATTCATATTAAATGTCCTTTCTTGGCATCTAAGAATAAGTCATGTGGTATGACAAGTCCTTTTGTGCCCTGCTAATGTGAAATAAAATCCCTTTATTTACTATATCTCGGTTGGTTACGAAATACAAAATGTGTCAATCTCATATCACCATTTACAGCATTTTTCACTTCAAGTAATTGACTTCGTGTTCCATATTTGAAAACTCATTTTCAACTCACTCTACATTGGCCAAGGAATTAGGGTATATAAGTCTATGTTTGACATGATAGAATCTCTTACTATCAATCTTCACGTGATTCACGTCACATCCAATTATTGTCATATTAGTAATCCTTGAGTAGAGTGGCATCTAACATTATCAAAGTGTAACAATCCTTACATAAGATTCCATGATGATCTGAAGTCGAAAGATTAATTTCACAACACTATGATATTTATGTGGAGTTTGTATGATATGTCATCCTATGAACTTGTTCATATATCAATCATTCATATATTCCATTCAAGTGTACACACACTTAAATTTGTGAAATTAACTACTTTCTTCAAAAGAAAGGAGTGCAATATGTGCTATCCTATCTGCACTAAGGATGCCCGTGTCTCATTAGTGCATATGGCTAATGACAATTCAAGAATATAATACCACGACAGATATTTCAGTATCACAACTCTTTAATTATGATTACTATGTCGCAAGTGACCACCTCTATTATTTATTCATTTGAAGCAATAAATAATAACACAGATTCAAACAAATAATAAATAAATGCATTTATAATAATGTAGTAATTATTCCATCATAACTACTAGATATTTGGCACAATACTAACACCTTAGACGTGAAAAAATCAATAGATACTCGATTATATTACTACTATAATTGTACAATAAATGGACACTAGAATATTTTATAAATACATTTGTCACACAATAAAGCCATTCATCTTTATAACTATTTAAACTAAGGCACAATACCTAACATGTAGGAGTTGGAACCTCCCACTCGTAGGATACACAGACTTGATGACCATACATATAAATGTCGACATATAAGGCCACTATTAGAGTGCCAGTGCTAAGACAATCTGGATTTGTTTCTTGCTCAATTGATTTCATAGACATAGATTGACAAAAATTTTCGACTATCATTTCTAGGCTTAGGAATGTGATCATACCAAAAACACCGTAACCGTGTGGTGATATTGTCAAGTGGGATGGAGGGATTTTTCAACACATTAAGATTGAGAGTGATGCTAAAAGGACATAATTGTCTACATAATGATCTACATAATTACAAGTAGCATTGGTCAAAACCTTTAATTCAAATCTGACATTTTCACAACAACGACAAAATGGTTGCAACATCACATTATATCATTCATTGTGTACAATTTAAGCCCCAATTTGACACTTTCACAACGATGACAAGATGGTTGCCACATCACATCACATCATGTCATTCCTAAGATTGATTAATTTAAGCCCCAATTTGTTGGTCATATTTGGGAAAAACAACATTTTGAATTTTAATTTTTAAAAAAATGTGTGGTTAAAAAGTTGAAAAAACTTTTAGGTTTACGTGAAAAATATTGTATTGTGTGAATGTGGTTGAAAATGAGTATATAGTCAAAAAAAAAAAAAAAAAAAAAATTGAAAATAATGGTTGTGAAACATGGGCTAAATTTACTCTTCAACGTGCTCTTTCATGAGCATGCTGATTTGGTTTTTCATTAAAGATATATAATATATGTATAATTTTCACGTATTAGTGGCGGTGAGACTTGAACATGCATAACCTTTATCTACTATATGAAAGTCACATTGTTAAAAACTTAAGCTGTTCAATAGAGGACAAACTCATTTATATAAACTTCTTATTTCACACAAACGCCAGACCAAATTTCCCTGTACAAGTGGAGGTCGGAAACTTGGATCCTTTTATTCATACACTCCTCAGCATCTCAAGTACTTATTGCTTCATATTATCATTCGAAAGATCTTTATTACATGCCTATGTTTGAAGTAGTTGATCTGGCTACCCAACACTCATGTCCGTTTCTTCATCCCATTTGAATGGCTTGATTGGTTTGGTTGCTTCCAAAAGTTTATCAATTGAAATCTTTGTCTTTGATTGCTGCAGCGGAGCTACCTCAGTGACATCTGGACTGTAATCCTGTGAAAATGCGACAGCAATAAGAATATGAACAAAGAAATAGCACTAGCTATATTAGTTTTTGTTGCAGTGAACTGCATATGCTAATTGACGGATTTGGTCACATTCTTTTTTCCTTAATCAAGTTCAATTTTGTCTAGTTGTACATGACATGACATTGAAACTTACGCATTTTGTTTCATGATTTATCCCCTAAAAGCATTGGGAGAAGGATGCTTACATGATCAGCATGCATTTTTGTCACAAATGTTTTAAATATGCTGAAGTTCTTCTCTTCTAATAGCTCATCTGACAGACGAAGGTAGGTCACTCCAGCCATTTTCAGTTTTGGAGGACCATTTTTGTTGACACCATTTGGCCTTGCATTCAGAAGGATTTGATTGTAACCTGCAGGATCGTATCTTGAAAGTGCATTTTCGCCACCCACATCAATTTTTTCCGTCCATCCATCACTCAAAACCTGCATAAATATAGTCCAAAAATTACCACAATTTACATCTTATTGTGTTAAAGAAAATCATGCGTGACATGACTCAACACGAGACAAGACATATATTTACTTACACAGCCGATGTTAGATTTATATGTCTAAGACACAATATGAAGTATAGATCTATATGATAGACTATACACTGTGACGCCCCATATTTTGCAAATCTACAGTTTAGGGAGTTATGTCACAAGTTGTAACTACTACCAAGTACCAAAGGTCCCTAATAACATTTAAAAAGTTACTATTTTTATGTTTTCAATAATTTGAGGGAAAATTTGACAGTTCAACCTGCTGTACAAGTTCTTGAGGTCCACTTTTAGCTTCCGCCGGTTGGTCGGTGTCTCTCATTTCAAGACACGTGAAATTTAAGATTCCATAATGCCTGGACAACATCCTTGCTATTGGCCGGTATCCATCCCTGCCAGTTAGGTTATAGTATCCTGATGTTAGCTCACAAGCATGACTTTCGTCCTTGTACCACCAGTGGATTCCAGAAACCTGTTTGTGCAGAATAATCGGAGATTCGTGAAACACAGCACGAAATAAGACCAGAAGTCCGTCCATAACAGATACTGGTCCGTAAGAGGTTACAACAACATTCATAGAGAGCGTTACTTGTAGTACTTTACTATGATGATAGCCGTGACTCTCATTAAATTTTATATTCCGGAATATCATAAGTACTTTCACGTCCATTCATATTAATCTTTTGTTAATAACACGTACCTTAGCAGCGAGCTTGAGTTTGCATCCCAAGAAGGCTTTGTTGGCTTCCTCTAGTATCTGATCCCCATGGTCTAGTAGCTTGTTAGAGTACCATGTTAAGAAAAACTTCCCCTTTTCTGTCTGGTAAGTCTTATTTGATCCGAAAAATCCTGTTTTCTCAGGGGTGTCATTATATGTTCCTGCATCATCTGGGAGGTCCCATTCTGGGTGCCCTGCCTTGGTTGCAGCCTCCTTGAACTGTTGTCTCAAATACTTGTCATAGCACTGCGATCATAATATCAATTTTACTGTTAGAATGGAGCTCGGTTGATTTATTTGAAAGAAGGGGGTAACATACTAGTCTTTATCTCACCTGAAATTCTCCAATGCCGGGGAACTTCCATCCTTGAGTCTCAGGATATGATGGATATCTGAGCTCTCCTGCAGGGCCTAGTCCTACCTCAATGTCTACAATGGTTCCAGCTTCCAAAATATCTGACATGTTTTCTCTAAAGCTCTTCATGTAATCACCGTACATCTATACATAAGAATTTGTGTATGTCAAAAACATATAAAGCAGAAGAGTTCATATTACTAACAAAATACGAGTCATAACAAGTCATACCTCTACAGCAGTTCTACCTCCAAAGAAAGGCAAGTTATCCACACCAAGTGAGAGGTACTCTTTGTCCCTAGCACCTGATCGGTTAGTGTAGAAAATGTCGGGATCTTTTTCTCCAATAGCAAGTACCCAATCTGGGATAGGAATGTACACAACATCCCCTACATTGCCACCACACTGGTGGAATGACATTATAGCCTGTATTTTCAATCCACATTTTTGAACGAGTTGGAACAATTTCTTGTAGGAAGACCAATCATACTGTTTGGGACCTTTGGCCTCTATAATTCCCCACCAGACATCTACCATTACACCATCAACTCCAGCAGCTTTTAGCTCTTTGAGCTGCTTCTCCAGCTTTTCTTGGTCCGGGAATTTGTTCTCTCTGGTAACAACTCCCAACTGTCATTAATGAACAAAAGAAAAAGAGTACATTAGAGTTTTGTTTGGTAAGATGAATTGTATGGTACTAGACAGTATGTTAGTAATGGAACTTTTTTGAAACTTACCTGAAGCATAACATAAAGTGGCACATAATTTGCTAACTTGATTTTGCCAGATTTTGAAGCCATTCTCTGGACAAGGAAAAAGGGGAAACTATTAGTTTCCTTTTTGAAGGTTGGAATGAAGATGCTAACGTTCAGTTCAGATTGCGTCCTTTATAGAGAAGGTTGGAGACCCCAAAATATCTTGAGCAGTTTGATCAATATTTAATCAGGCAATGGCGTTTTCTGGTGAACAGTAAAAGAAGGGGACATTGATGGATAAGCGACGGTGTTGCATGCATTTCCTATTCAAACGTTCGAAAATTGCCGTAACACGTCTTGGATTTTCTATGATTGTAATCTTTGAAATCTCTATCAAATTCTTATCCATTTCGTATTACCAAATGAGAAGATGCCAACATGTATTCCCACTTCCCAAGAAGAGTGATTGTCATATATAAAAATGCATTGATGGGATTATTCAGATGAGAGCAAAGTCGAGAAAGCACGTCCCAATGTCCCATTATCTCTTTTAAGTATTATTATAAGTGTAGCGAGTGATTCACAAAGTGTAAAAAATGAATGGTAGCATCCGGACCGGCCGACATGCATATAGACTCAGACTCTGTTCGAATTATTTTTTTCTTTTTGGTGAGAAGTCTTCATAGGAGAGAAGAATATAGTAATATAATTATTAAAGATATTATTTAAAATGAAAGTGATTATGTAAATGATGCCGTGAAAAAACTCGACTAAATGCTAATTTATGGAGGAATATATGACTGTGGAAGGAAATGACTAAGAAATAGTAATTGAACTTTTAGAGAATAAAAAACAGTTAAAAAAATTGTTCTTAAAGTATTGCATAATGTATTACGAAAGGTGTGATTTGTGGTGGAGAAGTATTTACTTAAAAGTTAAACGATCATTATATTAACTATTTACTTAAAGTTTAAATGATCATTTAATTAAGTCTCTGTTTGTCTGACATTTTAAGTAAAAATATGACCGTTGAGGAGGGGTCTCAGCCGCATTTTTTTGACCAAACTCTCTTCAGATGGGACCCACAAATTTGTAAAAAAATGGTCCAAAAATGAATTTTGATGTTAAACTAACGCGGAACAAACGGGATGTAACTATTTACTTAAAGTTAAAAAATCATTTTATTGAACTTTCTCACGAGAAAGTTTAAACTACTAAAAAAGAACAATTTAATTTCTACATTTATCCTCTCATGTAGACTAAAAAAGGATATTTACCAAGACTATCGCATCTTCCCAGCGAAGGAGTCATTTTCATGGGCCTCAACGATCCATGTGGCGAAGTCCAAAGCGTGACAAACCAAGCCAAATCGAGGAGTTTATTTGTGGAGACGGGTTTCTGCTTGTGAACCAGTCACTTTTATCTTAGGTAATAGTAACTTAGCAAATATCAAAGACGTAAAGGAGTCTCAGCATATAACATATAAGTTACACTATTACTAACACGGTCTTAGTTTCGCAAAATATACTTAAAAGAATGATTTTGCTATTTTTGTACATAAAAAGTGTACATAATGGATTATATATTATAAGAAACTAGAACCACACAAATTTTATTTTTCCCATAATCCATTGCATAAATTCACAGAGTCATATGATTTGTAACTTAATTATAGCAATTTTATAGTGGTACCAATAAGTTCAAGTTAACCTGCAACCTCTAATCCCGATTAAGAGGCAAGTCCAGGCCATTCAGGAGGATCCCCGAGCTTCACCTTCACAGGTAGGAGCCTCGGATTGCAAAATGGCATTCTCTCCGTCGAGCAAAACCAAACTCTTCATGTACCTTTCCAAGTGAAATGAGTCCTTAGCAGCAAGAACTCCAACATGTGTGTAAACCTCATATCATTAAGATCATTCAAGACCAGCAAACTTCATATATTCTCCCATCATATCAGTAGTGTACATCTCCCTCCAATATCCAACCATACCATACTCCTCCATCACCCACACTAAAAGCAACTATTGCTTCCAGCTATGATACTTATCGCTGCAAGCTTCTTCCCTAGCACAGCCAAAGACAACTCCAGCCCCCATTGTTTTAAATCATCTAGCTGATTCCACTCTTTGAACACCTCGTTGCTATTTCAAAAGAAACAATCAGGCATTGCATGGGACACCCCTTCAGTTTTTGGACATTATATCCAACCAGAGCATAGATCAGCTCAACATATGATATGACAACCCCCATATCTCATGTGGCGGTGGTCCAGCATTGAAATTCCTCCACGACCCCGAACCATTAGTTTTACAGTCAAAATCAATACCAAGTACAAATTTAAAGTCTCCATGACTCCTCAGGGTTACCCGGGGTTTCAGGAGACTCAAGTATTTTTTTAATAGGTGGGTTCCTCAGAATAATGCCATTAACAGGTCGTGCTAGACTAAAAACAGAGTTTTTACAATTAGAGAAAACAAGCCATCACACGAGCCCACTATTTGGAAATGGGGGTAAGATTTAGACTTGAAAGGGAAGTATAGTTCCTGCATATTGTCTATGTCATCTGGTAAAAGCAAGTAGTGTTCAATCGGTGGGATTTGGAAGTTGAAATATAGGTGATTAAAAGGTGAAATTCCATTCAATGATTTATTTCTAAGGCTACGTATGATAGCCTTTATTTTCCTTGAAAAATGGAAAAAAATTTCATTTTTCATATAAAACGTCAAAATTTAGCATGAAAAATGTTTTCCCAAACCCACGCCCCTACTTTCCTTGATTTTGGAGAATTGCTTTTTTCACTATTTTTTTTTTACTTTTTGACAATGAAAATAAATTTTATAACAAATTGTAAAAAAAAAAAAAAATCACTTGAATAAAAAAATTTCATGTAAAAAGAACATTAAACTTTGATAAAAAAATGGTGAAAAATAGTTTTCGAGCAATTTTTATTTATTTATTTTACTTTTTGGCAATTGTAACAAATTTCATAACCAATTGTAAAATTTTTTTTTTACTTTAATAGACAATTTCCATGTAAAATGAAGTCGAACATGAACAAAAAAAGAAAATCCAAAATTTAAAATTTATCGGGTAGAAAATTATACCAATCAAACACACTTATTTAACAATTCCCTAAGAAATAAGTTCTAGACAATATTTTCCTTGGAATTCATTTTCTTTCCACCCATTCCACCCTACCAATCAAACGGACACTAAGATACAAATACAAAACGCAGATATGTAGCATGCAAAGCTGAGTATCTCATTTCGCTTAGGTGTAACGACCATATTTTGTGATTGGATTTGATATTAACAGACCAAAGTGACTTCTATCGTAATATTAGTTGTTTAATTTACTTTATAGAGCTTCAACTCATACCTAAGGAAGAAAGAGTAGAAGAAACATGGAATGTGCAATAAATGCACATCCATCAAGGAAATCTCCCACAATCTAGTGCATAAAATCACAATATGTTACCTAACTATATCAGTTTTATGTGGTGGTACCATGTTAAAAGTTAGCGTGCAACCTCCAATGATGATCAAGCGGTCGGTCTAAAATCACCAATGTGAGTTTTGGGGAGAATCACACAAAAAATGGGGCTTGGTTAACACCAAAATGACACCACAAAGCAACAAACCACAACTCTCAAACTGTCACTTTCCCAATCAACTGGTTGCTCTCAATGGCAGCCCACAAAGGGCTAGGTGTGGGGTTTAATATAGCCTCAAAGATCAGCCACACAGGCTAAAGGAGGAAGAAGAGAAGAAAGCACAAAAGGCAGGGAAGCACTAAGCAAGACACGAGACTTGAGGCGCCGTTTTCTCTCTATAAACCAAAGGCTAATTATTATCAATTCCACACACACGAAAACAACAGTAATGGATATCATAAATAGTAGCAATGGTGGGCTTTTGGGTTAGGGGATAATAGAGGCCCATTAAGTGGACTACCAACCAAAAAAGTCATTCAAGTCTTTGGGCCGAGCCATGAGCAACTATAATTAAATTAGGTTACTACCAATGACCCAAATAGGTTATAGTAATGATTTGTTCTATTTGTTGTGTCGACACTACACTTCACTCATCGGCCAAAGGCCTATGAAGTAATCCAAATGAAAAACACAGTTTAACATCATTGCCCGAATTTATTGGGTATCAAAAAATCCAAAAAACCTCCACATTGATCCCAATAAAGCTGCAAGCAACAAAACACACAGTTTATACTTGCACAATCAAGGTAACCAATAAAATTGGTATCACAAACCTTACCTCGTGTCTCTACCTGAAACACATACCATACATGCTCCATATACTCACCAGGGCTAAGATCAAGAACACCCAAGTAGAAGCAAATAATCACAACAATCAATCAAGAGCAAATAAACATGTGATGAAGATATCATATAGGATAACGGAGATCTTTTCAAACACGTGTTCACACAGAACAACAGATTAACACCAAGTCAATCAACATGCCAACACATACGCAACAAATGCATAAATGACCTCCGAAGATCTCATCACACGTATTATATCCCATTCTGTGTTGCTCACTCCTCGAGAACACATATCTTACCTCATCGCCCACCATGCTCGCTAGACTAATCACTCAACCAAACTCATGTCTAACTATAAGTCTCTATAAATCCTAAGTTCTCGAGATAATCCTCTATCATCACATTACTTCTCCAACCTAAGTGGATAATGGGTCTCCACCTAATAGAAGTGTCTCACTTGCACTCCACCTGATCAGGGTCTCTTACAGATAAATGATTCCAACATTTGATCACATCTCCACCGTGATCCAAATGTCACACATCACATCCCACGGCACAAACAACAATGTACCCCTAGGCATCTATATTTCACCTTACCAAAAGACATACCACACACTGCTAATGCATCCCAAACCCACTATGACGAATCAAAACCTTTCGACGACCACAAAGGTTAGGGCTCAATTTAAATTTGCCCACACACCAACAAGGTTACTCCAAACACCAACGCTCAAAAAATTCACAAATGATAAATCCCACAAAGGGAAGGGTGAAGATGGAACTCACAAAAGAGGCTCACACAGAGAATGAAGAAAACCCTCACAGGCTGCCTCACATTATCTCACAAACCACATGCTCACAAAGATGAAGGAGAAAATGGTTGTCTCTCTTACTTCTCACTACCACACTCTCACACCGCTCATAGAGCAAAACAGAGTACATCATAGATCTCAACCCTCTATGCATGCAAACAATTACACCAAGTAATAAGATCACTTTAATTCATGTCAATGCACATATAATTATGCAACCGAATTAAGCAATCACACACATGTAAAAAGATAACACACGGATGCACATGCAGTAACTAAGGTTACACTAAGTAAGGCTCACAAGGGTCATCGCTCGACCCCGTAGCCAAATTCGCCTCGCCTCGCCTCCCATCTTACCCTTCTTCTTGGGACAAGCCCTAAAGAAGTGTCCAGACTTACCACAGCTGTAACACCGTCTACCACCAGACTTGTCCCACTTATATCTCTTCTTCTTACCATCATCATCACTCGAGTCGCTACTCGAATCACTACTGTCTTGAACTCTATCCAAACTCATTTGCTTAAATTTTATTCTACTCCTCATTATATGCAACTCACAATTTCTCTTATCTTCTTTTTCAACCTTAGTCTCCATTTTCTTACTTCTAAGGGAATCGATGACAATCTCAGGGGTTAAGGTGTCCCTACCATACTTAATCGTATTATTAACCTCTCTATATGATTCAGACATATAATTAAGCAAAATAATGGCCTTATAGGTTTCAGACACCTTCTCATCACAATTAACGATGTCTTGAACCAACTTATTAAAAATATCCAAATTGTCATCCAGATCCTTTGAATGATCCATTTTAAAGCTAAAAAATCTTTCAAGTAAGTACAATTTATTAGGAGTAGATTTAAGCAAATATAAATCCTCTAACTTTTTCCAAAGTTCTTTTGTAGAATCAAAATTTTCAACTTTTCTCAAAACAATATCGACAAGTGTAAAATAATTGAAGTGTATGCAAGTTCATCATATTCTTCCTTTTGTGTTTCTATAAAATCTTTGGGAAATTTATCGTCTATGGCCTTTGAAACTTTTTGTTGAACCAAAATACCTCTCATTTTCTGTTACCAAATAGAAAAGTCACATTTTCCATTGAAAATTCCAATTTCGAAACGTGATGACATTTTGAAAAACAGAACAACTAAAATTGCACAAATAGGTTACACAAAGTAATCCTAAGGTAGTAATATACACCGTATTAGATTCCCAGATTTTTGTAAGACTCAAAATCTCAGATCAAGGGAACGTTCTAACGGGTCAAGTCCGAGTGTTCTAACAAGATAATCAATTATCAGTGCAACACAAAGATATATCAGCTAAAAATTAAAAAATTTCACGCAATGCAGTCTCACACAGTGACTAAACAACAGTTACGGCACAAAAGCAATTACCGACTTGCAATCAAATTCAACACTTCAACTAGAGCAAATAATTCCTAAAGTTCTAGCACAAGCAATGGTTACCCCTTTACGGTAACCCCACACCTATGACGTGCTAGTGCTAGTGTTGAGATTAAGCAATGACGTGCTAGTGCTGAAATTTTAAAAAGGGATAAGCCAATTTACCAGAGCGGACCTATCTGAGTCCGTAAATTACGATGAATATAATTTTAACACTTTTTAGGGCCACCACTATTCGCCCTAAAGTTTGCAGCAACTGATAGAATGCAAAACTGAATCTCGAACGAGAAGGGACAAAATCGTCCAACTTTTCCTGTGTAACTTGAAACACTAAAACAACACTATCAATACGTTCAGGGTAGTAAAAGAAACAAACTGCTCGAAAAAAATTCTGACTGGATACCGCCCACCGCCCCCACTGAAAAATGCACGCGCCGCAGCCGAAAAATCACCACCACCACTACTAGGTGCACCCGGGTCTGCTGAGAATGGGTGTGGTCTCAGATTTTCTGGCAAGTCAATAGTTTGGCTGAAATCGAGAGAAACAGGGTCGGACTTCGTGTGAAAAATCGCGTCTGCGATGACTGGCCGTCTATCTTCCTCGTCGTCGATTTCAGCCAAATTTTTGCACCACCCAGCAGCGCCTCAGTCTGCAGAGCTCGTATACGGGCTTAATTTATCCGAGTAGTGAACGGGTTGGCCGAAATTGAATCAAGTAGGTTCGGACCCTTTTGAAGATCGCGAGACATGTTCTTCTTCTTCAATTTCTGGACTGATTTTGGTGATTTCTTGCTGAAATTTACGCCAACGTGGCTCTGATACCATTTGTGAGTTTTAGGCTCCAATCACACAAAAAACCGAGCTCGGTCAACACCAAAACGACACCACAAAGCAACAAACCACAACTCTCAAACCGTCACTTTCCCAATCAACTGGTTGCTCTTGATGGAAGCCTACAAAGGGTTGGTGTGGGGTTTAATATAGCCTCAAAGATCAACCACACAGGCTAAAGGAGGAAGAAGAGAAGAAAGCACAAAAGGCATGGAAGCACTAAGCAAGACACGAGACTTGAGGCGTCGTTTTCTCTCTATAAACCAAAGGCTAATTAATATCAATTCCACACACACGAAAACAACAGTAATGGATATCATAAATAGTAGCAATGGTGGGCTTTTAGGTTAGGGGATAATAGAGGCCCAATAAGTGGGCTACCAACCAAAAAAGGCATCCAAGTCTTTGGGCCGAGCTATGAGCAACTCTAATTAAATTAGGCTACTACCAATGGCCCAAATAGGTTGTAGTAATGATTTGTTCTATTTGTGGTGTCGACACTACACTTCACTCATCGACCAAAGGCCTATGAAGTAATCCAAATACAAAACACAGTTTAACATCATTGCTCGGATTTATTGGGTATAAAAAAACCCAACAACCAAGCTTCACCTTCGCATGTAATTATCTCAGATTGCAAAATGGCACTCTCTCTGTTGAGCAAAACCAAACTCTCCACGTACATTTCCATGTGAAATGAGTCCTTGGCAGCACGAACTCCAACATGTGAATACATCAAATCATTCGGATCATACAAGACCAGCTGACGACTGCCTATTTCCACTAGCAATGGCGGACACAAAACTTTAAAATTAGGGAGACACAATCGAATTTCCAAAGAAGTTAGGAGAAATTTTACAATAAAAAAATTTACGTCAAAAAAATCATACCCCCATGTAATTTTGCATCCGAAAATTTACATGAGATATGACTTTTTTGGATGTAAAATTTCGAATTTTTTTTGATGTCATATTCCATATAAAATTTCCTAATAAAAATGAAAAATTACATTGAGAAATTTGTATCACAAAAATAATAAATATGAATGAAATAATTGATTTTTTTTAAGAGCAAGTTAGACGTTTTTCTTTAAAACTCATGTTTAACATATTTTTAACTATTTTCTATATCTGCTTGGACTATTCGATATGTCCATAATATAGTTCTTGAAATAAGTTTTGAGATGACATAAGCAATTTGTAGATTCGATTAGTGTACAATCATCAGAGAATTTTTAAAATTAGCATATTATCGAAATTCAAATTTATTTTGATTTTGCCCCTATTTGGTGGAGATTAAAATCAATTTTTTAATAAATTTTGATAAAAGTTAAATAGTTATGAATTCCATGAAATATGTTATTAAAATTAATTGTTAACTTTGATTTAAAGTAAAATTTAGGTTTCACGACTTTATATTTTTTTAAAAAAATCTCCAAAGTAGGGGTGGCACGTGCCCCCCCAAGACCCCCGTTGGGTCCGCCAGTGTCTACTAGTATGTCTCCATCGTTTGTAAACCCCACAAACTCCATATATTCTCCCATCATACATCTCCCTCCAAGATTCAACCACACCATACTCCTCCATCACCCACACTAAAAACATCCGTTGCTTCCAGTTATAAATCGAAAAGAAAAAGTTGTCGACAACACTTTTAGTCACGATGTACTTCATCATATTATAAATAACGACAAATCAAAATAAATTCGTCAAAATATATCGATCGAAGAAATAATTGACCAAATAAATGGAGGCAATCCTAACAAATTGAATTTACTAGAGAAACCTTAAGTTTATGGATTTACAAACCGAACACCTAAAGGTGTATGCTTATGTGAATTGAAAATAGAAAATGTACAGTCGTAATATGAAATGTACGACTCTTTACATAATGAAAACTTGTGTAAATAGATAAATTATCACATGGTGGATATAATAACAACTCTCTATTTGGACTATAACCAACTCATCTTGTATGGCTTTAAAGATTTTATGCCTAAACCATATAATTCAAGTGCTATTACCAGGAGGAGGATAATTTGCATTGTACTTTTTTCCCCCTTGACCAAGGTTTTGTCTCGGTGAATTTTCCTCGTAAGATTTTTAGTGAGCCAACGTTTGTAGCGTATTGAAAAGAATTACGTACTATTTTTCCTTATTTAGGATTTTCCCACATGATTTTTCCTAGTAAGATTTTAACGAGACATATTCTTTGTGTGATGGATGTCCATAACATATAATACATTTACCTTCAAAATAATACTCTAATACGTATGAAACGCACGAAGAAATCAACCAGAGCTATTTCTAAATCATTATGTTACTATAATTATCAAATGTTGATTAATATTTCACATGAATATAGTGTTATTTGAAGGCAATACGGACAACATGAGATATATTTCACCGGAAATTGAAATTTTGAAGACATTGACGTGCAAGACATGAATCACTTGATACAAGAATTTTCACTCATTGAAATTAGGGGGAGTGGTTGTACTTTTTTCCTTCGATCAAGTTTTGTTTGATTGAATTTTCTTGATAAAGTTTTAATGAGATAGCAGTTTACTACAAATTATTTGTACTTTTTTTTTATCTGTTGGTGTTTTTTCCCATTGAGTTTTTGTCAAATAAGATTTCAATGAGATGGTCATTATGCAAATAATCATCAAATGTGGAGTGTTGTAAAACTATAAAATAAATATTGATGATTATGTAGTTTTATCATCAAATATAGATAAGTCTTATCTAGTTTAGAGAATCTATTTCATTCCAATTGTAACTCTCATTTTGAACTTTATAAATACGAGTCTTAATTATCAATAAAATATACACTTGAATTTTGATTCTCTACTTTTCTCTATTTATTCTCTATTTATTTCTTTAATTTTATAATAGTTTCACCTAACTCTTTTTACTAGAAAAAACTTTTTTTTTATAAAATTAGTCAAAAGAATCCAAAAACAGTGTGATAAACATTTATCAACTTTTTTAAGTAATCAATTTTAATTTTAACCGCATTTTTTTTTCCGAATTCACAACTTTTATATACTTTTCAAACACATATTTAATATTTTTATCAAAATTTGTTAAGCTTGCGTTTGGCTCATGCTCACAACTTGTTTATTTGCACATAAGTCACTTTTTATTTATGTATTTTGAAGAATTTACAAGTACTACACCTACTATCACTCATTTTTTATTTGTTTATAATTTAAATTGTTCTTAAGTCACTCCAAAGATGCTTGAAAGCAACAACAATTGAGAGTCAAATTGTAGTCAGCAGTGAGAAAATTAGACTTCTAGCTCATGTTTGATACACATTAAAATTTTCATTCTCTTTATCTACTCATTTTAACCACACATTATTTAACAAAATAATATTTTCTATCATATCAGTAAATTTTCATTCTTTTTCAACTACACATTCTTCATCAATCTACTATTCTAAAATACATTCTTCCAAAATAATGTGGTTCAAACATATCCTAATTGTGGTTGAATTTTAAATTTTTCTGGTAGCCTACCATTTGGTTTGTACTACATAATCAATCTGGTATAACATAGGGGTATTAAATGGGTCGAGAATTTTCATACCGTTCATCTATTATTGGTCTCGGCTTACGAGCTTAATCCTTGATGGTGGGAGCAGCTCGTAATATTTTTATTTTTTTCATCATATTATTCGAAGAGCTAATTTCATTAAGGCTAACGTAAATGATTGATTGGAAGAATATGGTAATATACAGTGACTAATTAAAAATAAATTAAAGTTCAATGATCGATTTAAAACACACATAATAGTATAGTGAATGAATTTTTTTACCCCCAACCCTAACCGTAACCGTCTACTCCGCCGCCGCCCAGCCGTGGTTTGGACTTTGGAGAAAGGGCATGGCATTGTAGAATTTTAATAGAATATTGAGGGCATTTTTGTAGAAGATGATAATTTAGGAACAAGACTGACATTGCCAGCTCCATCAAAAGCATGACACGACAGGAATACTATTGGGCTCGACTCCCAAAATATCCTCACCCGTCCTACGTAAATAAAGAGAGTTTATTTCCTTGGGTAATTACGTCAATTTTTATTAAAATTATTTGTTCATGCCGCTTGAATTTTTGATTATTGTATTCATCGTTTTTTGATCAGAGAAGTTAACATTAAATCTTATGTAACACTATAATAAAATGTTGCCGCATCGTCAAATGATATTATTTATTATGTCAAGACAGCAAAATTGTTGTTAAAAAGAAAATGGTGATTTTGTCTCTGTTTGTTAAATATTAAAATCAAAATTTTAAATTTTTTTTGATATAAACGATGAAATGTGTGATTGAAAAATTGTAAATTCCATGAAATGTGTTGTTAAAATTAATTGTTTATTTTGACTTAAAATTTTAATCCAAACCAAACAGAATATACGCTATTTTTTCTAATCTTAGCTTCAATAATCATTAACATAATTACACCAATAAATAAATAAATAAAGGGTGAAAAGGTGGCCATTGCAACTCATCACATGCAATTCAAATTTAGTCAGAAGTCTACATATTCCTAAAATTAAATTCCACTGGCTGCTAATGAGCAACAATTTTGCTACATGAACATCAAATTTGGCGTGTTTATTAGAGATTAAAATCGGATTAAAATTAAAAAATTTACGGTTATTGTTGATTTTTATTATACGAGTGAGACCCAATAACGACTATATTTTTAATTTTAATTAAATTTTAATATTGATGTGAGATGACAATATTTTATGCTTCAATTTTAAACGATCAATGACACAACGCACGATAATTGAATGAGCAACAATTAAGCACACAAATACTTGGCTTCACGCGCCTCAGCAATTTACTTCCCCAACTACCTCCCACATTCCACCCTAGAAATAAAAGTCCAAGGCAAACTGACAGTCCCCGGGAAAATTTCATTTACAGTCACTGAACTTTTAATGAAATTTCAATTGAATCTCTTTAAATTTCAGTTTAGTTTTTTTAGCTGAACTTAATTAAATGTCACGTTTCACCACTTTGTCACATGTTGTTCCTAAATTGATGAAAATTACTTAATTGAACAAATATTTTACGTAGTCATTATGTGACATTCCAACTTACCACTATATCACATCATATTGTTAAAAAATGTATGTTTTAATCTTTTAGTACAAGGCCATTACTATAATTCCCATTGTACCATTTGCTTTTCTAGGATTTCTAGAAACAATTCCGTGAAAGATTAGTTACGATATAACTAAATAATTTTATCAACTTTGTAGGTAATATCTTACGAAATGTGATAGAGTGGTAAAACTTGAAATTAAATTGGAGCTTGATAACCAAAATGACAAATTAAAATTTAATGAAATTTACCCTAATTTACTCACCCCCCCCCCCCCCCCCTCCAACCCTCTCCCAAAAGTCCAAGTGTAAAACTCACAGTCCCTCATTGTCCTTGGCACCCCAAAAATAAAAATGACAAGAAATCATAGAAAGGATGAAAAAGATACAACAACAGTGCAAAGAGAGTAAAAACCCACCCAACCCATCAAAAAGTATTATCTGATTCATTTCATCAATTCTAAGCCAGAGGAAAAAAAAAAAAAAAAAAAAAGTTCGAAAAAAAAATGATGTGCTATGTGGGGAAGGCAACCAAGATCTTCATCTTCATTGTGACAGTGGTGGTAGTGACTGGTCTTGTCTTGGGATTTGGGTTACTCAAGCATGCAATTCATCACAAGACCCAAAAATGTACAGATGAATCTTGTCTACAATCCACCGCCCCAGTAATCTTCCCTCCACCGCCGCCGCCGCAGCCACCAGGTGATAATCCTAGCCCAAATGTTCCCAATCCCATATCTCCACCACCACCACCACCTAGTGATAGTCCTGGCCAAAATGTTCCTAATCCATCTGTATCTCCTCCTCCTCCACTGCCTCCACCGCCGCCGCCAGCAGTGTCTTTGCTGCCGCCTCCGCCATCAGTAGTGCCGCCACCAGCAGTCAGTCCTCCTAGCCCGGTGACCCCGGGTCCAGTGAATTTTTAGTTGCCTTTTTTTTTTTTGGTCTATTTTTTTAAATTTTTGGTCTTGATTTGGGTAATTCTTGGATGGATTTGTATATGGTTTATTTTCAAGTGGAGAATTATTCCCAATTTTCTTAATTTTTCATTAATTTGTCAATTCACAGTATCTGAAACTGATTAAAAAGTTATAATTCAATGCCGTTATCTTTTTGGTTCCGATTTCAATGCAAATTATGCAATTGACTTATTTGACTAATTGGTCCTCTAATAAATTAGAATTTATTTTCGCTATTAATACATTAGAGGCCATGTTTTATTTTTATTTTTTTAAAAAAAATGTGGATTATGTGCCTAGAATTAGACCATACCCTTAAAAAAATAAAAATGAGAACTGCTAGGGCCCGCTAATTAACTAATTAGCGGGCCCCACACTAATTAGATAAGGCCGTGACATTTACCGTCCTCCAATGACTGTACAAGTAGTGTTTTTATTTAAAAATTGTGTAGTCTCTAATGGATGTCCCTGTCCCATGTATTGAGGGCTACAACTTTGTTGTCCGAAAGAGTTTTTGTTTTGTTTTGGGGTTTATTTTATTTTTTAACCTCGATATATTATTTATTTTTGCCATTGAATTGTAATGCGGTGCCAAGAGCAAGTTGATTAATGAGGGAAAGCTATAGCATTATTGATTAACGAATATGTTGAACCAAGATTGTCATACCGTAGCTTAGGATCCCGAGAGACATAGTTCTAGTTTTGGAAATAAGTTACGAATCAACTAGTTAAGATAATGTACAAAACTCGATTCCTATAAAGGAGCGGGCTACAATCCTTTGCTCATCGATAAAGATAGTAAAGGCTGATAGAGAAGTGATGTAGAACCCTATGTATCTGGTCACTTCATTTGGTTCTCTTTTTGGGTTATTTTTATTTTTCAAATGAACCCGTGTCGTATTTTAAGTTCCATGTCTTGGCATTTCTATTTATCGTCGAGTTGAGAGCTATAAATATTTAATTTTTTTTTATCTTTATATATTTTTTATAACATTCGAAGTTTTTTTTTAAAAGACGTTCATTTAAAACATTTATTTTATATTTTATATTATGCTTCTATTTGTTTTCAATTTTCATCTCATTTTAATGCTTTTTCTTACCGTTACAAACAGGAGCAGCTGTTTTTTTTTTTTTTTTTAATACCATTTTTCTCTCACAATGTCCCCCAAAACGTTTGAAAAAATGGTACAAAAATTCATTTTTGTTGACAGAAAATGAGAAACAAACAGGAGTTATATTTGTATTTCAAAAAATCACTAAAATCAATCATCAACATAACTTCATATTCATTTGGTCTTATTAATTGCAATTAATTTTGCACGTACGGATGGAAATAAAAAAGTCAAGTTACTTTACTTTTTCATTACTTTCTACAGTTTGTTGGGATGGGATAATTTGAAGCAGTTTTGAAAAATGGCAGAAGATATACTACAAAGTTATCATACGATTTTGGTCTCCTGCGCCTATCCTGCGCGCTGAGACCAAAAATTGATTTTTCCTTTAGGCTGACACACAAAGCCTTTTTTTAATTTTTAATTTTTTTTTTTTTTTTATATTTTTGTTTCACTTTTTTTGTCTCAATTTTGCGAGATTATTACGGTAAGTCAAACGAAGTCGAAATATTACATTCTTAATATCATTTCAAAGTGCTCACAACCTAATTTCTCCCCTTACTAACGGTGTGCGAAACGGCAAACCGTAACAAAAGTTATCACTCGTCGAAGTAGGCCGTTCCAAAATATATAAAAGATTTTTCTTATTTTTGTCTCAGTTTTGCGAGATTATTACGGTAAGTCAAACGAAGTCGAAATATTACATTCTTAATACCATTTCAAAGTGCTCACAACCTAATTTCTCCTCTCACTAACGGTGTGCGAAACGGTCAACCGTAGCAAAAGTTATCACTCGTCGAAGTAGGCCGTTCCAAAATATATAAATGATTTTTCTTATTTTTGTCTCAATTTTGCGGGATTATTACGGTAAGTCAAACAAAGTCGAAATATTACATTCTTAATACCATTTCAAAGTGCTCACGACCTAGTTTCTCCCCTCACTAACGGTGTACGAAACGGTCAACCGTAGCAAAAGTTACCACTCGTCGAAGTAGGTCGTTCCAAAATATATAAACGACTTTTCTTATTTTTGTCTCAGTTTTGCGGGATTATTACGATATGTCAAACGAAGTCGAAATATTGCATTTTTAATACCATTTCAAAGTGCTCACGACCTAATTTCTCCCCTCACTAACGGCATGCGAAACGGCAAATCGTAGCAAAAGTAACCGCTCGTCGAAGTAAGTCATTCCAAAATATATAAACGATTTTTCTTATTTTTGTCTCAATTTTGCGAGATTATTACGGTATGTCAAACGAAATAGAAATATTGCATTCTTAATACCATTTCAAAGTGCTCACGACCTAATTTCTTCCCTCACTAACGGCGTGGGAAACGACTAACCGTAGCAAAACTTACCACTCATCGAAATAAAGAGACATACCATGAATATTGATTTTGGTCTTTATATTTCGACAAGTGGTAAGTTTTGCTACGGTTGGCCGTTTCGCACACCATTAGTGAGGGGATGAACTAGGTTGTGAGCACTTTGAAATGATATTAAAAATGTAATATTTCGACTTCATTTGACTTACCGTAATAATCTCGTAAAACTGAGACAAAAAAGGTGGAACAAAAATATTTAAAAAAAAAATTAAAAAAAGGCTTTGTGTGGAAAATCCAATTTTTGGTCTCTGCGCGCAGGTTAGCCCTGCGCACAGCGCGCAGGAGACTAAAATCGAGTTATCATAATCATAATTGAAAGGAGAATGTCAACTTTTAGATGGAAAAGGTAATGAATGCTAGTTTTGATTATTACAGGAAATTACAATAAATTATTTTTATAATTAAAGGAACTTTTGATCGAATGGTATCATTTCTTCTAATTTTAACCACGGAACCTACAACTTTCTAACAATATATTTCATCAAATTTGCTAAAAAAAATTATCTTAATCCCACCAAACAGAGGCTGAAATTAATTTGGATTCAAGAATTAAATCTTGATGGTTTAAACTTTTTTAAACTAAGCGTTGTATATTAAAAACATTAATTTGCAAGATCGGACTTAGCTTAAGTGGTAAAAATGAAACATTTCCGAACTTGAGTCTCATTTAGGGGACGAATGAAAGTTTTTTTTTTTTTTTAAAAAAAAAGGCATTAATTTGCTAATTTTCATTACGATTATATTTGAAAAATGAAGAAAGTTTTTCAAAGATAACCATAATTTAACATGTCTTAAAAGGTCAAAACTAATATTATTATGACAATATTTCATTAATTATAATGTATTAGGTGATAGCAAAAATAATTTTGCCACACTTAGTTTCACGGGTAACCTTTTCTTAGCACAGAAAGGGACACCGTGCGGCAGTAGTCTGCTCCGCTAGACTACCTTCCGCCTAATCCTCGATCGCGTCGGGACGAAAGTAAATTTTGATTACAATTTTAAGAAAACGAGCAACATGAAACTGAACACAATTGAAATAACATCTTCATTGATTGCTAGAAAGCAAGACATTACAATAGACGAAAGCAGGAAATTACAAATGGCTAGTGCAGGGGGAAAACACTAGTAGCTTGAAATAGTTTTGAAAGACCAATACCCCTATAATAGATTTCGGGACAAAAACCTAAATAACGGGAGTAGACGTTATTTGGCTCTAGAATCATACTTTTTCTTTTCTATTTTCCATCTATTTTATGAATTAAATGAATATTTACAACACGGGGCTTAAGCACAGCTGCAGCCCGTGACATTCTCCCCCACTTGATTTGGCGATGTCCTCGGAGCCGTTGAGTATTCTTCTCGCTGTTGCTTCTGCTCCATTTGACGAAGTACTCTTGAAGATATTTTCTTGAAGCTTGAGTAGTCTGGTAGCCAAAAATCTCTTCAGCAATCTTCATTTCTGATCTTTTCACTTTAAGAACTGATTGCTTCAAATCTGCAGAGTTCTTGCACTGTTTTTGATCGGTGTCTGCAGTATGGAGGAGTAACGGTTGTTGGCCAGTAGAAATTTCAAAAGGACTCTTGTCTGGAGAAGAGCTCTTTTGAACATTGAAATACATCTGGGCCACATCCGAGAGTTTCACCCGAATTTCATGCGAAGCAGAGGTAAAGTGCTGAAAATAGTCTCCCAGCATAGAATTGAACTGCTCTGTCTGTTCGTCTGATCTTCGGTGAATGGTAGCACTTGTGCTCAAAGTTGAACCAAGAAGTTTGAACAACTTGGTCCAAAATGTGTCAATGAATCGAGAATCTTGACTATTGACAGTAGGCGATCCCTTGTATTTGACAATAGGCTTGAAGAAGAGTTGAGCTGTCTCTTCGACTGATACATACTTGGGCGCTGTGTTGACCGTCGAATCTTTAGATAAGCAATCCATCCCGATGATGATAGTGCCAGAGTCTTCAACTCTTGGCAATCCACTGATGTAGTTCGTCGATCCACTTTCGACTGATTCATTCAGGATGGAATGGGGCTCCACTGAGCCAGTTGTCTCTTCGATTTCTTCTGTTCGAAGAGAACATAAGAATAAGGGTTCATTCCTCTTGACACCCTTACCGTATTGCATGGCTGAGACCCCTTTCTCGCCAGTTTTCCCAACCTGTGTGGGAATAATGAATGGTTTGCTCCCCATCATTATTAGGGAGTCAGAATGCGGCAACACTGTTGTCTTTGTATCCCGCAGATATTCCAATCCGAGAATCAGCTTGAAGTCATCCATCTGGACTACCGACAAATTTGTCCTTCCTTCGAACGAACCTACTTTGATCGGCACCGATTGTGCTATTCCCGCAATTGGTTGAGCAACAGAGTTGATCGCTTTGACTTTCCCCTTACCTCTCTCCAGAGCAAGTCCGAGCCGCTCTACTTCGGAACTTGCGAGGTAGTTGTGCGTGGCACCAGTGTCCACCATAGCCCTGATTGACTTCCCATTGATCCTCACGTCAATGTACATTAGGCCTTTAGCCTTGCAAGTGCGAGCCTTCGATTCTTCAATCTTCGGCTCTCTTGAGGGACCGACGTCCCTATTGGTAGTTCGGTGCAATAATGTATTGCACGAATACGAGAGTGCACCAATTACATCCTCGTCTCCTTCGGAGTCAGTGGCACTACGGCAACTAATTTGTGGGGTATTTTGCTTCGAACTTGAGCCCCCAATTGCTAGTTGACAGTATGCATTCAACATCCGTTTCTGAGGACACTCAGCCACCCGGTGAGGTCCTTCACATAGAAAGCATTTTAATCTAGGAGCGACATCAGATCTGCCCTCCTTTGCTTTCCCATGATTCCAGTCAGAACTGGAACTGCTGTTATGGTTTCCTTGACGGCTGTTGCGATGTTTCCTCGGCGAGTTACTCTGGCGGTTGCCTTGATAGGGTCCTCCCCTATTCTGAGAGTAAGGCTCTCCCCCATTTGAGTTCGAGCTGGGTCTGTAAGGTCTCCTTCCACCTTGAACAGACTGACTATTTCCCGCAGGTCGATCCTCTCTCGACTCGGGTTGATAGTCGCTTGCACATTCGGCAGCTCCCATAGCCGCGCTCAAATCAGTGACCTTCTGTCTCTGATGTTCCGTGCGCATCCACGGTTTCAAACCTTCCATGAAGGTGAATAGCTTATCCTTCTCTGACATATCTCTGATATTCAGCATATGCCCCGAGAAGGCCTTCACATACTCCCTGATGGAGCTTGTGTGTCTCAGTTCCCGTAAGGCCCGACGTGCCTCATATTCCACGTTCTCTGGGAAGAACTGAGATCTGATTGCTTCCTTGAGAAGATCCCAAGAATCAATTCGAATTCTGTTGGCTTGAATGTCAACATACTTCGTTCGCCACCATAGCTTTGCATCTCCACTCAGATACATGGTAGCTGTAGTGACCTTTCTCGCTTCGTCCCTGATCGACGCCGCAAGAAAGTATTGTTCCATGTCGAACAAGAAGTTCAAAACTTCTTTAGCATCGCGTGCACCTCCGTATGCACACGGTTCTGGAATTCTGAGCCTATGCACTGGCTCATGTGCGATGGCTTGTCCGTTGCCAATCGCGCGCTGAAGAACTAGTAACTGAGTTCTCAACGCTCCCATCTCATCCTGCAAATCAGGTATGATAGCAACAGCTTCCGTCATAGCTGTGCATGCCTCTTGGCGTTCATCCAGTTGGATGCGTAAATCCCGATTTTCCGTCTGTGCCGCCTCGGCCTTATCCCCGAGGTTCTCCATGGCAAAACACAACCTAGTGTTCGTCACCTCTAGCGCCTCCAAACGCTGTCGGGTGTTCCTCTTTTGAACATCAACCACCTCCGTGGTGTTCGAGGAAATGGGATCAGTTTCCATCGTTTTCTTAATGAGATCTTGAGCCGCAGCTCTGATACCAACTTTCACGGGTAACCTTTTCTTAGCACAGAAAGGGACACCGTGTGGCAGTAGTCTGCTCCGCTAGACTACCTTCCGCCTAATCCTCGGTCGCGTCGGGACGAAAGTAAATTTTGATTACAATTTTAAGAAAACGAGCAACATGAAACTGAACACAATTGAAATAACATCTTCATTGATTGCTAGAAAGCAAGATATTACAAGAGACGAAAGCAGGAAATTACAAATGGCTAGTGCAGGGGGAAAACACTAGTAGCTTGAAATAGTTTTGAAAGACCAATACCCCCTATAATAGACCGCGGGACAAAAACCCAAATAACGGGAGTAGACGTTATTTGGCTCTAGAATCATACTTTTTCTTTTCTATTTTCCATCTATTTTATGAATTAAATGAATATTTACAACACGGGGCTTAAGCACAGCTGCAGCCCGTGACACTTAGTACGGATAGTCATAGCCCAAGTACTATCCTAAGTACAAAATGACATGCACAAAATATCAATTTTGAAGAGTTTAGCCAATTGCAATTTGAAGGTCTTAGAAAATTTTCCTAGATAATATTCCAAATTTACATAGTTGACTAAGTCGTTGTGGCCCTTCACCTACTAGATACTGCATATTTTTATGGGAAAATTTTAGCATTAGTCCTCAATATATACACTTGGTAGCAAATGCATTTCAATTCTCCTTTTTTTTTTTTTTTTGACATTTACATCCTCATGTATCATTATGTTGCATAATCATCCTCAACTTGTTTACTGGAGTCTCGCACCATGACGTCGTACTCCTTTGCTGAGAGTCAATGGGTTTCTAGGCGTTGTCACCCATGTCAAATCCTGATGTTGTTGATTCGTATAGTGGTTGAGAAGTTGGAGCTCAAATGGAAGAAGAACAAATATTTAATGAACTTAAAGACTCGTTGATTCAGGGAAGGGATGGTTGGAATGAGGGTACAATAAGATGAAATAATAACAGAGTATGGATCAACCAAACGAAGCAAGAAGAGTTATGAATCATCCGGGCATAGAAACTCAACCAATTCCGTCAAAAGAAAAAATGAAAATCACATATCCAAAATGAAGAAAAAAAAGAAGCTCAAATAGATTCGGTGCCCGGATGATTCGACACTATTCTGGCTGTTGACCTATGGTTGATTACGCCCTTAATGTTTTGATTATAACAAACAAGCAATTTTATTTACTAATATTTGATTTTAAGTGATGATAGTTCAATGTTAAAATCGATCAAAAATTGTCGAAATCAACATATCATAAATCGAACTTGAAATGAAGATTAAAGTGAAAGTTTGCATTCGAGACGATAGAGATTTGCATGCGACGATCGAATTGGAACTTGAAAATTCGCAAAAAACGCAAATCAAGATACAGTCAAAAGAACGACAAGAACAAGAATTTTGAAAAATAAAATTTAGAAGTCATTTATCGGAACTTAAATGTAAAGGTATATTCATCGATTCTTAGCAAGTGCATAAAGCTCAAATTATTTTCATAATCCATCACTTGCATAAAAATATTTTTCATTCATAATATGTAATAGATTTTGAAAAGGTAATTTCTAAATTTTTTTTTTTTTAAAAAGTCAACCGATTGACTTCGGTTAAGAAAGTTTCTTCAATTGTAAAATTCTCATTTACATTTTGACGGTTTCAAGAGCCTTGTGAAAACTAGATTGTAAGGGTAGATGCTCCTTGTTGTAAGTCACTTAAGAATAAGTGCTCCTTATTGTGAGTCATTTAAGGATTGATACTCTTTGTTGTAAGTTACCATTATAGTCCATTTGACTTTGTTCATGACGAAGAGCTTGATAAAGGGGGCGTAGAACACATTGTATATCGAACCCTATTAAATTATTTGTTGTCTTTACATTATTGCACTTTACTTTATATTGTCATTTATATTGTGTTATATTCATACTTGAATTAAGTTATCGAGTTTGCATATTTATCTCTCTTATTATACTTTACATTTATATCTTGAGTATTGAATTGTTTTGAGATTAAGTGTCGAAAAAGTTTCAAAAACCTATTGACTCCCCTCTTGGTTAGTTATTCTTGAGCTAACACTGGCTTCGCCTGGTTGATTCATATTTGGTGATTATTTCGTCTGGTTATACTCTCATTCGAGCCATCCCAAAAGTTTCATTTGCAAAGATGCGGACTTTTTGATGGATTCTGTAAGTTGAGGATGACAGCACAACATAAATAATAGTCGGATACTAATGTTGCAATTCTTCCTAGTTTTATCCAAAATAGTGCTTAGCACTCAACATCCTACCAAAGTAAGGCGTTTACTTTTAGGAAAATAAAAGTGAAAAATAAAAAAAAAAAAAAATTGATTATGAAATGTGCACTGTAGCATGCTCAACGCTGCCATCACTTCACTGCCGTCCAGAAAACATTCTTAATTTTTCACGAACCCAGTTGATGATTTTAGTCCCACAATCCAATCATTGTTGAGTAATTCAGTTCCAGAATGGAAATCAGTTCTACGGAGAATTCTAACGCCACCACTAACTGGTTGTGCGACTATGAGTTGATGGATGATATCTCAGCCGTCTCGGCCGCAGCAGGCTTCCCAAGTCCTCCTCCGCAGCCGCTTGCCACCGCCACCACCGCCTTTGGCTTCTCCTGGGCCCCCAAAGCATTCAACTTTAGCTCTAATGTCAGGTGTGTCAATTCTTGAACCCATTTCTTCATTATATTGTGACATTGGCAAATAGTAGTTCTTGCTTGATTTATTCAACCTTGTAAAAAGAATTTAACCCTTTTCAATTAGGTTTGTATTTTTCCTTGTAGGATCACGAAAAATTTTTAGGCAAAAAAATACTCAAATTCTTTGAAGCGTGAGAAAAATAGCAATGGAAAAATAAACAATAAAAAATTTGGACTGATGTAATTGAATGCTTCTCAAGTTATAAATTATGCTTGAATTTATGAGAACTTGCATTATATATTTTTGGGGCTTAATCGCTCTGCAATTATCTTGTTTCTGGGCTCGAATATGTGATTTGTGTCAGTACTTGCCTGTGTATATTCTGACGGTGATTCATTGTCGGAAGGATGTGATAAAAATCTTCTACTTTTAATTTGAAGGCGTGCTTAAGATTCCTCAAGAAATTAGACACGGTCATGCATGATTTTAACATAGTCTTGATTCATGGAAAGGGCCATTTTGATAAAAAATTATTGCTATTTTGTAAGACCGGAAAAATTGTTTTCCGAATAAGAGGACTAGTGGTTGATGCCCCACCTTCCCGGGATGGTCAATTCGGATAGTTCAACTTGGCCAGTTTATTCATAAATGCTCGCTGGAACAGGATTGATGTTTATTTATTCTAAGCTGTGACACAGAAAACTGTTGGAAAATTCTAACATGATTGGAGCCACACGTAACGTATTAAAATGTGCGGTGCTATTATTAAAAGTTTATTAGTCAATTAAAGTGATCTACTAAAGATGAATTTTGACTAATGGGTATTAAGTTTCATGGAATTAAAGTGTAGAGACCGGATATTTGTTTCAAATTAATGAGGGGCTGATTTGAATCAAATGAAAGATAATGACCATTCATTATCTTATTCCTTTTAGGGGGTTATGGTCCCCAATTGTTGGAGTTCTTCAAGCTTCTCTACATCCCCATCAATGGAGAGCAAATTTGATAAGGAGATCACCAATCAATTGGAAGATCATAACCAATTCCGGCGAAGAATCAGACACCTATGGATCTATGGTTCAAGGTACGCTTCTGTTTTCATTTTGATGTTCTCGTTAATTTCAACATGGACGATTTAATGTTGATTATTGATTGTTTTAGATCAATAATCCTTAATATATTTTCTATCAAGTGGTATCTAAGCCGATCCATTGTTGAATTATTGAGAAATTGAAGGTTTAAATTCTGAATTTTATGGATTATATGATTTTCCTATTATTTTATGCAATTTGGATTTATTGGTATATGAATCTAGCATGAAATTATGTGGATCTTGATAATATTAAGGTTTTCTTTTTTATCAAGAAAATTCGGATTTGAAATAAAGATTGGATTTTTGGATTTGTTGGATTTTTGGGATATGCTGTAAAGGATTAACAAAAAAAAAAAAAAAAAATTTAGGAGTGCCGGCAGCGTGCGCTGCCGGCGTTCAGCATCGCCGGCAGCGTGCCGGCATGCGCTGCCGGCTTTCAGCAGCGGCGGGACGCTGCTGTAACAGCAGCGCCTGTGCGCTGCTGGGTGGCAGCGTCCTCGCGCTGCCAGCAGCGTCCAGCAGCGTTTCCACGCTGCTGGTGGCGGGGGAGGGGCTGCTGTTCGGCAGCCCCGACTGCTCTTGGCCCTTGGCAGGCGCCGGACGGCGCCGCCAAGGGTGGAAAAGGGAGATGAAAGGTTTTCTTTTTCATCCATCAAGGTTTTCAGTTTGGGAAGATTAAGGGGCGGGGGGGCTAGTGCTGAAAATTTGAAGTTTTAGGCCCTTGGCTGCAATTAAGGATTAGGGTTAAAATTTATATTTTAGCCCCTAAGGTTTTAAGGTAATTCAAGTTGGGCCTTGAGGTTATGGGCTTTAATAACTCAACCCCTGAAGTTTAAAGTTTTGGTTATTAAGCCCCCATAAAGTTAAAATTCATCCAATTGGGCCTTTTAAAGTTCTGGGTTTAATAATTCAACCCCCTGAAGTTCTGAAATTAATTAATTTGGGCCATTTAAGTTCTGAATTTTATAATTAAGCCCCTGAATGTTCATAATTGGTTTAAATTGGCCCCTAAAGTTTCTAATAATTGATTTTTGACTTTTAAACTTTCCAATAATTTATTCATTGACCCATAAAGTTTTGAACTATTAAATTTTGGGTCCCTAAAGTTTTCTATAATTTATTATTGGTCTCTAAAGTTTTGAATTAATTAATTTTAATCCATAAAGTATTGAATTATTAACCCTTAGGCCCTTAAAGTTTCAAGATAAATACAATTAAGTATTCCGCTTTTCAAATTTTGGTATAAAGGACTCATTTGAGTATATAATATTCAAAAGTGAATTGATTGAAGCAATATGTTGCCAAAGCAACCTCTCTTGTGGAAATTAATTAACTTAGAATATTAGAAGGAATTCGTGTGTATGCTTGTTCATGCGGATATTAGCCGGCCCAAAGGAAGGTTAATATTTGGCCGAATTGTATGCACACTTGTGGTGGTAAATGTGTGACAATTATAAGGTTTCCATGTGAATAATAAATCAATCCAAAGATGGGTTTATTATTTGACAGGATTTATTGTCAATGTTTGATCACTACATCAAGAGTACCACTTACAGTTAATATTACTGTCCAAAGACTTGATATTATGATGTGCTAGGTATCTTGAGATGGGACGTACCATTATTTGAATAACTTAATTGTCTATACGGATTCCAATGTGAACATGTTTATTGGGAACAAGTTCTCTATTCAGTTAATCCATCCACTTTTGCTATATCTGTCAACATCAACTCCATTCCAGTGCTAAATAGAACGAACTTCAAGTATTGGAAAAAGAACATATTAATTGTTCTTGGCTGCAAAGATCTAGATCATGCGCTTCGGATTGAGCAACCCGTTTCTCTTACGGAAGAAAGTTCATCTGATGGAAAAGGGAACTTTGAGAAGTGGGATCGCTCAAATCGCATGAGTCTAATGATCATTAAGCGCGGCATTCCGGAAGCCTTTGGAGGCACAGTATCTGAAGAAACAACTAATGCCAGTGATTTCTTGCCGAAATGAGAAACGTTTTGCGAAAAACGATAAGGCTGAAACAAGCACGCTTTTGCAAAGCTTGATTTCAACAAAGTATAAAGGCCAAGGAAATATAAGGGAGTACATCATGAAGATGTCTCACATCGCTTCTAAGCTTAAAGCACTAAAGCTCGAGCTGTCTGATGACTTGCTCTTACATTTGGTATTGATTCCGCTTCTTGCACAATTTTGCTGATTAAGGGCAGTTACAACTGTCAAAAGGGGAAAGTGGACTCTTAATGAGCTCATTTCCATATTATGTGCAAGAAGAAGAAATACTAAAGCAAAATAAAATTGGCATTACTCACTTGGCAAGTACTTCTAAGGATAATAAAGAATAACAAAGCTGCATTCGGTTCGATTTAAAATAAACAGCAAAAGTCTGAAAATGATAAATTAAGCTATAACTTTTGTGAAAATTTGGGATATATAAAGAGAGACTGTACTAAATATCACGCTTAGCGTATGAAGAAAAGTACACTTCTCATTTTGGTTTGTTTTGAGGTAAATTTAATGTCAATACCTAGACACACTTGTTGAATATATTTCGGTACTACTATTCAAATAAGTGTGTATATGCGAGGTTGTCTGATCTGTCAAAACCAATTGATGCTGAAAGATTCATCTATGTGGGGTGATGGCAAATCAGTAAAGGTTGAGGCTATATGGACCTTAAGTTATCATTAAAGGCTTGTTATTATTTGAATTTGAAAGAGACATTTACGGTACCGTCTTTTGGACGGAATTTGGTTTCTATTTCTACATTGGACAAATTTGGTTACTCTTGTTCAATTTGAAATAGTCAGATTGATCTCTTTCTGATAACTTATATCAGTTTAATATAGTTGCCTCTTATAAAGAAATCTTATATATGAATCCGCATGGTATTGAACATAAATTAACCAATGAGAATTCTGCTTTGATTTGGCACAAGCAATAAGGTCACTTCTCTCAAAAGAGAATGAAAAATCTTGTGTTAGAAGGAATTCTTGATTCCCTTAATTTTTTGACTTAAGTGTCAATATCAATTGTATTAAGGAAAATTAAACAAACATAAGGAGATTAAGTGTCATATGACTTCGGACGTCTTGGAACTAATTCATACGGTTATCTGTGGACCATTTCTTTCGGGTTTCTTGGAATGGTCAACAGTCATTTATTAAGTTCATAGACGAATTTTCTCAATATGGCTACCTATATCTCATTTATGAGGAATCCCAAACATTGGACATGTTCAAGGCATACAAGACTGAGATTGAAAATCAACTCAGTAAAAGAATTCATTAAGTCAGATCTTACCATAGTGGTGAATATTATGATAGATATGATGAATCAGGAGAACAACGTCCATTGCCTTTTGCTAAAATTTCTAGAGGAATGTGAAATCATTCCACAGTACATCAGGATCTTTCTAGTAAAGATCAGTAAAGACTGCAGCTTAAATTCTGAACACAGTTCCAAATAAAGCAATATTTAAGGGGTTACAATATTTTTAAAGATCCCACTATCAAGTCAATTGTCAAACGGGAAATGTTCGGTTCCTTGATGATGTAGAGTTTGCGGGGGGAGATAAAGTTGTAAGGGTAATGATTTTGTCTTGAATGAAGTATGTGTATATATTTCTTCTGTTGCAATTGACAATGATCAGGTTCAGGGACAAATTCTTGCTCCAGATCTTGTTCAAGAAGCGATTTCGGATCAAGACTTCATTACAAAATCCCCTATACACAATCAAGAGATTGTTCCAGAAATTCAAACTCAACAACCTCAAGAACAAACATCATTAAGGAAATCCACTATAAAAGGGAGAAAGACAATTCTGGATATTTTTATAGTCTCTCTCCAATAAAATAAGGATGACATGTATTGGTGAAAGAAGGTCTGATCAATCAACTTTCATCAAATAATGCAAAGTAATAACTCTCAAAAGTGGATTGATGCCATGAATAAGGAGTATAAGTCTATACAAGACAATAAAGTTTGGGATCTTATCCCATTACCAGAAGGTGCGAAACTCATTGGTTGCAAATGGATATTTAAAATCAAAAGGGATTCGAATGGTAATGTGAAAAGATATAAGGCTCGTCTTGTGGCTAGAGACTTTATTCAAAAGGCAGGCATTGACTACAAAGAGGTTTTCTTTCCGGTTTCAACGAAAGACTCTTTCAGGACGATTATGGCACTTGTTGCACATTTTGATCTTGAGCTACAACAGATGGATATTAAGACGACGTTTTTCAATGGTAACATTGATGAAACGATCTATATGGTACAACCAGAAAACTTTGTGTCAGGAGACCCAAAGAATATGGTTTGAAAATTAAAGAAATCCATCTATGGGCTTAAGTGAGTTTCCCGTCAATGGTACCACAAGTTTCATCAAGTAATTATCTCATTTGGTTTCGAGATGAATGTTGTTGGTGATTGTGTGTATCACAAGTTCAGTGGGAGTAAACATATATTCCTGATTTTGTATGTTGATGACATACTACTTGCCATTAATGATATAGTTGCACGAAACTAAGAGATTTTCATCAAGGAATTTTGAGATGAAAATTTTTGGTGACGTCTCTTTTGTATTAAGGATTTGGATACATCGGGATTACTTTCGAGGTATTCTTGGATTGTCACAAAAGAGCTATATCGATAAAGTATTTAAAAGGTTTGGCATGCAGGACTGTAAATCAGGTGACACCCCTATTGATAAGGGAGACAAGTTTAGTCTCAATTAAAGTTTCAATGATAAATTTAAAGAAAAGGAAATACGTAAAATTCTATATGCTTCAGCAATTGAGAATTTAATGTATACTCAAGTTTATACACATCCGGATATAGCATTCATGGAATGCTAGACAGATTTTTTAACTAAATTTCGGGATGGAAATTTGGAAAGCAGCCATAAGGTTATTCAGTGTTTATAGAGAACTAAGGATTATATGGTCACATTCAGGAAAATCAGACCAATTGGAGATCGTTGGATAATCTGATTATGATCATGGAATTGACTGCAAAATATTGTCACTGGGCTGCATATTTTGGATGGAATTGAAAGACCATTTGAGTTAAGTTATTATGTGACAATAGCAGTCTTGTATTCCAACGGGAACATGACGATGTCAAAGTCTAAAGACATTAAGTTCCTAGTTGTTAAGGAAAGAAATCAGAGTGGTTAGATTTCTATAAAGCATATAGAAACAAACTCCATAATCATGAATCCATTTACTAAATGGATACCACCCAAGGTCTTTCATGAGTATATTGCTCACATGGGTGATTCATCTTTTGATGATATGTCAGTTTAGTGGGAGTTTGTATTTGGATGTTGTCTGTTTTAGACACATATTTTATCCATGGATATTCAGTTAATTTCAGAAATAAAGTATTCAGTTCAGTTCCACTCTGATTAAAGTTTATGGTTGATCTCACTTAAGAAATAAGGTTGGACCAGTTGGAAATAGACATGGTGGATCACATAACATGTAATTTCCATGCTACACTTCCATGATTGATCTATGTCATTTGGTTATATGGGTGTACGTGACCATTGATGGATTTAGTCACGTTAAATGTGACGAAAATCGCTTTGATCCTATATCAATATGACTGATGGACGAGATTGTTTGTAATACCCATAATAATAATAATAGCAAAATTTTGAGCTCATAAGGTTGTGCACATTTGAAAGGTTGCACGTTTGGCCCAGTGGGAGATTGTTGGAAAATTCTAACATGATTGGGGCCACACGTAACGTATTAAAATGTGCGGTGCTATTATTAAAAGTTTATTAGTCAATTAAAGTGATCTACTAAAGATGAATTTTGACTAATGGGTATTAAGTTTCATGGAATTAAAGTGTAGAGACCGGATATTTGTTTCAAATTAATGAGGGGCTGATTTGAATCAAATGAAAGATAATGACCATTCATTATCTTATTCCTTTTAGGGGGTTATGGTCCCCAATTGTTGGAGTTCTTCAAGCTTCTCTACATCCCCATCAATGGAGAGCAAATTTGATAAGAAGATCACCAATCAATTGGAAGATCATAACCAATTCCGGCGAAGAATTAGACACCTATGGATCTATGGTTCAAGGTACGCTCCTGTTTTCATTTTGATGTTCTCGTTAATTTCAACATGGACGATTCAAGGTTGATTATTGATTGTTTTAGATCAATAATCCTTAACATATTTTCTATCAAAAACACGACATGATGCTCAGTTCTCCAAGCTGATTTGTTAAGTAACTGCTTGATGGTAAAATGAAGAACAAGAACAGTATGAGAGATAGTAACTGCTGGTAACCTGGTAACCTCATGGATAGAGACGGAGCAGATTTGAATACGTATTTGGTTTCTGACAGTATATTGATGTGCTTTTCTTGATTCTTTGGGCACAAAGTTTGTAGGGGTGAACAATATTTGGTTTGGGAGATTTTTGAACTGTTTCAAAGCAAATTATTTTAAACGGTTTTAACATCATTTCATTTTCCAAACCAACCATTGTTTGCAGTTTGATTTGGTTTCAAACCACGGTTTTAATAACACAAAAATAATATCTTTCAAACAAGTGGAAAAAATAAATATATTGGTATAAAATTCACTATAACACTCAAGATTGAAATCAGCCAAACATAAACGCTATCATACTAAGATTATCTCCGAGAAACTCTTTAAACATGAGACACTCTTTATTTTAAAGAGTCAACGTTTAAAATCATGTTTCACTCTTTAAATTAACATTTTAATTTAGAGAGTGTGTTTGGTTTAGCCATGTCAACGAGCCGAGCCCGAACCGAGAAAAAAAAAAAGCTCGGGTTCGGTTCGAGCTTTTTTGCTCCGAGCTTTTTTTGGTCCGAGCCGAGCCCGGTCAAAAAAAATAAGGCTCGGCCCAAGCTTTCGGTCCGAGCCTTAGCGGGCTGAGTCGAGCTTGTCAATGAGATCGAGGACAACGATTATGGAGATTGCACCTACCATAAATATCTATATATAATTGATTGTAAATTATTGTAATTATTCTAGTTACCATATTTAGATTGTAAACAATATCTATTTAATGAAAGAACCCTCAAACGGGCAGAACCAATTTTGGAGCCTAAATTTGATATGGTATCAGAGCCATACCTTTAGAAGAATCGGTGAATTAGGTTGCAGTTCGAAATCGACGCGATTCCGACGTCCTGTGGGTAGGCTCGAAGTGATTTTGAGCAACTTGTAGCCAATCGACTGCGTAAATCTCCTGGGTCAGTGTCGCCGGTTCCGATCGGGCGTCTTCAGCGTGGAATCGACGTGATTCCTGTGTTCATAGGGTGGGCTCGAAGTAATTTTCGAGCATTCGTGGCTGGTCGACTTTGTGTGTGCGTGTTTCTGGAGTTCCCGTCGCCGGCATCGGGAGGTTTGTTGGAGCTTCTGTTGCTTGGTTGAAGGAGGTTGGGCCGACAGTGTTGGTTTTTTATCAATTGGGGTTTGGGCCACCTATGTTGGGTTGTGTTTGAGGAGTGGGCTGTTGGGCTGGTTTAAGAAGCAGGCTTGAAATTAAGTTTGGGCTGATTTTAAGGGCAAATTAATTTGGGATAACTTATTGATTTGGATCTGAAAATTATTTTGTGTGGATTGGGCTGCAATTTAGTGGATTTGTCTAGTTTGGGTTGATATATCTTACGCAAATATGTCGGTCGATGCTTTTTGTGTTAAGTTCACCGGTAAAAATTATTCTATATGGGAATTTCAATTCAAAATGTTTTTAAAAGGGAAAGAGCTCTGGAGTCATATTGATGGATCCTCTAACGCCCCTGAAGATGCGAAGGAGTTCGGAGTATGGGAAACACGGGATGCTCGTATTATCTCTTGGATTTTGGGATCAATGGAGGCTCATATGGTAAACAATTTACGCTCTTTTACTACTGCTAAGGAGATGTGGGATTACTTGAAGCGGATTTATTACCAAGACAATAATGCACGACGATTTCAGTTGGAGTTAGAAATTGCTAACTACACCCAAGGTAATCTTACAATTGAGCAGTACTATTCTGGTTTCTTGAACTTGTGGAGCGAGTACTCTGGTATAATTCATGCTAAGGTCCCTGCTGCGGCCTTATCTGCATTACAAGATGTTCAGGAGGTTAGCAAGAGGGATCAGTTTCTTATGAAATTACGACCCGAATTTGAAGTGGTTAGGGCTGGCTTATTGAACCGTGATCCGGTTCCTTCTTTGGATGTGTGCCTGTGTGAACTTTTGCGTGAGGAACAACGATTGGCAACCCAAACTACCATTGGAGCTGATTTTTCTTCTTCTTCTACTGTGGCCACCGTTGCTTATGCTGCTCAAGGACGGGGAAGGGGTAAACTACAGTGTTTTGGCTGCAAAGGATATGGGCATATTGCACGTAACTGTCCTCAGAAAATCTGCAATTATTGTAAACAACCAGGACATTTCATTAAAGATTGTCCCACACGACCTTCACACCGACGTACTCAGGCATTTCAAGCAGTTGCACAAGATCCTAATCCTGCGGCTAATACTCATCAACCGATTCTTACTCCAGAAATGGTCCAGCAGATGATTGTGTCTGCCTTCTCTGCCTTGGGCTTGCAAGGTAAGAGTCAAAATATCACTTCTCCTTGGTTTGTTGACTCCGGGGCATCAAACCACATGACAGGTAGTTCTGATTCTTTACATCATATTCGACGATACACTGGTACACAACACATTCAGATTGCTAATGGCAATACTCTCCCTATTACTGCTGTTGGTGATATTGGACCTTCTTTCGATAATGTTTTTGTATCTCCGGGCTTATCTACAAACTTGATTTCGGTTGGTCAATTGGTTGATAATAACTGTGATGTGTGTTTCTCTCGTTCTGGTTGTCTTGTGCAGGATCGGGGATCGGGAACAGTGATCGCGAAGGGGCCTAAGATCGGACGATTGTTTCCACTACAGTTTACTATTCCTCCTGCTATGTCTTTGGCTTGTCTTAGTGATAGATTTAAACATGAAGTTTGGCATAAACGTTTGGGTCATCCCAATGGTTTAATTTTATCTCATTTGTTGAAATGTGGTTTTTTGGGTAATAAAGAGCAATTTCAGTTTTCAAATTTGCCTTTCGATTGTGATACTTGTAAGCTTGGCAAAAGTAAGACTCTTCCATTTCCTTCACATGGTAGTCATGCTCATAAATGTTTTGAGATTATTCATAGTGATGTTTGGGGAGTGGCACCTGTAACTTCACATGCTCATTACAAGTACTTTGTGACATTTATTGATGATTTCAGTCGTTATACTTGGATATATTTTATGCGGTCTAAAAGTGAAGTCAGTAGCATTCTTCAAACTTTTATTGCTTATGTTGAGACACAATTCTCCTCCAGTATTCGAATACTGAGGACTGACAATGGCGGGGAATATATGTCTCATCAGTGTCAATCATTCCTACAACAAAAGGGTATTCTCTCTCAACGCTCTTGTCCTTATACCCCTCAACAGAATGGAGTGGCAGAACGGAAGAATCGTCACCTATTGGATGTTGTTAGAGTTTTGCTCTTAGAGTCTTCGGTTCCACCCAAGTTTTGGGTCGAAGCACTCTCCACAGCAGTATATCTGATTAATCGATTTCCTGCTCAGCATTTGAATTTTGACTCTCCTTATTTTCGCTTGTATGGTACACATCCTAGCTATGACATGTTACATACTTTTGGTTGTGTTTGTTTTGTTCATCTCCCTCCTCATGAACGTCATAAGCTTGGTGCTCAATCTGCACGGTGTGCTTTCTTGGGTTACAGCATTGCTCAGAAAGGTTTTCTTTGTTATGATGGTGTCGCTAATCGTTTTCGTACCTCTCGCAATGTGATTTTTTTTGAAAATCAGTATTACTTCCAAGAACATGTTTCTTCTCGTGATTTGGTTCCGCTTGTTCGATTTGTGAATGACTCTGGTCCTCTGGAACGTTTTAAACCGGGTGTGGTATATCAGAGACGACGACCCCCAGACCAACAGCCCCTTCTCGTTCCTGATCCTGATCCCGATCCCGATCCTGATGCCGTTCCCGATGCCATTTCGGATTCTCTTATTCTTCGGCGATCCACTCGCGTTCCTCATCCTCCTAATTGGTATGGCTTCTCTGCAACTCTCTCTCATTTTCCCGTTCCTACCTCTTATTCTCAGGCTGCTGCTCAACCCTGTTGGGAGAAAGCCATGCAAGAGGAACTTCAAGCTCTTCAAGAGAATCACACATGGGATATTGTTTCCTGCCCTCCTGGTGTGAGACCTATTGGCTGCAAATGGGTCTACTCTGTTAACCTTCGATCTGATGGAACGCTAGAACGGTATAAAGCTCGGTTGGTGGCTCTTGGGAATCGTCAAGAATATGGGGTAGATTATGAAGAGACTTTTGCTCCTGTTGCTAAAATGACGACGGTTCGAACTATTGTGGCCATAGCTACAGCCAGGGGTTGGCCTTTGCGTCAAATGGATGTCAAGAATGCATTCTTACATGGTGACCTTAAGGAAGATATTTATATGACCCCTCCTGCGGGACTCTTTTCGTCACCCTCTCCTGATGTGTGTAAACTAAAACGTTCGCTTTATGGGCTGAAACAAGCTCCTCGTGCTTGGTTTGACAAGTTTCGTTCTACTCTCTTGGGTTACTCCTTTACTCAGAGTAAATATGACTCGTCTCTCTTCATCTCGACCACAGACGCGGGCACTGTGTTTCTTTTGGTCTATGTTGATGATATTGTTATTACTGGTACGGATTCTGGCATGATCTCTCATATTCAAACTCAATTGAAAGATTCTTTCCATATGAAGGATTTGGGCCCCTTGCAATATTTCTTAGGTCTTGAGCTGCTTTCCAGCCCTGCGGGACTTACCTACATCAGCACAAGTATTTGGGGGAGTTGATTACTTTGGCTGGACTTTGTGATGGTCGCTCGGTTGATACTCCTTTAGAAGTGAATGTGAAGTACCGTCAGGAGGAAGGGGATCTCCTTCCTGATCCTTCTCTGTATCGTCAATTAGTAGGTAGTTTGAATTATCTCACTATTACTCGACCCGATATCTCATTTGCTGTCCAACAGGTCTGTCAGTTTATGCATGCTCCACGACATCTTCATATGACTGCAGTTCGTCGTATTATACGATACTTGCTGGGTACATCTAATAGGGGTCTTTTCTTTCCTGCCAATTCTTCTCTTGATTTGATCGGATATAGTGATGCGGATTGGGCTGGATGTGCGGACACTCGTCGCTCAATCACGGGTTGGTGCATGTTTCTTGGCGGTGCACTAATATCCTGGCGCAGCAAGAAACAGGATCGTGTCTCTAAATCTTCCACTGAATCTGAGTATCGTGCTATGTCTTCTGCATGTTCTGAGATCGTTTGGCTCCGGGGGCTTTTAGCGGAGCTTGGTTGTCCTCAACTTGGGACTACTCCACTATTTGCTGATAACACAAGTGCCATTCAGATTGCGGCTAATCCTGTATTTCACGAGCGCACTAAGCACATTGAAGTGGATTGTCACTCCATTCGTGAGGCTTATGATGGTCGAATTATTTCTCTTCCGCACGTCACTACTGATCTTCAGGTAGCTGATATATTTACTAAGGCGATGACCGGCCGCGTCATCAGTTTCTTGTCAGCAAATTGATGCTTCTTGATCGTCCAGCATCAATTTGAGGGGGATGTCAATGAGATCGAGGACAACGATTATGGAGATTGCACCTACCATAAATATCTATATATAATTGATTGTAAATTATTGTAATTATTCTAGTTACCATATTTAGATTGTAAACAATATCTATTTAATGAAAGAACCCTCAAACGGGCAGAACCAATTTTGGAGCCTAAATTTGATAGAGCTAGCCCGGGCCGCTCGATTTTTTTTTAATGTCAAATCTACATTTTTTACTTCAAATATTTAAAATTTGTTCGGTTTATACGTACTATAAATTAAAGAAAAAAGCTCGGGTTCAACTCAAACTTTTTTGTGCCGAGCTTTTTTGGACTCGAGCCGAGTAAAGCCCGGTCAAAAAAATGAGACTTTACCCGAGCCTAGGCTCGTTGTAACCGAGCCCGAGCGAGCCCGAGCTTTTTTCGAGCCAAGCCTGAGTCGTCCGAGCCTGCGAGCTTCTTTGTCATCCCTAGTTTGATTCTTCAAATTTGGAGAGTCAAACCCTTTCTCTATAATTAAATACGAAAGTGTTTCAATTTTCAATGTATGAAAACAATAAAATAATCTAAAAAAAGCTAGTTAAAATAAAAGATAAAGAAAAATAATAAATATTTTTTGGGAGTAGTAAAATTAAGTGTTAAATATAAAGAGCTTGTTAGAGTACTTCAAAATTTTATCTCTCTAAATCTATAGATACTCTTCAAATGATAGAATATGCTCTTTAAAAATAGAGACTCTATTGGAGATGCTCTAATGTATTTGTTTTAATACAAGCAAGAGCGGATCCAGGAAATTTTTTAAGATGGGCTAATATACAAAAGGAAAAAAAAGTACGCATAAAAAATTGTTTTTACTTAATTTTTTTTTTTAAAAAAAGATGAATTGGGTAGGGGGGACGGGCTGTAGCACAGCCCAGTTCCCCCTAGATCGCCAATGAATACAAACTTAAACCAATAAATTAATACAAGTTTAACCAAAAAATTTAAGCTTGCATTTTTGTTGGGTTTTGATACCCAATAAATTCGAGTAATGATGTTAAACCAGTTTTATAGTTTTGATTAGACTTCAAATGTCTCGACCGATGATTGAAATGAAATGTCAACACCACAATGAACGAACCACTCCGACAACCTAAGTGGGTCGTTTTCTATTGTCTTACCCTAGTGTGAATAGATTGTTGGAGCCGTGAGAATTGTGGAGAGAAGAGAGGTTCTTCCTTTGTGCTTCCTCTTGCTTTGTGCTATCTTCACCTCCTCTTTTCTTAGCCTTAGTGACTAGTTTGGATTGCCAAAGATCATTCAACTCACTCCTTTGTGGAACCTTGAAGCAACCGGCTTGGGTGTTGTTGGTTTGGAGATTGGTTGTTCTTTATGGTGTAGATTTAAGGTGAAACTAAGCTCGGTTTTGGTAAAATCAAAGGTCAATAATCTCACTGTTATACAAATTAGCTTAATTATAGGCTTAATTAAAGTTTCCTAAATTGTATAGTTTCCTTAGATTGTATAGTTTCCTTTTATGTTTATTTCCTTTTACAGTTATTTGTAACCCTATAAATATGGTCTTTTACTTTGTAATAGAAACAAGTTTATTATATACAATTTATAATATTCTTCACATGGTATCAGAGCATCGCTGAAATTTCTGAAAAAAAAAAAAAAAAAAAAAATCAAGCTCGGTTTTGGTGTTGTTGGTTTGGAGATTGGTTGTTCTTTATGGTGTAGATTTGAGGTGAAACTAAGCTCGGTTTTGGTAAAATCAAAGGTCAATAATCTCACAAATGGTATCAGGGCCTGAGTGGTGTGAAATCCTGTGAAAATTGAAGAATGGGCGAGCTTGAGAAGAAGGAACTCTCGGTCCTTTCATCAAAATCGGTTCGATCTTGGAGCAATAGAAGAAAATAAACAACAAATATTTTTAGAGCCAGTTGAGGTGATTTTCAGGCCATAAAATCGGCCAAAAATAGTCCAGAAATCGAGCAGAAACTGAAGCAGAAAAATTGTATAGATTCTTGTGCGATAACCGGACCTGCAAACTTGATTTTCAGCGAATCCATAGACTTTCTGGACAAAAAGTGACCACCATTGGACTCTGCAGGTGGAGAAGGAGCTGGGTGACCGACGCCTGAGTTTCTCTTTCTGCCAGTGTGGCGGCGCGTGAAGCCCACAGGCAGATGAGTTAGGCGGCGCATGGCAGCTTTTCTGGCGGAACTTTCTTCGGCAGTTTGTTATATTTGATTTTGTAAATGTACTGATATTTTTGGTTTAGTGTTTCAGGTTACGCAGGAAAAGTTGGACGTTTTTGCCCTCGATGGGTACGACGGTCGAAATGCAAAACATTTATTGAATTACTTTAGGCCACAAATTGCGACCCTAAAGCAGTAAATTTGCATATCTCGTAATTTATGGACTTAGATAAGTCCGCACTGGTAAATTGGTTTATCCCGTTTAAATTCCAGCATTAGCGTGTCATCGTGTGAGGTGACAATCGGATTGGGGTTACCGTAAAGGGGTAACCATTGCTTGTGCTAGAATTTTAGGAATTGTTTACTCTATTTTGAAGCCTTGAATTTGATTACAAGTTGGTAATTGCTTTTGTGCCATAACTGTTATTTAGTCACTGTGTGAGACTATATTGCGTGAAAATTTTGAATTTTTTATTTATATAGCTTCGTGTTGCATTGATTATCCTATTAGAACACCCGGACTTGACCCGTTCGTATGTTCCCTTGATATGAGATTTTGAGTCTCGCGAAACTCTAGGAATCTAGTACGGTGTATATTGCTACCTTAGAATTACTTTGTGTTACCTATTTGTGCAATTTTTTGCTTGTTCTGCTTTTCAAAATGTCGTTACATTTCGAAATTGAGATTTTCAATGGGAAAGTGGATTTTTCAATTTGGCAACAAAAGATGAAGAGTATTTTTGTTCAACAAAAAGTTTCAAATGCCATAAATGACAAATTTCCCTAAAATCTTACAGAAGCACAAAAAGAAGAATATAATGAACTTGCATACACTTCAATTATTTTACACCTATCTGATACTGTTTTGAGAAAAGTTGGAAAATTTGATTCTACGAAAGAACTTTAGCAAAAGTTAGAGGATTTATATTTGCTTAAATCGACTCCTAATAAATTATACTTGCTTGAAAGATTTTTAGCTTTAAATGGATCATTCAAAGGATCTTGATGACAATTTGGATGTTTTTAACAAGTTGGTTCAAGACATCGTTAATTGTGATGAGAAGGTGTCTGAAACCTATAAGGCCATTATTTACTTAATTCTATGTCTGAGTCATATAGAGAGATCAAGAGTGCAATTAAGTATGGTAGGGACACCTTAACCCCCGAGATTGTCATCGATTTCCTTAAGAGTAAGGAAATGGAGATTAAGGCTGAAAAAAAAAGATAAGAGAAATGGTGAGTTGCATATGATGAGGAGTAGAATGAAGTTTAAGCAAATGAGTTTAGGTAGAGCTCAAGACCGTGGTGATTCGAGTAGTGACTCGAGTGATGATGGTAGTAAGAAGAAGAGCAAGAGTTGGACAAGTCTAGTGGTAAACGGTGTTACAGCTATGGTAAGTCTGGACACTTCATTAGGGACTGTCCTAAAAAGAAGGGTGAGATGAGAGGTGAGGCGAATCTGGCTATGAGGTCAAGTGATGACCCTTGTGAGCCTTACTGAGTGTAACCCTGGTTACTGCATGTGCATCCGTTTTGTAATCCTTTCTACATGTGTGTGATTACTTAATTCGGTTGCGTGGTTATATGTGCATTTTCAATGTGTTTGATATGTGCATTAACATGAATTGAAATGATCTTATTACTTGGTGTGATTGTTTACATGCATAGTGGGTTCGGGATGCATTAGCAGTGTGTGGTATGTCTTTTGGTAAGGTGGAGTGTAGATGCCTAGGGGTATATTGGTGGTTGTACTGTGGGATGTGGAGTATGACATTTGGATCACATTGGAGATGTGATCAAAAGTTGGAATTCTTTATTTGTAAGAGACTCTGATCAAGTAGAGTGTTGAGTGAGGCATTTCTATCACTTCTGTTAGGTGGAGACCAATTATCCACTTAGGTTGGAGAAGTGATGTGATGATAGAGGATTATCCCGATAACTTAGGATCTATAGAGACTTACTAGTTAGACATGTGTTTGGTTGAGTGATTAGTCTAGTGAGTATGGTGGGCGATGAGATGAGATATGTGTACTCGAGGAATGAGCAACACTGAATGGGATATGATAAGTGTGGTGAGATCTTCGTGAGGTCATTTATGCATTTGTTGCGTATGTGTTGACATGTTGATTGACTTGGTGTTAATCTGTTGTTCTGTATGAACATGTTTGAAAAGATTTGTGTTATCCTATATGATATCTCTATCGCATGTTTATTTGCTCTTGATTGATTGCTATGATTATTTGCTTCTACTTGGGTGTCTTGATCTTAGCCCTGGTGAGTACATGGAGAAAGTATGGTATGTGTTTCAGATGCGAAATACGAGGTAAGGTCTGTGATACCAATTTTATTGGTTACCTTGATTGTGCAAGTATAAATTTTGTGTTTTGATTGCTTATAGATTTATTGGAAATCAAGGTGGAGATTTGTTGGGTTTTGATACCCAATAAATCCGAGCAATGATGTGAACCGATTTTATAGTTTAGATTAGACTTCATAGGTCTCGGCCGATGATTGAAGTGAAATGTCGACACCACAATGAACGAACAACTCCGACAACCTAAGTGGGCCATTTGAAGTAGTCTAATCTCATTAGTGTTGCTCATGGCCGAGCCCATTTACCTTGGACGACTTTAAGGTTAGAAGCCCATTTATTGGTACTGATTGGGCTACTTAACTTTGACCTAGAAGCCCACTATGCTTGGTTTATAAGTGGTATCAGAGTTCAGGGCCCAAAACTTAGCCGGAGAAACGCAGTGGAAAGCGTGGTGGAGGTCACGATCTGACTAAAAAATCATCCGCGTTTGACGTGCCTTCTTCTTGACATAAAAATATGGTGGTTAGACAGCGGGTCTTGTTTGGTCGAGGGAGACGACAATAACAGCGGTACAAGATGATCGACGAATGAATTATCGTTTGAGGAGAGGCCACAATGATGTGGTCATTCGTTTGAGGGGAGGATTGTTGGGAGTAAAAGAAGTCCTACATCGACTAGACATGGAAAATATGTTGATTTATAAGTATAGGACAACATCTCCATTGGTATGAAGCCTTTTGGGGTAAAGCCTAAAAGCAAATCCATAATGGTTTATACTCAAAGTGGACAATATCATACCAATGTGAAAATATGTGATGTCCATAAACCCAACAATTTTCATTCTTGAGAAAAGAAAAGTTTTATCATAAATAAATCAGTTCCTGCATAGCCAATAGAAGCATACTAACAAGTAAATTTGTTGAAGTATAAATAGATCTAATAAATAATATATTTTAAATAAAATGAGATATATTAGAAAAGAACATTGGGCAAATGTTTGGTTTGGTCTCAAGCGGTTTTTTAAATATTGAAACCTAAATCGAATCATTTCCAAGTGAAGCCAAACCAATGGGTTCAAAACCGCGATTTCGATTCGTTTTGGTGGATTGGCGGTTTGTTGTTCACCCCTGCCATAAAGGATGAACTGCTGTGTGTGGATAACATCAAAGTTAATTTCTTGTTTTCACACACCAGTTAATATACTGATAGAAAACCTCATTTTATTGTACATATGCATAGTATGATAGTCGAAAGGCAAAACAAAGGAAGATTGGAGTTTTTGACTTTATGTTTCTCTCTTTATTTTCTTTTTGTTGGGTGGGTGGGAGTGCAGATATGGCAACAAACATAATCATCCTTTCATCATACAATAAGTGAGAGGACTCAGAATAGTAAGGAATGATGTCTGATTATGCAATTTCAGGCATGCTCCTACTTGGTTCTTGTCTTCTACACCGTTGAATGATTCCAGTATGGCAGCGGAATTAGCATATTTGAAAAGTATTTACCACCTCCAAGCCTATGTCATATGACACATAGCGCCATATCAAGGTTGCAAGTATTAGAACTTAGACTGAAGATTAATATAAAACAGAGGAGGTCAATGTCAACCATATGGTGGTCTCTTTTCTTAAGCTTTGTACCAAGAACTTGTTAGAAACAATTTAGGACAGTGGAAGTACAACTGCATCTATGTCATTTCTTCACATCTGATGACTTAGCTTTCTATTTTTAGTTCGGAATTGGACTTCTCTTTTGAGGATTCTCAAGGCTTTAAGGAAGAAGATCCTTGTAAACGGTACAAAACTTTCCCTTATTTTTCTTTGATGTCAATATCTTGGAATTTTGTAAACCATAGATTCTCATGCCATGGATTCTTTTCGGCCCACTTAAATATCTAAATGTGTTTAATGTTCATGAAATGATCGAATTACCTGCATTTGGTTTCTAGAAGCCAGAAAAATTTATGGAATTCGATTGGATTACCTAAATCCTAACGTTTGCATAGCTAGACAAAGTTGAATACTTGTAATGCATATAAAGAGTCAAGTAATACCGATTCTAATTGAATTCTACACTAAATATTTTACATAGCTATAACTGATATTTTCTTCTTTACGCTTATCGAAAACATAAAATATATTCTGTTTCTTGATTAAGCGTTCCTTTTTTATTAATAATGAAAAAGTATATGCATGTTGCAGTAACTTATATGTTAAATTGCGTCAACCATTCAGTCTCTATCCTGTCGCTTGGATTTTCCCATGTTGCATCTTTCCTGAGTCCTCTTTCTAAGTATGTGTTCATCATTATAAGTATGCCTGTACACCCATGGAAGATAAAATAGTGCTGAATAGTTCATTTAGCATACCTAAACTAGTCAATACGATAGCCATCTCGTTTAAATGAAGTATACTGATGATATGCTGGGCCATCAAATGACTTCTATATTGAGTAAACTTTCAGCAAGAATCCAATAAAAAATGCCGATATGAGCCTGAACACCGTTGAACTTTGCATAAATGTCAAAGCACAAGGACACATTATTTTACAGCTTGAGATTAGAGAGCCGTATCACTTGAGTCACCCGATACCTAATATAATGGAGGAGAAGTTTAAGTCGTCATGTGTAATAAGATCAGGATTGAACCTGAGATCTTAAGGATATGATATCGATCATGTGTCTAGTATCTTCTACAAATTGTCCATCCTTGAGGTGTCATCGGTCTCTCTCTATAGCACACGCACATAAATTTCAAGCATTCTGGGTAAAGATTCAATTGTATTCTACAGCTTAAAGTCAGAGTCATGGAATACATCTGGATCTAAAGCATGTCGAGAGAAGTTGCGCAGAGACCGACTAAATGAGAGGTATTATTTTTCTTTCCTCAAGTTGCTCATAGTGTCATTTGAGTTTCATAGTTCACTTACAATTTGGTGAAGGTTCCTAGAACTGAGGTCTATCCTTGAGCCAGGCAAGCCACCAAAAACAGACAGACGTGCTATTTTATGCAATGCTGTTCGAATGGTAACTCAGCTGCGTCTTGAAGCTCAGCAGCTGAAGGAGTCAAACGAGGATTTGCTGAAAAAGATCAAAGAATTGAAGGTGAGAGTTTGATCCTATCAGTGTGTAAGTAAATGTATAACATAATTGAGATCAAGTTTTAGTTTTGATCTTTATTGTAATCAACTTCATAGGATAACCCTTTTTTTGATTCCACTGCTTAATCTCCCTTTCATGGGCTTATATCTTTCTTAAGGAATCGGAAATATTTCTCCTGTTACGTGAATTCAATTTCCATTTCATCCAAGCAAAGCTATATTTTTTTCTTAACAATTTCTTTGTAGTTTGATCCAATAGCTCGTCATTATGTAGGAAAATATTTGATAAATAATGATAACTATCCGATGGATATATTTCTGCCAATGTTCTCTCTTCAGGTTGAGAAGAATGAGCTACGAGATGAGAAATTGAGGCTTAAAACCAATAAGGAGAAGCTCGAACTGCAAATTAAAGCTTTGGCTGCACAACCCGCGTTATTAGCCCATCACTCTGCAATGGGAGTTGCATTTGCAAAGGAAGCAGGGAACAAGTTAATGCCCTTCATTGGTTATCCTGGTGTTGCCATGTGGCAGTTCATGCAACCTGCTGTGGTTGACACATCCCAGGATCACGTGCTTCGCCCTCCTGTTGCATAAGCCGGAGGAGCTGATTGTGGCATGGCTCGGGAAAATGTTGATGTTTAGCAGCTGTATAACAGCGTCTCTCTTTTGAAAGGATGTGAAGTAAATAAGAAAGTATACTGGTATCTGCTCTTTTGCTTACTGTTCGAACTAAGCCAGGTGTACTCCTGCAGCAGAATTTGCCCTCGTTTGAATGTCAAGAAATAATAAATCCTTTGGTAATAAAAGACAGCATTTTTCTTCAAAAGTTCAACTTGTTCAATCAAAGTCCTCTGTTTGCGAAACATTTTTAGCAACTTAAAAGTTACTTTTACAACAAAATCAAAGTCAAAATTTAATTTCAATAACACATTCAAAAAGTGTTTTTTTAAGGATGCAAGATCAATCATGCTACACAAACAGATTCAGCGACAAGGATTAAAAGTAGGGGGACACGACCGGAAGATCAAGAGCTAACTATCGAGACTTTGGACTATCCGGACACATACTCCTTTGTCTCATTGTCTATCTCGTAATCATTCGATTCCACCTCTACAAACGTAACATCATTGGACAGTTTGGAAAAATAAAAGACACACAGGCAGCCCCTGCCCCTGCCCCTGCCCCTGTTTGCAATCCGTGTTTGAGTAGCATTATTCTAGCCACTGACCCGTCCAAGGTACTCTTTTAGATGACTCGGAACTCTGAGTTAAGCTCATGGCGAGATCTATTCGTGTGAACTATCATTAACTTTGGTAACAAGAATGAATCAAATGCTATCGTTGTTTAGAATATCGTTATTTCAACTAATAAATGAAAAATCAGTGAAGTAATTGATACAATCATACAAGCAGAATTTCGATCGAGGTGAATTAATGATAACAACAATCCAGTATACAAATTTCGCTCAAAATCTCAAAGGTTACTGAGCGTCATCATGATATTGAAAACCAAGCCCGAGTAAGGAACCAGCAATGACATTCATCTTAATGGCTGATGAGTAAGGAGGTGCAACCAAAGAAACACCCAGAGGAGGAGATGACGTGGGGCTCCTGTTAGGAGGCGACGGAGGGGATATCTTAGGAGTAGGCACGTGTGAATGCTTTGGCAAGGGAGTTGAAAATTTGGTGGGGTTGAGATGAAACATGTGGCTTGACAGGGGAACCGGTTGGCGGAGCTGATGGAGTTCCTGGCGCGAAGGAGACTAGGGAGTGGCCAAGGAGGTGGCTGGTGGTGGAGCAGAAGCTGCAACAGTGTCAATTTCTAGCTTCATGCCTTGTTCACAATGTCCAGCAGTTCCACAAATGAAGTATCCTTGCCTTGAGAAGAAAGAGTTATGACCGTTCATCCTCCAGATTACGGATTCATTGGGTTGTTTGCTTGGCATGAGTCAAAATCAAGCTTTGACATTTCAAGAATATCATGGTTTAATATTGTTAAGAATTAGAAACCCTAATTCTATATCACCTAGAACAATAAAATTATAGTAAGGAAATAGACATACAAGATCACGCAAGATTTATAAAGATTCGTCTCAACATGAGACGATCCCTTACTTACACCTAAACTTGGTTGTTTATAACAAAATGGAGTTTGCTTGAGGGAGAAATATGGGAAAAGGTAGTGCATATTGATGGGGGTAATACCTTGTCTTGCATTGTCAAGGGGAAGGAGAATAAAGAATTGACAGAAGCTTCTAGGCAAAAAGAACACTATGCTTGCTATCTGATTTATCTCGACTTGTACAAGCCTACGTTGTGATATTTTATTTCTATTATAAATATACAGATGAGTCTAATATATTTAGAGTAGATATAGCTCTTAAGCCTAAAAAATAAGAACATATCAAAGACAATCGCAATAACATTACATTTTTAAAGTTTACATAGGAATAACTTGACAACGAACAATTGAAGAAGAAAAGAAACAGGAGGTTCAAGAGAGGAAGAATTTAGGGTAAGAGAAATTTAATTCAAAATCAAGTCATTCTCTCCTACTCATTTCACTAGCTTGTGGGTCGTATTAGCCTTACATCGACAACCCATGACCCATAATCCAAAATTTCACACTCCAAATATGATGGGCTCAACTCGAACCATAGGTGACAACCAATATTACAGCATTAGATCTTTCTCAAGATCTCATCTCACAAAAATTCAAATGGCTCATGCGACCACCAAGTATACTTTAGAGACTTCTTATCTAATAGACTACATTGAGATAGTTTTATTTATTTAAAATAAGCATCCACCATAATCACTCTTTGAATATATTTTCTAATCGAAGATTTGACACACGATTTTCACACAGAAGCAACTACTTTTTGTTACATCTGGTAAAATCTCAGAGAATGCTAATTGCTAATTACGAATATCAAAATTCTGTGAAGCAAATTATAATACATTCACCTCAAAAAGTTTCTTGCAAGATCAAATGTACATTATCTTAGAATACAACTACATAATTATGAACTTCAACATCTGATAATAATCAATGTAGTACACACGACACAAAATGAAGAAATTCTTCTGAGAAATCCTTTGAACAGTATATTATCAGTCATTGTAAAGTCAGTAAATGCAGGTGATATATCGAATCCACTAAACTTGAAACAAAGAGAAAAAAATGTTGACAATTGTGTGTTTCAATACCACGACAAATTAGATGCATCCAAAGAATTGTTCCAAGGATGTAGAGGTGTAAACGTTGGCAGCAGTACCCTCGGGCTTGATAGGAGAGATGTGAAGCTGGTACTTGATGAATCTCTGAAAATATAAAAAATGGTAAACAAGATGTTGATGCAAAAGAGTGTGAAAAAAAAAAAGCAGAGAATCCCGACAATTAAAGTAACAAGTCTAAAAGATGCATCTTTTAAGAGCTATTTCTGAACAGTTATATTACAAATGACACAAACTCGCCACAATTTCCGGATGGTAACAAATTGGAACCCTCTTACCTTTGCGAAACCTTGTATCTTATCAAACAACAATCAGAAGTGGCAACCTCTTAGTCAAAAGCAAGATACAAACAACTGGGCTTGGCTGGAATTATATTAGATTAAATAGTATAAGTTTGGACATTGAAAGAAATTACCTACAAAACCCAAACACCAGTTCCTAAAATTTGAATCATAAAAAGAGGAATTTTGATTACCCTTGCCCAATTATATTGAACATTACTATAGCCAATGTCAAAAGTTTTATGCATCATCATAGAACTGAAAGATCTAATTGTAGTAGTGGGGAGTGCCGTTTGTTCAATTATTATGGATGGCGCCGCTGTTTTTCACCAGGATAACTATTTGCGGTATCACTTCGATGATAGCTTTTAGTAGTTGGAACTTGTTGCCATGCAACGCAAAACAGAAGGTATGATCTCAATCCAGCTCAGCTTGTAGCTCATGTTAGTTCCTCAACCAGTCGTGAGGTTTGAAGAAAAATGTTTTGCTAGCATGAACACTTCAGTTCACTTGGCCTGAATACACTCATTTGAGTTGTCCATAAATGAAACTTGATTATTTTTAGACTCAAAAGTTGTTCATCAAAGTCGGGAAAAAAGTGGTATCCACGTATAAAATTATTCAGAAACATGCAGCAGAAAGTGGAGAAAAATTTTCAATTTAAAATAATCACAGCATTGTGTAAAAAATAAAGGTGATTTTCTAAAACACGGCCAGGCAACAATTTGGTAGAGGGAATATCCTACATTGAGATTCTTCATCAACTAAAAGCTAACCATGAAAACATAAATTCCTGGCCAAATGTTTCTAACCAGAGCATTTTAAATTTATCACATAGCCATACATCCATATTTAATCATTGATCTAATGGAAAATAAAAGAGTACATAAAGTAAAATGGAATAAAAAATATTTAATGAGAAATTTGAAATATACCGCTAATTGCGTTACAATTTCAGGATTTGTGTCTACATGCCAATCCGGTTCAAGTTGTCTCACGAAAGATGTCCGTCCAATCTCTGTGCTACAGAAAAGAACCTGAAAGTTCTCACACAAAATAAAATACAAACAATAAGCAATTGAATTATGTTGAAAAAAAAAATTAAAATAGGTAAGTTGAACAAAATACTGACTTGTAGATGAATTTGAAACAAGTCAGAGACTACATAATCTTGAATCGGAAATCAAAATTAGCCACATTTTATTTGTGAGTTTTAGCCAAAATTAAATGAAGATTTTTGATGAATCTTTGTGGATGTCTATAAATCTAACTGTTAAAGACCAAATTTGTTAGATATCATACATACAGGGGTGTAGATCTATGAATGTTAATAGAAATACAAGTTTCTTTAAAAAATGAGGCCTGCAATAGGTTATGTAATAAGAATTAAGTACTCTTCCTCACATCATATTACTACTCAAGATCCCTTCAACCATAACCGAAAAGGAACCTTTCATTTCTTTTCTTTCTGAGCGGAAGTAAACAGGCAGGATAGGCTTCAAAGGATGCCATCTTTGAGCAAAGGGAGCTCCTCCACCCCATATTGAGCATTACTAAGAGGGTGTTTGGTGTAGATTAAAATCAGATTTTAAGTGGAATGTGATAGAAGTTTTTGAAATGCGTAGTTGAAAAGATGTGAGATCCATGAAAGATGTGGTTAATATTGATTGTTTGACTTTGACTTAGATTAAAATCTGGCCCAAACCGGCCCTAAGTCACATAAATGGAAGTAGGAGTGAGAAAGAGAAAATGCAAGGGCACTGCAGCATTGAGTTATATTCTACCAAAGCCTGGGAAGGCCTTTGGGCATGTATCAAAGAATAGACAAAAACAGTTATTAGGTACATATATAAAATATTTGTTCATAAGATGGATATTGGATAATGTGGTGTGGTAGCATAAATTGTAAGCTTTGTAAACCTTGCAAAAATTTATCTGGCATCCTTCCTTCATATAAAGAAAAAGGGTGAAATACTATAGAGATCACAATACATAATTGGTCAAACCATACTAGTCCTCCTCTATTCGCTGTATTTTCCTTTTTGATAATTTATTTTTTTTCTTTTAATTGAACTTCTCTACAACCATTGTGCCCTTCACGCATCTCTCTATTTCCAACTAATTTTATGGCAGTAACCACTAATTTTTGTGTGAACTTTCAACATTTAGAATGGGTAATTTCCGATTGTTCAAGTCCAAGTTATTAAATTTAAAAATGCCTTGAAATAGTGCTCTCATTAACTCATATCGCCCTTTCATGCTCCAATGCCAATAACAATAACCTAGCCAGGCCATTTATTTAGCACTAATTTATGTCCCCTTAATGAAATTTAGGATATATATTAGAGGATAACTTCAACCAAAATATGGAATTCACCCCGGTAGACAGTGGGCATCAAGATCTATTATATTCCCTCTATGGATTTGCATCTCTTTTACCAGGAATTTCTAAATAACTTTTTTCTATCCTGAGTTCCAAGATAACTATACAACTCACGTGCTTTGTAAAACCTGGACACTTTCGGCTTCCCATCAAATTAGCTTTTAACTTCGGAAAACCTCAGAATTTTCACATTTCAGTAAATTTCAATGGCATTCACTCAGCTTTATTGTCATCAAACCTTCTAGTTCTACCCATGTTTTCGTTATTAGATGGTGGTTTCAATTCTTATTCTTCTAATGTCTACTTCGCTAGCTTTTGAATGCAGCTAGCTACTGCATTCTGATTTTTATCCTGTGGGTTCCCTTATTATTTTCTCGAATGCAAACCTCTTACGTACTTCTTTTCCATTTCTTAATAATAGCATAGCATCACCAACCCATATTATGTAGCAAGGCTCTCATCAAGTATCACCTTAGAATTCTAGCACAATGACCCTTCACCATCTAGTAAGACTAAAAACTTTTTTTCAGTTATATAAATTATTAGGTCAGAGTCAATCTCATAGAAGCATGTATTCACCAGTAGCCTTCTCCATTTTGGTCCTCAAAGCTAAAATTTCCATATAATCTTTCATATCCTGACTCATGTTTCTTCTCATGACCACTAAAAATCTTCAAAAAATCTTATCTTGACTAGGGAATGCTTGATTCAGCCAATAAAGGTTTTACCCTAAGAAGCACCAACACGAACACGAGTGTCCGACTCGATACGTGTCGGACACGTCGACACGTGATTTTTTAAAAATGTTTCGACACGATACGTGTCGGACACGTCGACACATTGATTAAAATATTACTAATTTTTATTTTTTTAATTTAATAATGTAAATTAAATATTTTTTTATACTTATTGCATCATAATTTTGACTTCCTTTGTAAGTTTATTTTTTTATTGAGGAAAAAATGGGAAATAAAATGATAAAAAATTTGATCCGCTTAAAAATTAACTTTTTGCTGTGTTGAAGAGTAAAGTTGTAAAAAAAAATTCTAACTGCCTACTAGAAAAAGATATTTTACATAGCATTTAATGTTTGATCAATTGGGCCCAAAAAATTGAATTAAAAATTAGGTTTAGCCTTTTAAGTCAGCCGTCCCGTCACTTCTTTTCTTCCCTACTTCATTTTTCCTTTTCCTCCTTTCTTCTCATAGTCGGTCACTGTCTTCTTTCTTCCTCTCTTCCTTCATTTCTTTTTTTCTTTCTTTCTTCTCAAAGTCAACCTTCTCTTCTTCCGGTCGTGTTTCTGTTTTCTTCAAGCTGTCTTTCTGCTTTCTTCCAGCCATTCCAGCCTTGTTTTCTTCCAGCCGTCTGTTTTAATTTTGGGCTCCGACACGCGTCGACGACGTGTCGGAGACGTACCGGTGTCTACGTCTCCGACACGTATCGGACACCGATACGTCGCCCCCGGCAGCGTGTCGGTGCTTCCGAGGTTTTACCAAAATTGTTACTTTGTTGCCTTCTCTATCATATTCCATGATATGAAGACTAATAACCCTTACATCATTGGAAAAAAAGACTTCAAAACCCTTATCGACTCTTGTCCTAAAGAGGTCTACCTAATATAATAATATATTGTCCCATTTAACTTCTGACTACTGTAGACATTGACCGTTTTGATTGTTACTTTAAATAATAAACTAATCTCAATTATTCAAGCTAAACTAGCCATTAATCTCTATACAACTATAGAGTTCTAACATTAAAGTTTGGGTTTTACTTATGAAGAAACTGTATTACACCAAACATTGAAACATTTGCGTTCTTCGACTCGCAATTGGCGTCTGGGAACCAAGCTGTTCAAACCCATCTAAAACATGTATTTTTTCCCCTTCTTGTGTTTCTTTTGACTTTTCTTTCACTTATTGGAAAACTTTTGTGGTTTTCTTAAAAAAAAAAAAAGGGGTTAATTTAATCTAGTGTAACATGAATTGGAAATTTTTTATTAATATTTAAATTCGTGTTTTTTACGAAATTAAGTTCTATGGCCTCAAACATAGAGCATATCTGGGTGAGCTTAAAATGGTGCTTAGAGTATCTCCAATAGTGCAATTTATTTATAGAGCATCCTTTTCAACGTAAAGAGCATCTTGAAGAACATTTAAAGTAGAACTTTTTATACAAGTCCAAAGCACTCTTTATATTAAATCATGAATATGATTTTTTTTTTCCCATAAGCAATTATGACTCATTTCTATCAATTTTTACCTGGCTACCCTCTTTTTATTTGATCATTTTCCCTCTATTTTGAAAAAGGTGGATGGAAATCGTGAAATAATAAATGAAATCACTATATTAGTATATAGGGAGTTCACTTTTTAAACTTGGAGTCATTTCCAATCTTTACTTTAAATTATAAATATACTTATCAAAAACTTTAAATTATAAATACAGTGTTTGTTGGACTCCTAAAAAGAGGGTTTGACTCTCTAAAATAAATAGGTTCGGCCTTGTATAGAAGCTACTGGAGATGTTCTTATAAGCACCATTTAAATTTCGCCCAAACATGCTCTCCGCCTTTTAAAGTTGGTTAAATAATTGTTTATACTGCAACCCTGCATTTTTCCTGTTTGCATACCAAAGTATACATCATTATTTTTCCTAATTCTTTCACCTTTCCTCTAATCATTTAATCACTTGCGTGCAAGCTATGTTGATTTTCCTCTTAGGCATCACATTTATTAGCTCTAATTTCCAGTAACTTTCCCCATATTATGGGTTTGTATCCTAATTCTATTGCCCTAGATAAATTTTCCATCACCCATCCATTAGAGTGTTGCGTATGGATTACAGCCTAGATAACCTAGACAACTCTCCCCATATTATGAGTTTGTATCCGAATTCTATTGTCCTAGATAAATTTTCCATCACGCGTCCATTAGAGTGTCGCATATGGATTACAGCCTAGATAAACTAGACAACTTTACACAACACCTGATATAAAATGCAGAGTGTAGGGCATGCCGTACTGAAATTTATAGAAAGTTCATGTCATAAAATGCAATAAAAATTTCGTTTATTGTTAACATGCCACCAGGCCCACCACTCTCCTTTATCTAGGTGTGGGTGCAACCAAACCCAAAAGTTCAGTGTTCTTAAGCGAGATTAGTCATAAATGAGAGAACCCCTCGATAATCATCGCATTGCACAATCTTTTTGTTCGAGTTGTTCAACTTTCTATTCAAAATTGATAATTAAAAAAAAAAAAAAAAAGACAGACCTTGACATGTGACGGAAAAAAAATGGCCCTGTTTATTCCTTAAATCTCATTGATTTTCTAGCAAAATGATAAAAATATTTATTCATTCCATTTTTATGGAAAGCTAATCGATAAGCAAAGGGTTCTCATTGACTTTACAGGAGTAACAACATTCAAGGAAAAAATAGTCAAATCTGAATACTTATCATGAAAAGGGCAACATTATTTAAATTATCACGTAGAAATAATTTTTTCAGTCATTACCTTGTCTTTGACTAAGCCACCAGATGTAAAGACCCCAGCATCTTCCAAAGCTAGGAGAACTTTCTTCTGCAAAAGTTTATAAACCTATTAGTAACAATCAAATCTAGGTACACGTAAAGCAATGACAGAGTTCGTCACAACAGAACATGAGGAGTTGATAGCAAAAATTAATTATTACACATGCTCATTATTAGAAAAGTACAGAGCACTTGCTTGGAAAGCAATTTTTTTTTGTTTTAAACACCAAAAAAACCACTTTATAATATATTTCACCGCAAACTACAGCTGACATTGACAATGGAATACAATCAACCGACAATCTATCATCTCTACTCATCGTAGGAAGAGATGTGAGTTTATAGGCCACTTCATTCCCCTCTCAAGGTTAGAAGAGACAAGTCCCACAACCCACGTTGCTTAGAAAGCAATTTTATGTCAAGCAAATAAGCCAAAAAAATGCCCCATATGATTCGAGACAAATCAAATGCATTAGGCACTGCAAGCTATGAAAAAAAATGCACAAGCATAATTGACTTCAAGAGAAAGCTGTACACATTTCATGATTTCTAATTTTTTTTCGAAGAAACTCTTCAGTGCATTAAAAATTCTGAAAAAATCAATTTTGTATTCTAGATTTTATTTATATTCTGAGAGATATTCAGCCTGATCATCTGAATTCTGTGAGAGACATTCACAGAAAAGTTGAACAGATTGAAACAGCCCTATACAACCTATTCAACCACCTCTTAGGTTGTTTTTACCAACATTTAAACTTTAGAATATATTATACAAGTTCAGCACACATGCAAATTTAAGCACCTGTTTGACATCCATTATAATGAATTTTGTAATAGAGATTTTTTGGAGAATGTGTGGTTAAAAAGTAGGAACAAGTTTTGTGTTTACGAGCAAAATATTTCATTGTTTGTATGTGTGGTTGAAAATGAGTTTGAAAAAAAAGATCGAACTAACGAATGTCAAAACAGGTACTAAATATGTGCGAAAATCATGTCAAGTGAGAGTTTTGGGTTAAAGAACACATGACCTGCATGTATATAATCTTCTGAAAAAAGGTTAAAATGCAACACGGTGTCAAGCTCGCTAATACTAACTATTCCATATTGGTAGATAGCAATTACTTTGTATGTATTACCTCTAAAAAGCGCGTCTAGGCGATGCGGGTGACATGCCATGCCTGACAATAAGTTTTTTATTTTTTTTTCTTTTTTTAATAAACATTTTATTTGACTTTAGTTTCAATTTTTTAAATAACTTTATTGGTGCAAAAGAAAAAAATGACTTTGTCCGATAAAGAGTTAAATAAGATTTAAGCTACGACGCTACCCACATTATTTAATTATTATTTTGAGACTTATTGTTTTGTTGAAAACTTCGCAAATATATATGAAGTTTCTATAAATCTATTAAGTAAGACTTGTCTAGTAGAAAGTTGAAACTATAAAAAATAATCTAAGTTTTGCATTTCAAAAACTTGAAAATTGTATAATTGTTGGAATTATTAAGTAAATATAGTATTTTATAATTTTAAATGTTTGTATGTATTATTTTAAATATTATATGATTAAAAATTTTAAATAATAATAAAAATAAAAATAAAATATTTTTTTATGCCTAAACTTGTAAAGCATGGCATCCACGCCAAGCCACATTTTACGCTTTTTAGAACACTGATAATTACTAATTCTAAAAAGAAAAATTGAAGTGCTTATAGGTGATTTTTTAGATTCTTCTATATTTTTTATGTATTGAATAACATGATTAGTTTAAGTTGAACTCGGGACTAAATGTAACGACCCGAGCCTCGTACCCAAACCGTTATATCATACGTACTGTCCATTTAGGAGGGCGTCTGCCCTCTTTTCCTCTCATGGGTTTTTGTCGCTTCCCATGAGATTTGAACCTAAGACTCCAATTGGTCCTGGGATTCAATTTAAATCTTTCATAAAGCATAAGTCTTGGATTCAAATACTAGGGACGCGACAAAAAGCCTTGAGGGGTAAGATGGGCTTAGGCTCTCCCATGGCGGGTAGTACATAAGTAAATGAATACGGCATAGGGACCAAGTCGTTACGCTAAACATAAAACATCTGTAATATGTTATTGTTACTTTAGCACTAGAATTGGATACATCCAACAACAACCTAAACCAGAACTTTCTATCAATATTTTTACACCTAAGCGAGAATTTAAATAACTAAATTTTTTTGGCATGCAGATCAAGAATAATCAAATCTGGGGACAAAGCTACACAAGACACTACATTTATTTTGACATATATTTATACATGACAGTAGTAAAAAATTCTGAAAACTGATTGCCACCAGCACTGTCACTGAATAGATTGCATGTTTTGGCAAGGCCACGATAATGTAAGCACTTAAGCTAAAACTGATAGAGCACATTTATGTCACATAAACAAAGCAAATGCGTTTTTTAAGATGCATTTGCATGTATGTTTGGTCTAATATGTATGATTACTCTCTACAAAAATACATGCATTGCTTTATTTAATACAATTAATTTGTAGATAAGCTTAAAGAGCTCTGCAGACATTTTTAGTGTTGCAAAGATGCGATGACATTGTGTGGGGGAGAGAGAGACTATGGTAATGGATAACGATAGAAGACAAAATATAAGCTGAAACAATCTATCGATAGTTGAAAGTAAAAGAAACACAGAAAACACGCCATGAAGAAAAGAACAAACATTTTTACTTCTACTACTCTGCACAGAAAGAAGAAAATATGAACGATGATAGCAATTAATAACGATTAACATGTGCCATATTACCTCGCTTTCATCATCCAGAACCCTTTCCATGAGATAAAGATCACAAAATTTTGTGATCTCAAGCAACACCTCTACCACAGACGATCTCAGAGTTGCTTGTTTCTGCAAATAAATTGGTAAACATGAGATCAAATGGGTCCTTGAATCATGTTTCCAAAAACATGAAAGGAACGGAAGAGAGTAATAACCTGCAGCTCCTCTGGGATGCTTTCCACAAGAATTACACCAAGTAACCTGCATGTTACCTGCACAACAGAATTTGTTAAAGTATGGAAAGAAATTGTCGTGTAAATGATAATAAAGAAATTGATAAGACTACAAAGACAAGATTGCATTGGATCTACGTCTAGTCTAAAGTGCCCCGAGCAATTTTAGAAGCTTGAATCAAGGTAAAGTTGACATTTTCTTAGTCATACTTCCTTTTCTATGTTTACCTCGATTAATAGATACATTTACACATTCTATTGGAGACGTGCGTTTATTTGATTAAAAAGGTAAATCCTAAATTATGTCCTAAAATTTTGCCCAAAACCTAAAACTATTGAAATAATTGTTTCTTGTTTTCTTTCTTTAGACCTCACATAGCTTAAAGACATTGTAGATGCATGCAGAATTTTAAATGACTGAACATTATATGGTTGTGATCATTTAATTCTTCTAAGAGAAATTGGTTTGAAAACTACTTGTAATGTATCTAAAACTGAAGGGGTTTAGTCAATGTTCTCTCTATTTTTTCCCCATTTCAAATTGCTATTGAGCTACTTCTCATTAACAAGAAGATACAATAAATGTATAAAATAATGGTTTAAAAATGTATTTTAGCCTATCTATTTTCATTGGTAAAATGAGAACTAAATGGGAAATTGTGAATTTTATCCACTTCTTTATCAACATTTTAGACGCCTATTATCAAGATGTTTCTATTCACTATACAACCTCGTTTCAAAGCAGACTCACCTTGAAAACATTGACTTCATTACAATCTGCTAAAACTAGATCAAGAAATTTAAAGTTTATAATTGCAAGGCTTTCTAAAAGAATTGCAAGTAGGACAAATTACTTTTGAATTCTTAACTGTTCCATTCGTTGGGCATATTACCCATAATTTCATTTTTATTGCTGCTAATAATATATTATATGAATGTTTTTATTTAATAATGTGATATATTCATCTTAAATGTACCCAGAAGTAGTTAACTTCAATTACATTACACTTGATTAATCAGAAGTGATGTTTTAGATATAAGCAATACTAAGATCTTCCGTAGTCATCATAACTGCTATATATGACCATTTTTCTATCGTAAATACAGAGTAATATTTTCTTTTGCCCAATCAAAATTTTAAAAGAATATATTCTCTTTTTTTGTACAACACCATTAGCTTGCCCATGTGAGTAATAAACTTTTTCGTCGATTTCATTGGCCATCTCTCTATTCTTCTTCAGTTAGGGCTAGATGCACTTCAACCATCGTTGAGGTAGTTGCAATATAATAGTTCAACCTCTTGGACATCAAAAAGAAGTTTTCATGTGGAACAGCTTTCCAGAAACAGCGCTTGCACACAACCACCACGGACTACTACATTTAAATTGTTCCCACTCGGCAATTTCACAGAGTTATTTCTATAGTAATAAAATTAATGATAGCTTCCATGGATTAATTTTATGATCATCGCCATCTGCCTAATTAGGTCATATATCGCTCAAACCAGCTATGAGAGACAAGAACTGCAAGAATTCATGTCTATGAAATAGTTCCAACTTACTGGAAAAACACGTGCATACAAACAATGAACATGAATATCAGGTAACTAAGTACTCAAGGAAGTACCTTCCTCCCTTCGCTCAACCTCTGGCGAACTATTTGACCAAGAGTTGGCTGCATTTGAAGAAAAGAATATCAAGTAAACCATGAATCAGTTGAAGCACCATACAGTTTTGTAGAGAATGATGAAAAATAATTCCCACATACCTTTACAGGCTGAAAGAACTCATCTATCACATTTTGAGTTATCGAATCTTCTGAAGAATTGCTAATGCCTGAAGATGTCACATTTAAAGTGGCATTTGCATGATTACTAGCGCTAGAACTACCAGTTGTAGGAGCCTGCCTTTTCGGTTGCCTTCTTTGCGATCCACTAGGTGTTCTCAATAATCTCCAAGTAAAAACTACAGCAAGTGCTAGCCCAGCCATAGCCCCAACAGATCGTGAATCCTACAATTGATCCAACCAAATTTATAAATCAATTGGTATAAAAATATTAAATATATATATAAGCATGATACGATCATTGAACTATTAAACAGACATTAATTAATTGTTAATTCTGCACCTCAACTTTATAAATATGTATCATTATGTTTCCTACAAAAGATTAAAAATAATGTGATAAGCCTCCAATTCTAGAAGAGCACGAAAGAATTGAGAAGAAATACATCAACAGAATTCTGTTATGGCAAGTGTGTGTGTGGGTGTGTGGGGGGGGGGGGGGGGGGGGTGTGTTCAGCATTCAATAAGAGTTTTGCTTATACAAATTATGTTCTTTGTTTTCCCTGTTAGAACCTTAACATAATGCAAGTGATTCCAACTCAATAACTTGTAGTCGATATATATCATTTTCCTTCTGATGGGTCATTGTGTAGGTTGGGACATGGGTGGTGAACTAATAATTCTAGCACAATTCCAATACACGTCAATCAATCACAATTGTCCAGAATTTTGTTACTATTTTTTTCCCTTAATTTCAACCATGTTCATCACATGTTACGAACATGCTTAGTACACTAAGAATATGTTTATTCAAAATCTGGTGCTCGCCTCAAGTGTAGGAAGTCTAAGATTGTCCCAATTCTTTTAAGAAAAGGCATATTTCCTGAGGCATATGCTGAAGAAGCAAGGCAAACACAGTGTCAGATGACATAATGATATCCAAATCATAAAATTCTAGAAGAGAGAGAGAAATCTACAGTGAAAGACAAAATATATACACATACACACAGTGTGCTCTGTTCAGATCTGAAACCTTACATTTTATTTTTCGTGTTAACAGTTTTCTTGCATCAGAGAGCCATTAATCTTAGATACCAGACAAACAGAGGAATACTAAGCTAGTCACCATTTATAATAAAAAATTAATATTCATGATGTTCAATTGTCCTAGAACTAAGTCAAGTGACATAATGAAGCTGGGAGGAGAGAATGACAGAAACAAATTACGGTTGAGAAGACAAATTCAGAAAATCTTTTTGGATTGGTTAAGGAGGCCAGTCAACCGACCTTGCATAAGTATGGGATGATATAAGGCTTTGTTGAGTAGAGTTTAAGAACCACCGATCGAATAATCAAGTTCTATTAATTCTCCGTCAATGGATGTCTACAATTTTTTTAACAGCTGTACTATCAGCCATAAAACATTTGGAACGATATTTCCTATATCCATTTTAGAGTTATTTCCTGGTTCACTTTTTTAGTAATTATCTGCCAAACCTCAGACATCACATGATGTTCAGAACATGGAATGAGTTTCTTTAGGCAATCCAGAAATCTTACACTAGAGAATAATACACAAGTAGAGAAGCCAATAACTGAACATGGGGGAAAAAGTATAGATTTGATAAGCTGCGAGAGAAAGTACAAGTCAATTTAGATACAATTTTTGGGGATTGCAAGCGTATTATTTGCCATCGCAATATTTTTTTGCCGCAGCAATTCATTTAGTGCACTCTCATTACCTAAATCATTTACTACATTTGAATCTTAGATTGGCCTTGGGTGAACAGTCAAAGTTACAAAATATTTATAAAAACTTACGCATTTATGTTCTTGTTTACAGTTATACATATGGCTAGAATTGCTCCAAGCAACTTCAGCATAAGCTCTCAAGTCTCACCTCATAGTTATAAACATGGGGAAATGGAACTTCTTTATCTGCAATTTATGAGGAGTTCTTTTGACTACTGGTATTTTGAACACGTTCCAACCCTAAAACTAAGAAAAGAAAAATTGCAGGTTGACAACCCTCCATCAATGACATTGTATCTTTTCAGCAGCTAAAGACTGAGGAAAGACTACCGGTGATAGGAGACCTTGTTTTCATTCTTGTACACTATTCTTTGGTGTCTGTGTTTCTTTTTCTTTTCTTTAAAAGCCAAACTAATCAAGATTCTTGCAAAGAACTGGTTAATTAGTGAATTAGTTTTAGACTTTCAGCTGTCACTTAATTGTTTCCTATGATGCACGGACACGGACACGTGTGTCTGACACGATACGTGTCGCATGCGCCGACACGCAATTTTTAAAAAAAGTACATACACGACACGTCATCGACACGTTGATTAAATTCTTAAAAATTCTTCATTTATATAGTATAAATTTAGTTTTATACTTATTATTAATTTTTCTCATAGAAATATTTTAAACATGAGTACTTATTTGTTACTTGCTAATAACTTTGAATTAAAAATATATAATATTTCTAATATAAGAAGAAAAATGATGACAGTAGAATGTCCGAGAAGTGTCGGTATCAACTCGTGTCCGACACGTGTCCGACACGGACACGTTACCCTAATTGAAGTGTCCGTACTACAGAGATTGTTTCTTTTACTTGCCATTTACTGATGTTTTATTGTTTTTTTCCCCTTTAGTTGCACTGTCTAGTTAGTGGCTAATTGTCAACTTCAGGACGTCATTTGTTTCAATATCTTATATTTTCTTCTACTTGTGCCTGGTTAATTATTTCCTTCAGTGTTTTTCTTTCACTTGCTGACTGCTGGGTTAATTATCATTCACCCAAAACTAATATGTTAACATTATATCGCTGAATCGTACATTTTAGGCCTAGTTTACATTTTCTACTTTTGTACTTTGGAGTGTATTATGTAACTTATTGAAGTAGTCAATTGGTTTGTGTATAGGCTTATGTCTTAAAGGGCATCAAGACTTGCACCTCGCCTGATGTAGACAGAAGGTGTTGTGACACGATAGAGCCTTTTTAGACATCGGTATACATGTCTTAGTCATTGTGTCCAAAATGTCATGAGCTTCTCTGTGCCGCGAATTATCTGCCACCAACTCCTTTTCCACAAATTTTGAAACCTCGTCAACAAGCAACCTCCCAGGAAATAATACAATCCAAATTCATTGCACCGATAATGTCTAAATCTATTGACACAATCAACCACTTTTTACAAAAAGAGGCTATCATTTTATTATATACTCGCTAAGCTGCCTTTTCATTGAACATGTAACTGCTTTAACAAATAAAGAAGCAGCAGATGATTTTGCCAAGAATGCAAAGTTCAAAGACAGATTACTTTTAAGTAATAACTATTGAATTTCAAATTATTATACATAACATAACTACTCAAGTGCTCATAGGTGTAGGTTAACATTCCATAAACACTTTCACCGCATCTATCTCATATTAAATACATCAAAGGATTTTCCTTTCTGGAACGTGTTAAAAACTGGAAACACATCTGCAAAGTAATTACTCTTAACTGTAATCCATCACAAAAAATAAATTAATTATAATAACTAATTTTCAGTTTCTTGTAGGCCCATTATTTAATTACCGATTAATAAAACAAAAAATCATCCGCCACTAAAGATAAAAGTACCCAAAATATTAGTCAATAAAATAAGAGAAGCCTATGATTAGAATCACTAAATTCACATAAAACTGTGGAAAAATCATTAGATATGAATAACTACATATAGAAAAGAAATCCAACAGATAGAGACAGAAATTGAACCAAAACACGGAAAAGATTGGAAATCTTGATGGTGAAAAAAGCGCCAACGCGTTTGATCAGCTGCAGGAAATCTTCCTTGGAATAATCAGCCATGGCCCCCTTCGAATTTTCCAATAATTAAATAGTTAAAGATGATTGAATTGGTGATTTTGAAAGGAATTTCAATCTGGGTTTTCGCAGTTGCCCACACGGTCGAAGATTTTAAGGCTTTTGTTGTCGTGAAATCAGATTTTGGTTTTGGTTTTGGTTTTGGTTTTGTACCATAAAAGCGGTCGGGATGGGGACTCTGTAGTGTAGGGTAGGGTAGGGTAGGGTGAGAGGGGCAGCGACTAGCCAGGGGTTAGAGGAATTTCACTTTTCCTTTTTTCTTTTATAACAATGACTATGAGCCTTCTACGACGACGAATATAAAATCACCTCCTCAGCACGAATGCATCTTGGGTGTTAAATGGACGAGTCGGGTCACTCGTCTCGTTTTCCTTTAGATTCGACTTGATCAGTTAGTCTTATCAAAATATAAATCCATTGAGTTTGAATTGATTCACTTGAACATGTGTAGTAAATTATGTAAATTTGTCGATTACTTTATTCTTATTTGATGAACAAATCGACAAGAACCTCAACTAGTGTCATCGTAAATAAAACAGAGGCCTTTGGTGTTAGATTAAAATCTCACCACTTGGAGTTGGAGTTGTGGTTTATGTTGGAGCATTTGTTGCCATTTTTAATGCTTTTAAGAAACAGAATGTGAAGTGTCTTTCAACTTTTGTTTTTTAATTTGTCAATTTTTTATTTTCCTTTTTGCACTTTTTTGATGAGACGTTCTATATCATTTAGAAACTAATTTTTGCACTAATTTCGAATCATCCAGAAATTTGCCAAAGTTGGGAAAGTTGAAAGTCGACTAGGATTTATAGTCCATTTAGATACTCTAGTTGTCCTCATCAACTTTGTTTAGATTTGCTTATAGGATTTATTAATAAATATAAATCAAAGAGCACTACAAACATTTTACATAATTGAATGGACATATGAATAATGTTAGAGTATTAGTCTATGTGGCATTAAATGATAAGTCTAAATGTTTTATTATGATGTTCATTTAATTGGATTTATCATGTGTTGTTACATTAACGGGTGTTTAACGCTAGTAGTGATGAATATCACTACTTCTGACATATTTAGCCTCTTTTGACTCTCATATTTTAAAACTCATTTTTCATCGATTTTTATGTTACATCACCGAGTTTAATATTCATTTTAGATAATCTAAAACTCATTTTTAATCATATATTTCGTGGGAACCAGCAACATTTATCAATTTAAAAAAAAAAAAAATCAACAACTTTTATCAAAATTTACATAAAATGTATTTTGTATTCAAATCAAACAAGGGCTTACAAATGGCAAAGACAAATTTCATTTTGAACAAACAAAAATAAAGACTAGTTTGAAAATTTTTCCCTTTTATTAATGACTACAAATTTATTTTATTGAAGTGTTTTTAGTATTTCTTTTTTTTAAGGCTATAAAAAAAATTCTTGTCAAAATAGGGATAAAATTAATTTTGTGAATCAAAGAAGGTGGAAATTTGTTTGAGGATTTGAAAAATCAAGTTCATGTAGAAACCTTTTAAGAAAAATTGCATTTCCATAAATAAACTATTTCTAAAAATATCGTACAATATTTATTGTAAAAATATCGTGTTACATTTGTAAGATATTGTGTTACACCTTTAACCTTTTGTAACATGATAATATTTGTTTTATACTTCCGTTAGACATGTAATTTATAATGTTATGTTGTCGTAACCATTGATATCGTTGACATAATCAATATCACCGGCAACCACCACCCCATTTCTTGCCAACCCCAAACTTGTAGCGCCACCATCTTCCACCCCATTCCACCAAAAAAGCACAACGCACCACCTCTTATATTTGCCACCATCACCAGAATCACCACCTGATTGCCCCTAAAAATTCATCATTTCAACCTCCATCTCATTTGATTTTATCCTCAAACCGATGAGGTTAGTATGGAAGAACAGACACTTGCGTATTTGAAACGTTTGCATGGTTGACGTTCGAAGAAAATGGCTTAACTTTTGCATACAGTGTCTGTTTTGGGCCCATGACCCCATTTCGGAAAGCTCGCGACGATTCTCATTAAACTCATCGTTTTTCCGTGACGTATGAGGGATTCTAGACATTTGAATTCATTTGCTAAGTCAAAACGATACTTAATATTTTTTAGTTCATTATTTTCAGTATTTATTTATTTTGTTTTGTAACCCATTCCATTAAGGAACTGCTGGCCTAATAGGTTATCTGTTATTTTAGTATTAAGACTCTAAAACGTATTGTAGGATTTTTTGGTTGTTCATAAAATGAGAAAAGCGTTTGTTTTTTAAGGTGTAGTCTGTTTGTTAGTGTGTTTGTAGATTCGATCTACATCAGTTGGTATCAGAGCATGGTTCGTTGAAGAGGACGTGGTGGCCAGGTTGATGAAGTTGCAGATCTGCGTAATCAAGTCGATGCATTGACAGTTTGGTTTGATCAATTTATGACGTGGTCGACGGAGGTTGTAAGGAACGGAACACCACCTACCCCTCCACGCCGTTGCCCAACAAGTGTTGTAGAAGGAGAATATGAATCAGGCGAGAAGTCAGATGAAGAGACCTTATCGGAGGCACGTGGCGTCGTGTACTGTCGCCCCGTGTGCAATAGCAGGATGTGTTTCAACGTTGAGAATTTGGAATCAAGGTTGATATCCATGAATTTCATGGTGGGATTGAGGTGGAAGAGTTCCTCGATTGGCTAGCGGTAGTAGAGAAGATCTTAGATTACAAAAAGGTGCCCGACAATAAGAGGGCACCCTTGGTGGCTACGTGTTTGTGTAGTCGTGCTGCTGCTTGGTGGCAGTAACTTAAACAGAACCGGATCCGTCAAGGTAAGGCGAAAATTCAATCATGGGAAAAGATGAAGAAACGGTTGAAGGTGGTGTTCCTTCCTTTTAATTATACCAGAACCTTGTATCAGCAGTTACATAATTTAAGGCAAGGCAACCGTTCTATAGATGCTTACTCCACAGAGTTTTACCAATTAATAGCGCGTAATGATGTAGGGGAGTCAGAGGACCAGTTGGTGGCGCACTACATTGGCGAGCTACGGTAGAATTTGCAGGATGTTCTTAATATGTTTTTGCATGTGTCTGTTTCTAAGGCTTATCAACGTGAACTTCAGGCTGAAACTTAGTAAACACGTCGTTCAGTAGTAAGCAGTTCTAGTGGTCCATCTGGAGGTGGGGTTCGACCATTCGCCCCAAATCCTACATATGGTTTGTCCCAATCTTCCACGCTTGGGGGTCGAGGCGTTGATCGGAACATTCAGCCAGCGGCTCCCTCAGTTGCGAGTCCGGGTGGCTGGGCTCCTTCTGGTAGATGAGGGCGTTGTAGTCAGTGTTTTGGTTGTGGTGGTTTGGTCATTTGAGGAGAGACTGCCCATCAACAAGAGACCAGGGCTAGCATTCAATGTTTGGAGAATCAAATGTGTCGAGTGGCTAATGCGGTTAGTCGGCTAAAGTTACAAAATTTAGGAAAATAGCCATCTCAAATAGTAGTGAATCCAAAAGAAAATGTGAGTACAATCATGTTGAGGAGTGGCACGGGGATTGAAGTTTCAGTGAAGGTAGTCCCTACATCATAGAAGGAAGAAAATGAGGAATATACCAAATTAAATAAGTGTAAGCTTCCTTCTCTTTTTTATTATAAACCAGTACCCCATTTCCCTCAAACTTTAGTAGAATTTAAGAAATATGAACGAGATCATGATAAGCTGCATGAAATTTTCAGTAAATGCGAGGTAAATATTCTATTTTTAGATATTATTAAACAAGTGTCTTGGTATACTAAATTTTTGAAAAAATTGTGTACAAGTAAGAGGAAACAGAAATTGAAGTGATTGAAATGGTAAAAGTTGGAGAACATGTATGCAATAATTCAAAAGAAACTTCCTGCAAAGTGCACAGATCCATATATGTTCATTATCCCTTACATGATAGGAAACACTAAATTTGAAAAGGTCAAGCTAGATTCAAGAGTATCTATTAATGTCATGTCATATTCAAAATATAATTTGCAATTCACGCACATTTACACCAACAATCATTACTTATCACTTAGATAAGATTATTTCATTAAGTGGTCTCTGCAATGCTGGCCATATTTACCATTTCTTCACTCGTATTGATCACATCTAAAATCTCTACCCTCAACCGCAAAGGCAGTTTATCTCAAGTGAAGATTATTGTCTCCACCTCTCTTTTCTTTTAACTCGTTCACATTTGGATTATATAGGTAGTTTTCGCTCTATCAAAGAGCATTCCTTGTTCCTGTTAGGTCCCCTACATATTGGTGATAGATGAGGTCAACTTACTCAAGGTTAGTTTCGTACGTTAAGGTAGGAAACTTTTTCTTACGTAATTGGGAACCAAATCCTAGTTTATAATCAGTGCCTAGTTCAAACCCTTCAACTAGACTAAGAACTTTCAACCGTCCAGAACACTTATCATCACAATTCAAGTGCCCCAAACTTACTCTAGAATTAGACTCGATCAAGAAGTTGAATTCAAATTTGAATAATTGGATCGCTCAACAGATGATGTAACTCTAAACTTAAATGCCTGAGTAATATAATAGACAATACATTTATAAGTTAAAGCAATAAATCGGTCACGACTATATGCTCAAAAGTATAGAGTCCAACACGAGATAAGATCATACGTAATCAAACAATTTATAACAATATTTGCCGTGCATGACAAGTAAGCTATCCAGCAAGAGTAACACCAAGAAAATATTTTTGAAATTTTACAAATTTTTCAGTTTTTATGGATTCTTCAAATTTTCAATTCAAAAGCAAAACATTGCCTAAGCCATATGAGTACAACTTAAGCTTTTTTAAACTCCCCCCCAGATGATGTCTGTAGATGAAGCGCTTGTGAGAGCCTTGTGTCAACCCATATTAATCTACTCCTACGTAGCAAATGATCCATCCCCATCACACCAAAAGAAAAGGAAAGATTACGTATAATTTTATAATCAATAAATAGTTCCAAATAGATTAGTAAAGCCACGTGTCAAGCCCTCGTTAGACTATAGGAGATAACGTGATTGTGCCCTTTCAAATAACCAGCTAGCAGAATGTCTTAGGTGACAAAGAATTTGTCCAAACTGTTCTCATCCACCAGAAGACAATGGTGTAGATGTCATCCGGCGGGGACAACCACCACCGGGCCGAGCCAACAACACCAAGAGTTCTTACCATCTTGTCTTGTGTACTAGAGAAGCTAGTGGCACGTAATGACCAGCTAGTTCTCGGTTTGGCTCAGCTCGGGAAGAGCTTGAACGCCTTCCATGGCGTGAGAGCCCCAAGCATTACGATTCCGAATTATATAGAGAGAATATACAAATACACGAATTGTAGCCCCTCGTGTTTCATCGTAGGCTATGTGTATATAGACAGGTTGGTGCATAGGTATCCCGACTCGCTCGTGGTGTCACTCAATGTTCATAGATTGCTGGTTACATGTGTTATGGTGGCTTCCAAGATTCTCGATGATGTGTGAGTTCTCCCTCTCTCTAGTCCTATATGAAAATAAAAAGTAAATCTAGTATGCATATCTTAAGTCGCGTTGAAGATAAATAATTGTGCTGATTGATGACACATATTCTTGGACAGAGTTTTTGGTATGAAAAAATTGGGTCTTAGAGATTTAACAAAGAAATGAACATGGTACACAAAATGATATCAGTCGTGTTGAATCCATCTTATTTCTATGCTTTAGGCTTTTTCGAATATTGGATTGATCCTTTCTTAGAAGCTCTTCTACTTAAATTTGAAGAATTATTTTATTAGGATTTAGATAGGGAAATTAAACATGCTGTGTATGTATTATCAGGCACTATAACAATGCATTTTATGCCCGTGTTGGCGGAGTGACCAATACAGAACTAAACAAGCTCGAAATCGAGCTGCTTTTCCTTTTAGATTTCGGAGTAACCGTAAGCTCTCGAGTATTTGAAAGCTATTGCCAGCACTTGGAGAAAGAAATTATGTGTAATGACGCGACGCGGATGATTGAGAAGCTACCAATTTCCAATTCTATTGATGATGTTACTGAAATATCTGTCGAGGATACACAAACTTCTTCACCTCCGCAGATTGTAGATTGATCTCGTAATTATGTATTCAATTTTATCTTATAATCTACTGCTGTTCTTGAATGAAGGAGATGGCCCACATGGTCAATATAAAGTTTAAATGGTTGGTTAATTAAGTGCCTAGATAACTTTCCCATTTGTTTGTTGAAGGGAAGTTATTGCTGGAAAAAACCACCCACTTCCATGATGGATGAATATATATATATATATCCAAACCCGTGTGAAAAATTCTCTGCAAATTTTCTCTCTTAATATTGAAAAGTCCTTTGTTTATTTTTCATCAAGTTAAAGGGGGTATTAAGTGGGTATTGATTAGAAGATGTTTGGTGCTACAATGACTCAATTCTACTGCAAATTTTCAATTAGATTTTAAATAAAATGGCTGGAGGTATGTAATGTATATCTTGCATGTGGTATCACTTATCAGAGCCACCTTCATACTTTGGGTTATCCAGATTTTGAAATAATATGCATAAAGAAATTATTAGCATGTGTACTGTTTGTATAAAAGGGGGAAAATCTGGACAAATTTTAGTAAATGTTGATTCAAACCTGAGTGAATGATTATTTGACCAACATCAATTAATTATACGTGCATGTTAAATCTTAGACACTGAATTAAATATGCATAGTATGGGCCCGCTTCTGAAATGCTGGGAGGGCAAAGCATGCATCTTGATTTTATTTTCATTTTTTAAATATAATTTGACCCTACTTGCTAAGGAGAAAATTACATAAATCATGAGTTTAAAGATTGAAATTCAAAAATCAGGGATCAAGTTTTATTATTCAAAAATCAGGTATGAATATAATTATCTACACCCAATTCAATTTCAAACCCTAACCATTTCCCTTCGTCATTTTCTTTCCACATCCCTCTCTCCCTCTCTCTCTCTCTCTCTCAACGCCGCACTTCTCCTCTTCTCTCATTCTCTTCGTGGCTGCAGCGACGACTCTCAAGGTGCATCATCGCAGCTGTTGCCGGTGGATAGTGGAGGCGGTCATCATCGCCCATCGCTGTGTGGGGGCTGTTGCGCCGACAACCATCTGGAGAGAGAGAAATGTGAGAAGCAAGAGTTTTAAAGAGAGAAAGGAGGGAGACGATGTAGTCCGACGTCGCGCGCGCAACGATACAGATCCGCTACACTCACCGGACTATCTCCCTATTTACCTGTGTGTACTGTGGGTGTAGTGGTGGCAACGGCGTGGTGCAATGGTGTTTGATCAATTGTGGTAGTGCAAATGTGGTGTGTGGTGGATTCGAATCGGTTGGTGGTGATGGTGATAGGTGTGTGGTTGGATGCAGTGGTGGTGATGGCGGCGACATGGTGAGAGTGGTCGAAAGTGGTTGAAGTGGTAGTGTTGGTGGTATGAGACCAAGTATTTGGTTATATGTGACCAAGTATTTAATTGTGACCTAAAAATTTGATAACATATGACTGAAAAATAATCAGTGATCAACAAATTTGAAAATATGTACAATGAAATTAACTATGACCTATAAATTTTTGAATTTGTGACCTCGAAATCATCTGTGACTAATTAATTTGATAATATGTGATCAATAAATAAATTGTGACTTATAATTATGTATCCGTGACCATTAACTGTATAATTGTGAATTTATTATATTTAAATAATAATTATTTTTAATTAATTAACTAAATACCTGAGTTTTGCATTTTTTAAACTTAATACCTGATTTTTGAAGATTTTTGAATGAATGAAACTTAAAACCTGATTTGTCAATTCTTCCTAAGTGGAAGAACACATAGCACTGTATCCATAAGACGGCCCACACTTTCGGATTACGGATCTATTTTTTTTTTTGACCTTTTTCCTACATGCTGCCTATTTGTCTTTTGTAAGATTGAATTAATTGACATAAAGTATGACTTGGAGGAAAAATTTAGCTGAACATATATTTGACAGTAACAGTGTGCAAGTGGTATTTACACACTGTTTTGAATAGTTTAAGTAAAAATATATGCTATTCAAATTGATTATTAAAGATCGAGATTTAAAATGAAATATGGATTGTGTCTAAGGTAGTATGTTATTTTCACTTGAGAATTCAGTAGTATAAAATTTGGACGATCCTATTCCGTAATTATAATTACTCTATGTTGAGACTTATATGCATATTATAATCTGCAAGGGTAAAGGTATTTATGTTTTATTCATTTAGAAGTTAAAGTGTATGTTTTAATTTGTACGTTTAGCATAGACAAAGTATATCAAATTTCGATATTTGCAATCAATCGAGAATTTAGTAAATATTCAACCACTCCCATGATGATCTATCGATTAGAGATGTCATTTGAGGTTTCGACATGTTATTATAACTTAAGATTAGCCAAAGCATCTTTAGTTATAATTTTATGTCGTGAACATAAATCACATAACGAATTATTCGGTGAGATATACGACATCTCGTAAAGTGCAATTAATTAATATGAGGATTATTTGGTCCCATAGAGAAATAGTTGTCTTAAGGATTTAATTGCGATAAAATAATTATTAAATATCGAAACAAGAGATTTCCTAAGCCTACAAGTATGAAAAATACTTGTATTTGATATTACTAAAGTCTTTGTAAATTCAATGTGTGATAACAACCTCTACCTACATGAAGGTTTGAAAATCTTGAAGGTTTGAATTTACAAAACTGAATTAGCATTGGATAATTCAATATAAAGATAGTTCTCATAGCAATTAATGTATGTGTTTATCTTGTGCAGTGGTTCCTAGTTTTTTCAATGACACTATTCGAATTCCAATTCTATGTGGTGATAATTTTTATGACTAGAAGGAGAAATTTTTTCTTACTTTGCGATGTAAGGATCTCGACTTGGCGCTCCTTGTGGATGAACCACTTGTCCCAACAGAATCAAGTACACCAGATGAGAGGTCACTATATGAATCGTGGGAAAGATCCAATCGCTTGAGCGTGAATTTCATGAAGACTCATGTCAGTAAAAGCATAAGGGGATCAATCCCTCAATGTGATAAGGCCAAGGACTTCATAAAGGCTATTGAAGAGCAATTTGTAAGTTCTCACAAAATGTTGGTCAGCACCTTAATGAAAAGGCTTTCAGGCATGAAGTTTGACAACTCTAAAGGTGTGCGTGAGCACATAATGGAAATGAGAGACGTTGCTACTCATCTTAAATCCCTGGAGATAGAGATTTTCGAGTCATTCCTCGTTCATCTCATTTTGAACTCTCTCCCTACGGAGTACGGTCCATACAAAATATCATATAACACACATAAGGAAAAATGCAATGTGAATGAACTCCTAACAATGTGTATTCAAAAGGAAAAGAGGTTGAAACATGAGAAGTTGGAAACTGCTCATCTGACAACTCATGATAAAGGAAATGAGAACAAGGGTAAATACGGTCCTAAAATGAAGAGCAAGATGCCGATGAAGCAAAAAGGCAACAAGGATATCTGTTTCTTTTGCAAGAAGAAGTGGCATATAAATAAGGATTATTTGAAGTATAAGAAATGGCTTGAAAATAAATATACTCACATATCTTTAGTGTGTCATGAATCGCTTTCGATTAATGTTCCAAACAATACATGGTGGATTGATTCAAGTACTACAATTCACATTGCCAATACTATGCATGACTTTTTGGACCTAAGGAAACCGCAATCAAATGAACAAATAATCTATTCTGGAAACCAATTGAGTTCAACCGTTGAAGGCGTGGGAACATTTAGATTAGTTTTGAATTCTGGTTTTCATTTGGATCTTAAAAATAACTTTTATATTCCAGGTTTTTCTCATGATTTAGTTTCTATTTCAAGACTAGCACCTTTGGGTTTCAAGTTTGCTTTCGAACATAGAAGTTTTAGCTTATTTCAAAATTATGTTATTATTGGACATGGTGTTTTTGTTGATAATTTATATAAATTTGTTTTAGATCCTACTTATGAATGTAATTAAACTGAACTACATGGTGATAGTATTGGCAACAAGCGTTGTATTGTTAAAGAAAACTCCTCTAAGTTATGGTACAGGAGATTGAGACACATCTCCATATAGAGACTTCAAATATTAGTAAATGATGGAGTTTTATTAACTCTTGACTTTACTAATTTTGGGACTTTATTGACTGCATAAAGTGAAAGCAAACAAACAAGACCACTAAATGTGCCAAAAAGAGTTCGGACATTCTTGAGATTATTCACACAGATATTTGTGGACCTTTTACTATTCCTTGTCTAAATGGCCAGAGATATTTTATCTCATTTGTAGATGACCATTTAAGATATAAGTATCTCTATCTTCTAAATCATAAGGATGGTGCACTAGATGCTTTCAAGATTTATAAAGCAGAAGTAGAGAAACAAAAGGAAAGAAAAATTAAAATTATAAGGTCAAACAGAGGGTGGAGAATATTATGGACGGTACACAGAAAAGGAACAAATGTCAGGTCCATTTGCTAAGTTTTTACCAGAACAAGGTATCGTAGCACAATATACGATGTCGACACACCTCAACAAAATGGTGTTGTTGAAAGAAGAAATATGACCTTAATGGATATGGTTAGCAGTATGATGACCAATTCAAGTCTTTCTTTGTATTTATGGAGTGAAGATTTAAAAATTGCCGTGAATATCTTAAACAGAGTTCCATCTAAAACAGTTCCTAAAATACCATTTGGAATTTGGAACGGATGGCAACCTAGTTTGAGACATATACACATTTGGGATTGTCCAGTTGAAGTGAGGGTTTATAATCCTCATATAAAGAAATTGGACCCTAGGATAGTAAGTGGATTTTTTATAGGTTACCCAGTGAACTCCAAGGGTTATAAATTATATTGTCTTTCGCACACTTCAATGATTATCGAGGCTAGAAATACAAAATTTCTAAATGATCATGAAGTGGGTGAGAGTAAGTTTCCTAGAAATATGATTTTCAGGAAATGAAAGAATATGTTGGGTCATCTTCCAATCATGGCATATTGATTCCTTTTGAAAGAAATAACTCAATTACAACTGGAAATGAACCAACTCAAAAACAACCGTTATTGCATGAGGAAAATGCAGAACGAGAATCCCCACTTGATACTGAACCTATTATGAGATAGTAGGTATAAGGAGATCCTCAAGAATAAGAAAATCAGCAATTTTTTAGTGATTATGTGATATATCTTCAAGAGTTCGATATATGTGTTGGACTTGACGATGATTCTAACTCGTTTTCACAAGCCATTGAATGGGAAAACTCAAGTTTTTGGTATGATGCCATGAAGGAAGAAATGGAATCTATGGCTAAAAACCAAGTTTGGGATCTCGTTGAATTGTCAAATGGTTGTAAATGGGTTTATGAGACCAAAAGAAATGCATATTGCACTATAGAACGATATAAGATCAGACTTGTAGCTAAGTGTTTCACTCAAAAGTAAGGCACCGATTACCATGAAATATTTTCTCTAGTTTCTAAAAAAGATTCATTTAGAAGTATAATAGCTTTAGTAGCTCATTTTGATCTGGAGCTACATCAGATGGATGTAAAAACGACATTTTTGAATGGGGATCTTAAAGAAGAAATATACATGAAACAACTTGAAGGATTTACTAGTGATAAAGGTAATCACATGGTTTGCCAATTAAGAAAATCTATATATGGGCTAAAATAGGCTTCCCGTCAGTGGTATTTGAAGTTTCACAATGTTGTTACTTCATATGATTTTACAGAAAATATCATTGACCGATGTATATATCTTAAAATCAGTGGGAGCAAATAAACTTTTGTAGTCCTATATGTTAACGATACTTTACTTACAAGTAGTGATTTGGGATTGCTACATGACACAAAACAATTTCTTAGCCAACTTTGAAATGAAAGATATGGGTGAAGCATCTTATGTCATTTGCATAGAGATTCACAAAGACGGATCTAAAAGGTCATTAGGATTGTTTCAAAATGCCTACGCTGAAAAGGTTTTGGAGAGATTCAGGATGAAAGATTGTGCATCAAGTGTAGCACCCATCGTTAAAGGTCATAAATTCAATCAATGTCAACGTGCATTGATGAATTGGAAATACACGTGACTTATATACCCTATGCTTCCACTGTTGGCAGTTTGATGTATGCACAAGTCTGCACTCAACCCGACATTGCATTTGCGGTTGGTGTACTAGGAAAATATCAAAGTATCCGGGTATAGAACATTGGAAGGCTGTCAAGAAAGTGATGAGGTATCTACAAGGAACCAAAACTACAGACTCACATACAAGCATTCTGAAAATCTTGAAATTGTTAGATACACAGATTCACATTTTGCGGGATGTGTAGACACAAGAAAGTCTACTTCATGATACATTTTTCTTCTAGTTGGAGGAGTTGTATCTTGGAGAAGCAGCGAGTAGATTATATTGCATCGTCTACCATGGAAGCAGAATTCATTGGTTGCTATGAAGCTACAACACAGGCATTATGGTTGAGATATTTTGTTAAATGCTTAAGAGTTGTCGATAATATAGAGAAGCTTTTGAAGATTTATTGCGATAATTCGATTGTAATTTTCTTTTCAAGAAATGACAAAAGCGGAAGTCGAAGCAAACATATCGACATAAAGAATCTAGTTGTCAGAGATCATGTAAAGAAAAATGAAATGGCCATTGAGCATATTAAGATAGATCTTATGATTGCAGATACCATGACTAAGGGCTTGCCGGCTAAAGTTTATAATGCTCATGTTGAAAATATGGGACTTGCGTGCTCAGTATGATACTCTGATATTTGGTTTTAAGATTGTTGTTTTTATTTTGAAACAATGATATTAGTGCACTTAAAATATGTAATTTGGATATCCATTATGGTTATTGTAGTTTGGACCCTGAATGACTTATTGGAAGTTCATTCATAAAGTAGAGTACTCTCTAGAGGTGATCATACTTGTAATACATCGAAGTAAATGTTTGATTATTAAAACAAGACCGTCATGATTCAAGTATTGTGAATTCCTATTTGAGTAGGTTATTGGCAGTTTCAGCATATAGCCATATTAAATACTCACTTGAAGTTAACCATTGAACATATGGACCAAGTGGGAGAATATAAACCGTTAGTGGCCCACATGGTCAATATAAAGTTAAATAAATTTAAAATTTTTGTGGTGTGTTGGTTAACTGCATAGATAACTTCTCATTTGTTTGTTAAAGAGAAGTTATTGTTGGAAAAAACCACCCACTTCCATGATGGATGAAAGTAGTAGTGTTTGTTTTATATATATATATATATATATATATAAGCCAAGGGTTCCTAACCAAACCCGTGTGACAAATCCCTATAGATTTTCTCTTAATATTTAAAGTCCTATGTTTATTTTTCATCAAGGGTTATTAAGTGGGTATTGACTAGAAGACGTTTGGTGCATCAAAGACTAATTTCTACTGCAGATTTTCAATTAGATCTTGGATAATATGGCTGGAGGTATGTAATTTATGTTTTACAGAATCTTGAAAGCAATAATTGGATCGATACTTAAACAATATAGCACTCGAAGACTTCAATGCCAATTGTGTAAGAAAGGGACAACAAACGATTGAGCCGGTTACAACGAAATTGACTCAAGGGGGAAGAGCAAACTACACATATCCTTCTCGTCTAATTTCATGAGAGTGCAAATATATTATTTCATTAAAAAATATTTATTTAATCAATGCAAATCTTTAAAACCGTCCAATAATTGAGTGAAGTAGAGAGCGAGTCCCAAGGTTAAGCAATGCAGATCTTTAAAACCGTAGTAACATTTTCCACATCAGCACCACGTGGCGCTCACCCAAGCCCTCAAAATCACATCAAATAAATATGAAGTGATCGCTTGTTATTTCTTCCTCTATTGTGAATTATATGAATTAATCAAATTCTGTGATTTTCTTCCATTAAAGGGTATATCAACTCTTAGAGTTGTTGCTTTACTTTTTGCTCTGAAATAAAAGGTGGCGAGATCAATCGACTATTTTCATTTTTCTTGGATATTATTATTAATGATAATGATCGGTTTGCTGATCCATCACTTTTGTTTAATCCAATAAAAGTCAAAATCGCGCCACAGAATTTACAGATTCTTGATCGAAAACATAAAAAAAAAACACGAAAATAGTAAAGAAAAAGGGTGTTTTAGTTTAGAGAGAGTAATTAGCATAAGGAGACAAGAAATGGAGCCTCTTTGTGAGTTTTGTGGGGGAGGTTGAGTGCAGTGGTTTATTGTAAATCGGATTCAGCTAAGCTTTGTTTGCAATGCGACGGTCGTGTGCACTTTGCGAATTCTCTGTCGTGTCGCCATCCTCGTTCGCTAATTTGTGACAAGTGTAGTTCACAGGCGGCCACGGTGAGGTGTATTGAGGATAAGTTATCGCTTTGCAAGGATTGTGATTGGAATGGAAATAGTTGTTCAGGTGTTGATCATCATCGTTTAAAGTTGAATTTCTACACTGGATGTCCTTCTCTGGCTGAATTCTCCAAAATCTGGTCTTCAATTCTTGAATAACCGCAGCAAACTACAAGTACTTTTGGGAGTGCAATGGCTACAAATGAGAATTCTAACATGACTGTGCCCTGCCTAAATGACTTAGCATCGTGTATTAAGTTTGGATCATGGGCTGTTCCACCACCTCCACCTCCTCCTCTTCCATCTACTGATAATCCCGACTATTTGACAGTATGCAATAGAGATCAGAAATTCTTATATGATAGAGATCAAAATGCATTTTTCTCTGAAGGATCGGGCATGCAAAAGGTGATTTAAATTTTCTGATCCTGTAATTATTAGTTTTTACAATTGTTTCTAATAAAAAGACTTTTCTCACTTTTTTGTGTCAAATTGTGTGTTGTTTTACTAGGATTGTGCTAATATAACGGATCTCAGGCTTCCAGAAACTGATGACCTCTGTGATACTTTTGACATGGATGATATTGGTTTGAGCTTTGAGAGTAGTTATGAAATGTTTGGCAATTCACAAGGTCAACCAAGATACAACTACGAAGATGGAGGAATTGCTAGCCTATTAATGGAGAAAAATATGTCAGTCACTCAATCAAATAGCACTCATATTGAAAGTGCTTTCGAGGTTCAATTCCACAACTCGAGTTTCTATAGATTTTCATGCCCCATTACTCTCATGTCTCCACAAAACTTTACTTTTATTATTTTCTCAGCACCCTAAACATGCATTCAATATTCTGTACGAATTATAATTGTGTTTGCTTTGAAAATTAATATTTCTTCAATATGTTTTTAGGCATCCTCATCAGGGCAGCAAGATTGTAGGGTTTTTCATCAGCCTTCATCACATATAGCTGCTTGTTCAAGAAATTTAATGCAGGCAGTGAGTAGTGCGAATTGCATGCTTATGAACCCAGCAGCTGCATGGAACAGATCAAGTATGGGATTAGGGTATCCAAATTGCCAACTTCCTTCAACCATATCCCTATCACTCTCCAATATCACTGGAGAAAGCAGTGCTGCTGATTATCAGGATTGTGGACTGTCACCGGTGTTCCTCATGGGCGATAATTCCCCGTGGGAATCGAATTTAGAAGCGAGTTGTCCAAGGGCGAGGGATAAAGCTAAGATGAGATACAAGGAAAAGAAGAAGACACGAATGTATGTGTTTCTTCTGGTCTTTCCTCTGATGAATTCATGCGTTAATTTCTCATTTTTCCTTTTTCCAAATAATGCAATAAAGTTTTCTTTGTTGGGAGATTTACATCAATTCCATTTCTTTCTATTAACCCGCAGGACCTTTTGTTGTTCAGAAGATTATTGGCAAACAAGAAAAATAAATAATATAATGCACAAATTAAAACGGACAATTTTTTACTATATGATAAATTGTTAAAACCATATAGAATTCACTCACCAACCTATTTCCAAAGTAAACAAAAGAAAAAACAATAGCAATCTACCTGCCTGTGCTTATATATATATTCCAGCAAAGAGGAAAGAAACCTTGTCTGCCAACTTGTATGTATATATATTAATTTATAGCCTCCAATGTTGACTCCAAGAAATTATCACCTCTTCTCAACTCTTTTCTTTTGCTTCTATATGTCCAGCACCAAGAACCGCTTTTTTTTCTTTTGTTTTCACCCAGGTCACGCAAAGACAACCCTAAAATAATGAAACAACTCACTATTTATAGGATCCATAAAAACCTAATATTATTTGCAGTAGAAGTCCTCCAACTTTGACTTTTGAGGCAATTACCTAATAATCTCCACATTGCCGAAAACGAGTCAAAATCTTGTCATCTCTTCTACAACATTTAATCACAATACTTTGGAAAAACAAGTAAGTTTTAACATACTTTAACGATCTCATACTCCACCATATGAGTATAACCACTCAGAATAATCTCCGAGCATTTCATTGGCTACAACACCACCACATACCTACACACCTTGCATCAAATGTCAGTCAATGCTATGTGCAGATATGCTGATTTGCGCCAGTAAGAACACATCATCTATCATGGCAACTGGCGACATGCCACGAGGACGTTCCCATCTTACTTTACAGCACATCAACTGTGTCATCCTCCGTCAGGAGAGATGCATTGTCCGATCTTAAGCAGTTAGTTGACCCTGCTCTACCTTTTGGACAATTCCTCTTCACGTGACCAGTCTGATCGCAATTCCAACAAGTTACTTTCTTCTTCATGGAGTTGCCCCTCTTCCCCTTTTCAGTCAAAAGCGCTGCATTGTCTGAAAGAATATTCTGACCACCTAATCTCCTTTCTTCTGAAATTAATTTGCTTGTCACTTCTACGAAACTCATAGTTTCCTTCACATACATCAAGATTGGCTTGATGTGTTCATGGGTAGACGGAAGAGACCAGATGAGACATAATGCCTTATCCTCGTCATCTATCTTCACTCCAATAGCCTCCAGTTCTGAAACAATCCCATTGAGAGCACTCAGATGGTTTGAGATTTTCGTACCTGTCTCCATACGCAATAAATGAAATTGTTCATTCAGGTACAGCCGATTTGAGATGCTCTTCGTTTGATATAGTTCTTTTAATTTTTCCCACAACTCTTTTGCAGCAGATATTCCATGAATATTTGCAAGAACGTTTTTAGCTAAACAGAGACGTATCGTGCTTGCAGCCTTCAAATCCAATTCCTCACAATCATCATCGCTCATACTGGATTCAGTTTCCTTGTCAGAACTCTGGGTTGGTTTTCTTTTCAAAGCCTTGTGCAGTCCAACTTGAATCAATAAATCTCTGACATGTACTTGCCACAAGCCAAAATTGATTATCCCGTCAAATTTCTCAACGTCATATTTCAACGACATATTTTTCTGTTGCTCCAACACTCTGAACCAACCTGGCTCTGATACCACTTGTTGGGAGATTTACACTAATTCTCTTTCTTTCTATTAACCCGCATGACCTTTTGTTGTTCAGAAAATTATTGACAAACAAGAAAAATAAATAATATAACGCACAAATTTAAACGGACAGTTTTTGACTATATGATAAATTGTTACAACCATATAGAATTCACTCACCAACCTATTCCCAAAGTAAACAAAAGAAAAAACAATAGCAATCTGCCCGCCTGTACTTATATATATATTCCAGCAAAATAGTACCAACAAAGAGGAAAGAAACCTTGTCTGCCAACTTGTATGTATATATATTAATTTATAGCCTCCAATGTTGACTCCAATAAATTATCACCTCTTCTCAACTCTTTTCTTTTGCTTCTATATGTCCAACACCAAGAGCCACTTCTTTTTCTTTTGTTTTCACCCAGGTCACGCAAAGACAACCCTAAAATAATGAAACAACCCACTATTTATAGGATCCATAAAAACCTAATATTATTTGCAGTAGAAGTCCTCCAACTTTGACTTTTGAAGCAATTACCTAATATTCTTGAACATCTATATCGTTAACTACTATAAATGTTTTGGCTCTCATACCGTGTTAAGAACTCATTTAAAAAAAAAAATGGTTAAAGAAGTCTAAACATAAAAATAGCATACAGATGTGACACCTGGTCCAATTTTATATGTTCCAATGTTCGAATATGACTTGACTCTCATGCTTTTATCGGATTCGATTGCTAACTCCACTTCTGATATGATCGAACTTTTTTTTTTTTATGCAACTATGTAGGTTTGGTAAACAAATAAGATATGAATCTCGTAAAGCCAGAGCTGATACAAGAAAGCGAGTGAAAGGTAGATTTGTGAAGGCTGGAGAAGCTTATGACTATGATCCATTTATAGCGAAGGACTTCTAATTTAATTAGGCAATGGATTTCGCCTCTGCCATTACAATATATTCCCCGGTGAAAAGGTACGTCCATTTGCTCTGTTCACATCCTCATTTCGTGCTTCTTTTTTAGTTTGACCAATGATGGATTGGAAGCACAATTTGCAAATAACTAGATTGCTATGTCATCAAACTAATGTATATGATGGTAAGGGATAGAATCCCACGTCGAATAAAGATGAAAATATAGGCCAATTTATAAATATTTGGAATACACCTTTTAATAAGATTGACATTTTAAGATTGAACATCAAATTTTAACATAGTATCGAGCTCGTTAAGCTCCAATGAGAGAAATTCAATCCGATTAAGACTAAAAAAAATGAGCATACGGATTTCAAGATTGGTCCGCTCGACCAACCCACCATCTTGCGGGATTTAATAATGTTGATATTTTAATATGGAACCACAAATCTTAACATATGAAATGAGAAACTTCATTGTAAAAATGTTTTAAGTCAAAATGGGAATTATAGATCTGGGCGCATTCGGAATTGAGTTGTGCTTGATCTTATCTAATAATAGCTTACCACGTTCTTCTTTAAACTTGAACTCGTATTTAGTACATAAAATTGAATATAGCTTCACATAAAAATTAGTGTCTTTCGTTGTTTTGATCATCCAACGTTGTATTTGTATATGCATATTGTGCTAAACATGGAGTTGCATTTTATGACAGGTCATGTGAAGTAGCTTAGAAATTAGAATCGACCTGGCCCAGGTGAGAGTTCCTATTACGTCATTTCGTTTGTATGTACATGTGAGTTATTTCATTTTTCTATCATTAGTTTCTAATTCATTATCTCGTTACTGTTGTTTTGTAGGACATTGGAGCATTTTTCTTAGGAGACCGAAAATTGGTCATTGGGACTTTTATCAACTTTTGAATTATGTGTGTCAAAGATACAGTAGCAGAAGCATGTCGTCTACAATATTTAACACTTTATTTTTATTAATTTTTTGGTATGAATGTTCAAGGTTTATTAATCAAATTAGAGGCCTAGATATAATTCTAGTATCCGCAAAAAGTCTCATTTTAGTTTTGGATAGTTATATTCACACCACGATTTTTATTAATTGTACCATGTTATAATTTAATGTCTCCAATTTTAGCTCACTCTAGCATGTGTTCTCGACTTTTTTCAACAAAAATTATATTTAACCTTCAATTAATTAGTACATCTTGACTTTAATTAATGACGCTTTCTGTCCAAATATTCTGTTAGCATGGGAAAAATCTTTTGTCGAACTTTTATATTTATTGTTTATTTTTCTTATTTAAAAAAATGAGGGACAAATAAGTCTTTTTGCTCAATCCTACCAGATTTTTAGCGTCATTGGGACAATATATGCTAATTAATATAATATCAAAGATAAAAATATGATGAAAAATGTTGAGGACATAAGTACGAAAATGAACAAAAGTTAAGGACCCTCATTGTAATTAATTTGTAGTATAATTAACAAAAACTGTGAATATAATTATCCTTCAAGTAGACGCCATTACTAAGTGTGTACTTTAGATACGATATTAAACCATTAATTCATGTATGCACAAAATTCCCATATATGTGCCGCTATAAATAGCAATATATATTTTAACATACATTACAATATACTTACCGAGTATTATCTATTTATTCATCACTTATTTTCATATGTTTATAAATTCTTCCGCCAAACAGTGGCTAAGTTTGTACTTTAGATACAATTTTAAATGTTAATAAATGTCTGATTTTATTAAAAAAAAAATAAGAAAAGAAAAACCGAAGTCTCAAGTCCAAATCATCGGTCTGGTACTAGATGTAGCCTTTCCGTCGGACAAGATGCCTAACGTGGTTTAATTGCTAGGCAACAATTTTACGTCATTTTCCTCCCACTTCACTAACTTTCCATTTTTGATCACGGCAATGTTTTGAATTGTTTTCGTGGATTACTGAGAAACACAAAACTGTTATTATACAGAACAAAACTGTTGCACCAACAATACCTTAGCAAGTCAAAAAGTGCAGAAAATAAAAGCAAAACTTCTCCACCAACAAAATTATTAAAAATAAATGACAGCAACGGCAAGCGTGCAGTCTCGACTCAAATCAATTCTGGTCATCGTCTCCTTCCTACATATCCTTCACGGGAAGCCCTGTTACAAGTCTCTCCAACCCTTTTGGCTACAGAACCCTCCATCAAATTCAAACATGCATTCCCTCTACTTCATTTTACTTCCCCCTTTTCCTTTTCCCTTTCCCTTTTCCTTCCCCTTTCCTGGTCCCTTTGCTGATCCTTTACCTTTCTGCTTTCCTTTCGTTTCTTTCCCCCGCTTGTTCATTCCCTGCTTCCTGGCGTCCTTTTTCATTCGTCTATCAACAAGAACTTTCCCCTTTCCAGCCTTGACTTGGACGCCCTTCTTTGCTACCACATATTCCTTCTTAGGTTTCTTAGGTGTTGCCTTCTTATAAAGCTGTTCGATCATTTTACTCTTCGAACGGTCTGATATTTCTGTCTGATCCGATATAGAGTTCGCCTTCTTGCGTACCTTTTCTAGCTGCCTATGGGCAGCTCGTTTCTTTCTAGCTTTCGCTTGTGCCACCTTCTTTGCTGGCCGAGCATCAATTTCTTTGAACTGTGCTCTCATTGCAGCAACCTCCTCTTTTGTCACAGGCTTGATTGGCTGGTAATGCCTCTTTTCCTCATCCACAAACCACTTCGGTAATCCCTCATCATGGAACATATATTTGTTGTACGCATCATCAAGAATCTGTTCCCTCTGCTTTTTTGTCAGCATCTTTTTTGCACAAGCCAATATCTCTGCTTTTGAACCAATGTCGTCATCATCTGAGTCGTCTGATGAATCACTAGAATCTGTATGTGGAGCAGGAACTATCTCAAAATCATCATCCACCTTGGAAACTTTTACTGTCGGTAATTTACTCGTCTTTCTTGAACCCTTGAGTTTTTCTGGTGAATCTTCAATTGTCTTCTCCTGAATTGTGGGATGTTCGGTTGGCATATCCATCTGCATTTCATCTTCACTCTCATCATTCTCCAAATCCTCTCTTTCATCGGCATCCATAAAGACATCTTGACTGAACCATTTTGCTGCAATCTCCTCCTGACTCGGTGCATTCTCTAAGAGTGGTACCACAAGCGGATTCAACTCACGATCTCCATCATTATCAGAGTCTCGATCAGAATGAACCATGTTATTGTCATCGTCACCCTGTCCAAACCATAAAGAAAAATAACTATTTAGCAAAGAAGTGCATTTTCTGAAAACAAAATTGAACTCATTCATTCTTTTTTAGTGCATATTTGATGGGGGAGGAGAAAAATGTAGCTTACCTCCAAGAGTTGATCGCCCTCAGAATAGGCTTGTTTTGTACGCTTCCTCTGCTTCGTACTTCCTTCCTGTTTAGCTACAAATCTTTCGTAGGCTTCGTCAAGTAACTCCTGCAGTTGCTCACCATACCTGAAAGCAGAATACTGTTAGCTTATAAAAGCATCGAGGACAGACCACACTTTACAAGCTTATGTACAAGTTAAGAGGAAACAACTACCGCTGGTGTTCTTCATCAGTGTCTGCATCACTAGATGTGTCCCCTTTGGCTTCCTCAGGGCCTCCTTCGCTGTCACTACTTCCAATTTCATCATTTTCACCATCATATTCATCATTATCAACAGCCACAAGTTCTTTCTTCCCCTGAATGAAAGCATTCCAAAGAGAGAATAATATTACAGGTGTAGACCACGCACATACAAGATTTCATGTATAACTGATAAAAAGAACAATTGGATGCCTACACAATATACAAAATGACATTCCTATATTTAAAAGAGAACCAAATCCAATATGGATTAGAAGAATTTCCATCACTCTATATAGTGAAAAGGAAGTTACTGAAAAGGGGAAAACTCTCAACATCACCAATTCAGCAAAATTTAGTAAAACTTGATAAACATAAATAAGAAAATAAAGTCATTGTTGGGTTTCCATTTGATTTCTTCCATCAAAGATAACAGTTATAAAATGTTCCAAGAGTAAGAAGAAAACCACAGAACTTCATACCTGAACAGAAACACAGGCCAATTAATATAGGCTAAAAATGACTGATCTTTCGAACTGGTAGTGTAATAATAAATGAAGGAGAAATATACCTTGATAGAAGTTAGAGAGAACAATTCATGATCGATGTAGCCATCCTCTGTTGCGTCTATTTGCTTGCCTAATGCTTTCCTAGCTTTGTCCTGCAGAAAAGACGAGAGGATTTATTAGACAAAGCAGGATATATTGAACTTAAACAAGTAAAAATGTGGATTAGTAATGTATTTAAAGAGTACAGAAATATCGACAGCAAAAACAGAGATTACATGCAAGTGCAACAACAAACCTAGAGGAAAAGATGGGGTGATGATATACAGGACAACCTAACAAGAATTAGGAACAAGTTTTGTATATAGAACCATAGAAAAATTCATCAAAGCCTGATGGGTAGACATACATACTAGGAGGCAATATAGCCATCTGATATCATCCAACAACCAATTCAGACTTAAAAGTCTTAATATAATGCATCAAGAATGTAAAGTTCTACTATAAGCCTAATCTAGGAATAGACCCCAAGTCTCAAAAATCCCTGTGATACTTATCCAACATGGTGGTTAAAATCCCAGCCTTGATACACATTTCTAAGTATTATATTATTAGTTGCAAAATTGTTACTAGATCAGCTAATCAGGTTACATCTAAAATTTAAAAGCTTTGTTCCACACAGCGCTGACAATATATTTCAGTAGCACCCAGCTTTCACTATACTATGCCCTCTTAACCGGCAAATAATCTAGCATGGTAGAAAGCCTACAGTGATAAAACAAGTATGATGGCTATTCCCCATCTCTTGATACAAAATCAGAGAAAAAGGTATTCTAGTATCATCAACTGATTCACCTGCCTTCTTAATTAAATGTTAACTGACAATAGCTTCAAAGAACCAAGACAATAGCTCAAACTAATTCACGTTTGCTTAATCTTATCTGTTGACTATGTATCTTAAGAAAAGAACCTAATAAAGCAGAAAGGGATTCATGAACATGGGCAATAACCTTAGATTGTCTCTTTGCTAGAAGTTTCTTTGCCTTTTTCTTCTTCTGCTCCATGGCATTCGTCAACTCCTCCATTTCATTAAGTATCCTATCATCTTCATCTTCCTTGCCCTCTCGTTCCACAGCCGTCGTAGCAGAAGTAGCCTTCTCTGTAGGAGACAGTGCCTTCCTTATTTGCATACGCCATCTACACCACAACACAAACATTGAAGGCACAAAATCATTCAAGAGAACACAGAATCACCAAATATGGTGAACAGTTATCCATGTATGGTTGGTTCGTTGTATGTTACATTATGCACAAACTTACTTTAAAAGATGCTTGAAGTCTTGCTTCCCCAAGACACGAAGATCATCGCATAGAGATATAACCTGTCCCACATTTGAAGGAAAAGGCGGTTTAATTGGTCAGAGAACAAGATAGTGAAGCTGGCAGATTATCTATGTTTACTAACAACGATGATGATTATGACTTTGCTTGCATATGAATTAAAAAATGAAAAAGAAAAGAGTAAAACCACACCTCTTCGGTTGTCAAAATATGATCCTTGATTGGCAAACATGCAGGATCTTCAAATGTTATAGAAGTAACTGAACCAAGGATCTCAAGAGGAGATCCAGACCAAACAAAGTCTGCTGCAGAGCAGACCTTCCGCAATGTTGTGTCTCCATCTTCATACCTGCAAAGGGAACCTCTAATCAATACGATAAATAAACCTAGGTGTATATTATATATGAACCTTACATCAGAGATTTGTGAAAAAGTACAAAGAAGAGAGACAAGATTGAACATGGGTTTTACTGATTTAGAGAGACCCTATTATAGAGTGCCGTGGAAGTATAATTTGTGGGTGCTGTAGACAAGGAGTTATCCATATCATTAAGGACGTGCAATGGTGCAGTCTTGAGATGTAGTGAAGGTGGAAGGCTTGCATGAAGGATCTGTACTGGGTATTATCTGTTTGATTTAGCAGTGGTAAGCTTAAGAAACATATCCAAGATTAGAATTATTGGTGTTTGGTATTCGATTATGACATCGATAAAACTAGGAAAGGGATGAAAGTGGAAAAGACAACAATAGTACAATTGCCTCTGCAGTCCTAACTTTACGCGTCATGATCACCTTGCCAGTTCTTCAATGTGTGAAAAAAGACCGTGCATACTCAAGCATAAATATAAAACTGGCTCCCAGCCATTCTTTTATATGGCAATCACACAACATTGCTTTTCCGCAAATAATTGTGGACGAGAGTCGCACGTTCCATGAATTAGTGAGAAGAAAATATACCCATCACGGTGTCGCTTTTGCTTTGTTCCTCTAAGAACATCCACCACCTGAATATGTCAAATCCATACAGATATTCAATTACAACACGATGTAGAAAGATAAAATGCAGATAAGGTGGGAGTGATTGGATTACCTTTGGAGGCTCTTTACCTCCTTGGAAGAGGTACTTTATATCAAGAAGTTGTGGATCAATTTTAGCAGGTGCCTTATACTTGAAACCCACAATATAAATTTCTGCTGATGCTGACCGACTAGCTTGTGGTTTATCCACTTCAACCTTCTCAAAGAGCTGTACAGAACATCCATAGGTAAGAAAAGGGCTTACATTGAACAGAAATTTTTGACCACATTTGCTGGAAAGAAAATTACCTGTCTGAGACAGAAAAGGACAGCAGTATAATCTTGGGATCTGAAAACCTACAGGACAACAATAGACATAACATCATTTCATTCATTGCATCCCCATTATAAGGTTGACTACACTAGTTACTGAGGCTAAATCGAGTGCAAAGCATATCAGGCAAAATGCATTATAGTATACCATAACAAACTTTAAACCCAATAAAGCATTGAGTTACCAATACATAATAGTATATTATAACATCAGCACTTGTTATCTTGAAACCATTCAGGGAACCAAATCTGTACTAAATGGACATTAAAAAGAAATTCATACAAAGTTCAGCCTAGGCACCCAAAATTTATTAATGGAAAATGATACTGAACCCAAAAATATAAGCAATTGCGTAAATAGAATGCAATGGAATTCATGTGACGGTTAGGCACCCAAAATTTATTAGTGGAAAATGACACTGCACGCAAAAAATACTAGCACTTGTGTCATATAATGCAATCGGAGCCACTTGTTTATTCGTGTGATAGAGTACCATCCCCATTTTTGGTGCACAGGATAAAGTTTAAAAGCCACTAAATCAAATTTCTTCAACTTCAGTACTTGTAACTGTTATTGTGTCATATGCACAATTAACTTTTCTCAGTTATATTAATCATAATGCCGCATCAGAGCCAATGTTAATTTTGCTATAAAAAAAAAATCACAATTCAAGTAATTATATACAGATAATAGATATTTGAAATTATACATATAACATGTACCTTGGTGACAAAAGTTCCTTTGGGAGCCAAAAGCTCCGTAGCAAGCTTGACCGAGTCAATCACCAGAGCATTCTGACTGGTAGCCTCCCTAGCCCACGCACCACCAACATTAGGCGAGCCGTCGTGCAGCACCAAGTCGAAAGCCCTGCATCCATTCTCTGACATGAGTTTCTTAACCAACGCTCTACACTTAGGCTGGGTGATATCCTCCTGTACGGAGATGGCGCCGCGGATTGGTCGAATCGGGTCGAGGTCGACGCCGATAACTAAACTTCCGACGGGCATCTTCTCGACGGCCACTTGCATCCATCCACCCGGCGCGGCGCAGAGGTCAAGCGCGGAATTAGCCGAACGAAGAAAACCAAATTTTGAATCAAGTTGAACCAGCTTCCATGCGGCTCGAGATCTGTAGCCATGCTCTTTTGCCAAGTGGTAGTACTTATCCAAACGATGTTTTCCCTTTACCTTCCCCATTGGTGTGAAATTGGAGAGGAAAAGGAGGATTATAAATTAGGGTTTAACAGCATTGGGCCGGTTGGCTGGGTATAAATTTAGGTTTTAGTGAGGTGGGTGGTGTGGGTTTTAGTCTGTCAACGTCAAACCATTCTTTTTTTTTTTTTTTTTTTTTTTTTTTTTTTTGCCTGAAAGAAAAATTTAATTTCGAGTAATTGGCACAATGAATGAAATATTCCTCTTACCATTTCATTTTAGCACTAAACTTTTCTAAATACAACATTTTCTTCAATTTTTTCAATAAAATCTTGTAAAATAACGAATATACCCTCTCCTTTAAATAAAGGGAAAGAAAAGAAAATTAATTAATTATAATCGTAGTCCAAATTTTTGAAAAAATGCAAACAACTCCTAAGTAAATAATTAAAGAATTAAATGAATGTATCAGTTTTTATAAATAAAATATATATTTTTTCTCAATTTTATTTCTTTTATTTAGAATATTATCGGCGCGTGTGTGTGGACGACGGCAATATAATCAATTATATTATCGACGATTACCAATAATTATTTGATCGCTAATGCGACAAAGAGGTCATTGATTGATGTTACTCTCTCTCTCTCTCTCTCTCTCTCTCTGTGTTTTGGTGTTTTCAATACACCGTCTTTCAAAAAATTGTAAAAAAATTAAAACTGATAAATTCTATTTTATTTTGTCTCGTTACAATTCCAAATAATATCTTTTTCAAACAAAAAGTTCATCTATCCTTGTTTGACTTTTAGTTGACATGATCCGATGAAAAATAGATTTTGTTGTTACTCTCTTCCAAAACATCATATACAATTAATAGCATGCGAATGTGAGGACTGGCCTTGAGAATTTAAAGCCCTAGGCCCTAGGCGATTAATTATTATGAAACCTTTAGCCATAATCATTTTTTAACAAGTATAGCAACTTTTCTCGTAGACAAGGTGTAAGCAAAGAGTAATAGAATCTGATTGATGTGTCTGAATTAGAAATTCTCAAACTTCTCCAAAAAGAAAGGACTCAGCAATGATAAATCGCCTGCAAATATGTAGTTACTGAGATTAAGAACAAAATCAAAAGTTTAACCAGTAGAGAAACAACCATAACATTAACTACAGATTGCATTTGACTATAATTATCGTCATCTCTTGATTAGTTTTATGTACTATAATAATGAAAGACAAAAAAACAACACAAAATTGAACCCAAGACCATTGACCTCCAGCAGATTTATTCCCATTTTGCTTGCGAAAAGTTGGAAGAACGAGGGTTTGAAAATGTTTAAGCTTTGGCCATTTTGAAGTGAAGATCAAATTAAGCTCAAATATAGACGCTTTGGGCCAAAATCAGGCCCCAAACCGCCTACGGTAGTTTTCCAACGGATTCCTCTCGAAAAAATACGTAGAATCAAAAAAAAAAAAAAAAGATCTCCCAAAACGGTCCACCGAGCGCAAAGTTATTGCCCTTCGAAGTTTTGCAGCTCATTCACGCAGATTGGACGTCCTCGACCAGTTTCTTCTGCGAATGAATTGCTTTCTCTTCTGTAGGCTACATTTTTTCACATTTTAATTTCTTTAATAAAACCTTTCCGCCACCAAGCTCCTCCTTTCCCCCAACAGGCAACAACGACATTATCATTCGTCCATTCCCACAACCCAGTTCCAACACCACAAATCACTATCAATTAACAATTCAAAATCAAATCGAGAAATCCAAACTGGAGAACGACCCATAAGTATAAAACATCAATATTCAAATTTAGAATGCAAAAGTCAAAATCAAACGCATATAGATAAAGTCTCTGTTGGGTTATTATCTTCCCCTCAGCTCCAAAATCAATGCAAAGTTACAGAAAATAAAAGTTGCACCAGCAGCAAATAGAAACGAGAACAGAAGCAAACTAGCAGAGACATATGTAAACCAGCAGAAACAGGAATAAACCAGCAAGAAGACAGAATAACGACAAGAAGAAAACTAATACATAATTTGTAACAGAAAGAAAATCCTCTTCCTCAAGCCTCTTATTAACCAAGAAGACTTTTACATTCAATTAAATTGAATTAGTAGAAAGAACTTTCAGATAGGTTCATCTCCAATCTACACTTTCTACTTCAAAATTCTACAGAGTTTTTTCACTCTCGACCTCTTCTTTTCTCACGGAGATTCACTCTCATTTTCGAGCTCCACTTTTCTCATATATAAGGCTCCTATTTATAGATCTAAATGGAGCATCTAATCAGTTAAAAACTAACCAACTAACATAGGCTCCACTTGGTTATAGATTCCAACTGAAAAACCCAAAATGAGGCTCCTCCTTTGCAATAGATTCTCTTCCAACAGCTTTTGCAATAGCTAAGGAATCAATTCCTTTCCATCTCCGCCTTGATTCTTGAAGAGAAATTACGGACCAATTGCAGCAAGTAGTTGATCAGGCAACCTGCTTGAATTCGATCTCATCGGTGTATCCAACAAGATTGATTTCAGTTTCAACCTCGGATGCTACTTTAGTTCTCAGCTCAACTCCATTTCCTTGTTGTAGAATTCCCTTCATGGTCACCACTGAATTTTCCAGGACTCTACCTTGAGCTTGATGCATACAACCTGATTTATCAAGTACTCCAAGTTTCTTTTCAGCCATGGTAATTTCGGCATTCTCCATCTCAGACAACCTCTTCACTGAAGAGTCTTCAAGGGTCTGTTTCCCCTTTTTTAGTCGTTGGTTCTCCTTTCTCTCCATTCTTAGCATCTCGAGTTCAGTCAAATCATGACTAAGCTTTCTTGCATCTTGCATTGCCTTCTTCAGAATTTCCATAATTCTTGTTTGCAGATTTCGAAAACCAGGCTCTGATACCACTTGTTGGGTTATTATCTTCCCCTTAACTCCAAGATCAATGCAAAGTTACAGAAAATAAAAGTTGCACCAGCAGCAAATAGAAACCAGAACAGAAGCAAACTAGCAGAGACATGTAAACCAGCAGAAACAGAAATAAACCAGCAACAAGACAGAATAACGACAAAAAGAAAACCAGCACAGAATTTGTAACACGGAGAAAATCATCTTCCTCAAGCCTCTTATTAACCAAGAAGACTTTTACATTCAATTACATTGAATCAGTAGAAAGAATTTCCAGATAAGTTCATCTCCAATCTACACTTTCTACTCTAGAATTCTACAAAGTTTTTTCATTCTCGAGCTCTCCTTTTCTCACAGAGATTCACTCTCATTTTCGAGCTCCACTTTTCTCATATCTAAGGCTCCTATTTATAGACTTAAATGGAGTATCTAATAAGTTAAAAACTAACCAACTAACATAGGCTCCACTTGGTTATAGATTCCAACCGAAAAACCCAAAATGAGGCTCCTCCTTTGCAATAGATTCTCTTCCAACATCTTTTGTAATAGCTAAGGAATCTTCAAGAAATCAATTTTTTACAGTCTCGACTCTAAGTGTGATTGATATCCTACCCCAAATCTTGTAGTCCACCGTTGATATTGTTGAAAAAGCCGACTAGCAGAGAAGAAGATTGAAGACCGAAGGCGACGAAGAGACAGCGTTGAACTGATGAAGTCTTGAAGGAAATAGGAACCCTCAAAAGTTTTTCATTGGGAAGAATTCAAAAATCAGGTGTTAACTTTGACACAAATCATTTTTCAGGCGTCAAGTTTCAAAATGCAAAATTCAGGTATTTATTTACTAATTAAAAATATTTTTATTAATTAATTATTAAATAATATAATTAACTTACCCCACCTCCACCACCACCACCACCACCCCTACTGTTCCGGGGACTATTCCGACGACCGTTCCGACCACCGCTCTTCTCCGGTGATCGTTCCGGCGACTGCTCCGATTCCGACAATTATTCCGGCGGTCACAGTTCAAAATTTTTATAGGTCACAATTAATTCGTTGGTCACAGATTTCAAAATTAGTTGGTCACATATCAAAATTTACAGGTCACGCAGTCACAGATTTCCAAATTAATTGGTCACAGATTTTTTACGGTTGGTCACAGATCAAATTTTACAGGTCACACAGTCACATATTTCCAAATTAATTAGTCACAGATTTTTTACGATCACAGATTATATAATTTCTAAGTCATAGATAAAAAATTGATGGTCACAGATTACCTAATTTTAAGGTCACATATCATATTATTAGTCACAAAATCAAAATTACAAACACTCTTCATCTCGTTGTCATTGCCACAACCACCACCGTCGCCACCCACAGCACACACCCATAACCACAACTCCACTCCACCGACTATCGTTCACTGCACATAGACCCAGAACACACAGAGACCCAAAGTGCACACTCTCAACAACCACCACCACCGCACAAAACACCACCACCAACCAGATCTAAACCACAGTCGCAACCAACAACCACCACAACTTCACACACACAGACGTCGGCTGCTAGCAGCAGCACCGATGCTGCCATTCACAGCATACCATCCAAAACTACAAAAGCACCACCACCCGAGGTCCTGAACCGAGCTTAAAGCACTCCGACCCGTTTCAAGAAACACACACAGAGAGAAAAGGCACTGCACAGCGGAGACAGAAGCCGGCACCTAATCGTCAGACGCTCCGATCTCCTCTTCATTGCTGGTGGCGACAGTGCACACACCCGCAACCACCACTGTCGATTAGGCACGAAGAACCGCCGCCGCCGATCTGTGCAAAGCCACACGCAGCGACTTCATTGTTGCTGAGCGCGGCTTCTCCGTGCGAAAGGCAGCGGGAGGGGAGGGAGAAATGAGAAGCTGACGGAAGCGACGGTCGTAGAGGCGGCGTGTGGTGGAGCGGCGTGAGAACTGCAGCAGCGACGAAGGGGAGGAGGGGAGAAGGGCAGTGGGAGGGGGAGGGGGAGGAGGGGAGAAGGTCAGTGGGAGGGGGAGGGGGAGGGGGAGGGAGAAGGGCAGTGGGTGACGGAGGCGGTGGTCGTGGAGGCGGCGGGCGGTGGATTGTGGAGAGAGGAATAGATTGGAAGGGAGGGAATGGAAAGAAATGAATTAGGTTAGGGTTTTGATAGATTAAGACTTTTATATTTAAATTAAAATACCTGATTTTTGAATAAAGAAATTGTAGACCTGATTTTTAAAAGTCATTCTTTAAAACCCTGATTTTCTATAATTTCCCTTTTTCATTGGACCTGATTGGGCTTTTAGGCTTTTTTTTGTAGGGTCCTTAAAATTTGAGGCTCAATGCAGTGGCTTGGACTTTTTTTTAGGGGCCCCTAGATTTTTTAGGCCCAAGGCAGTGGCCTTACTTGCCTTGGGCCAAGGCCGGCATGTAAAATCATAAAATCACATTGAGGTAAATGTCATGTAAGTTATTATATTCATTTAAAAAAAAATGTCTTATTAAAACATTACTATGATAAATCATGTAAAAAAAACCTAATGAATGAAAAAAAATACATTATTTATTTGAATGCATTATGAAGTTGCCTCGTTAAAAACTTTGTCAAAAAAATCCAACTGCACAAAACCTTAGTCAAAAGAAAAATATATATATATATGTATCAAGTATCAACTCCCATAAATCACTTGAAATATATATTTATAGACAATAAAGCGTTCAAGAATTTATAAAAATTAGTATTAATAAATATTATAGGTGAACTGATTATAATCACATTTATTATACACATCGGATTTTATGCATAATCGGCTAACAAAATAGAATGAGTAATGCTATTTAACCTCACTTGAGTTATAATTTCAGTTTATGCGGTGTTCGATGATATACTAAATAAAATGTGTAATTAAATTATTCATTTAATTGTACTTATCATCTAGAGTGTGTTTGATTAGTATGAAAAATATCTCCCATAAAATAAAAACAAAACTTTTTCCCTCCAAATAAAATGTTTTCCTTAAAAACAAGGAAAATTAGACATTTTTTCAAAACTTGGAAAATATCTTCAATGAAAAAATAGCAATCAAATACTTCAAAGTAGAAATTTGGGTGAAAAACTGACATTTTCCATAAAAAAAAAAAAAAAAAAAATATATATATATATATATATATAATCAAACACACCCTCAATGTTACATTAGCACCACATATACTGGAGTTATAATCCTAATTGGGCTAAATAGAATTGAGACGAATTACTTGAAAATAGTGTTTTATGGCCCCGCTGAAGTTATAACCTCAATCAATATGATGTTAGGTTATATGTTTTAAGTAAATGGTAAAATTAAATGACTCATTTAAATTCCGCTTATCATTTAATACTAAGGGTCTGTTTGAGCCTCATTTTTTTTAGCAAAATGCATTTTAAAATTAGATTGATGGAGAATGTGTGGTTAAAAATTAAAAAAAAATGTTTTTTGATTTACGTTTAATATTATTTTATTGAGAATGTGTGGTTGAAAAAAGATAGAAAAAGAAATATATTTTGAAAAAAATGGGTGGGATTATGACCCCCAATGGAGGCTTTCCTCTTGTTTGAATAATTGGAAGATGGCGTCTTCAATACACCACTTGCATTTTGCATGAATCTTTATGCCAAAGTCCTCCGGCTACATCATGAGCTAATATGTAGGCACCAGTGTAATTTCCAATTTTATGAAAAAGGGATCGGTCCGCTGGTTCAATTGTAAAAATCGTGAACCGATTTGGCGACCAATTTGATTTTAGCTTGATAAACGAAAACAAAGAAATTAGTAAAAATTCGATAAAACCTGAGACGATTTTACCGAGTTTTCGACTAGCTTGCAAAAAAAACAAAAAGGATAGAAGCTGTCAAATGCGCACATATGTGAAGAAGAAGCCGTCGAATGCAGATGCAAAAGAAGCTACGCACTAACGGATCTAGGCAAGCATCGGTGGCTGTCCGTGTTGAATCCGCTAATATGTTATTTTTATTTTTTATTTTTTTTGTGTCAACGTAGATATTTGTTTGGGTATATAGCTGTAATTTCATATATTCTCAAGCCAATCGTAGCTCAGTTGGTTGAGCACATGTTTAGTAATTAGGAGATTTTGAGTTTGATTCTCTACGAGAGCAATCCATCGTACAATTATTTTAATTCAATATTTTTCACTTTTTTTGAAGCATAATTATTAAAATCATTACAAAGGGAAAGATTTGAACCTATGATCCTCTTTGGGAATATTGAAAGTTTGATCATTTCGACATTTGTTGAATGTTAACATTAATCCTATGTTTGATGGGGATTAAAATCAAATTTTAATAGATTTTGATAAAAGTTGATCAAATATGTGGTTGAAAAGTTGCCGATCTCATAAAATGTGTAATTAAAATTAATCATCGACTTTGACTTAAATTTAAATTGAATTTCAATATATACCAAACAGATTCTAAATGTAATAGAAATATATATGCTCAATTTTAGCAAAGTAATAGATATATTTGATTTTTATTGTGGCCATTGACAATCAACGACCGCCCGTGCTAATTCGAAATCCTGAAGTTGCCACTAGGCACATGATGCAAAAGAAGCCGTTGGAACAAACTGAGAAGATGTAACAGCACCCTTCATTGTCTTTTGAAATTCCTACTGAGGAAAGACAAGATTCTAGGTTCCAACTTATGACCTTATCGGGCCTTTTATTTCAATTTATATGTTGGGTTATGACAAACATTGGACCCATTTCGTTTTCATATATGAAAATGTTATTAAAAGACTTATTTGATTAATTTTTGGGTCGACCAAGGTTTAACCTCAGTTCGACCTTTTGACCATTAACCATCTTCTTTTTCCGAGTTAATAGCCTGTCTGATTTTCAAAACATTGATAATTTCATCTGAATACAAACCAATACGCAGCAACTATAAGCCCAAAAGAACTAGATCCCGTAAACAACATAGAGGGGTAACATTCTATCGGCTCTTTTGGTAATCAGTAAGAAACTCAACTTTGTACTGAGCATGTTAATTCATTATATCGACAGGAAATCCCTAGCTCTACTTATTGTTGCACAATGAACATCAAACAATGTCCACTTCTACCATCTCCTCATCAGGTCCATCGATATCTACGTTCTCGTCATCTCCCATGTACTGCAAATGAAACAAGTTGCTAATCTCGGATCAAATTTTAAAGCAGCTTAAGAATGCAATAATATTAAAAGAGAGATCACATATCAAGCATCAATATTCCACGAAGATTCACCCTATATCTTTTGCTCATAAAGTGTTTTTTTTAGGTATATCCATGATACAACAGTCGTGCGTGCATTTACATCGACATTATCAACCAAATGAAACGAATTTTAACGACATTTTTCAAGATTGATTTTTGTCAGGTCTTCAACAAGAATATGTTACACGTGTACAAAAAGGGGTCAAAAACACACTCGGACACCCAATGTATGACAGGTTTCATTTGTCACTCATCTTAATTTTGTGCCAATTTAGTTATCAATTTGTTTCAGTTACATCACCCATCAGTCATCACTACCCTGCATAATCTTAACAGCCAATCTTACAAGAATGATGGTTTCAATGACGTGGCAGCCCCTTGAAGTTGAATTCAAATGCTTCCAAGCCAAATAAGCAAATAGCAATTCACTTGTGAAAGTTGCATTTCCACCAAATCTTAGGATTGAAAACAATATTTAACACTACAAAGGGTCAACAACAGCATTTCTGAAACACGCATATCATTTTTTTTTTTTTCATTTTCATTTTTTTTGGTCACTTGCAAATGTATGAATTTAACGTGGCTCCATCGCCATCAAGCCTCCGTGTAGGACCCACCGTTAAACATACTAATGGGAATAATGTTAGTGGTGTAAATGAAACAAAGTGATAGCTTTAGTGACCAAATTGAAACACCATAAAAATGGGGGTGACTAAAACGTAAGTTCATCATAAGTTAGGTGGCTAACAGCATTTTTACCCGTATAAAAAGTGTAGTATGGTGTGTATCTTATTACGCATTTATGCTTTGAATTAAAAGTAACCTGTATATAAACATTCCGTGGGATCAGAGGCAGCGGTGGAAGCAGAAATGGTACGCTCGGGATCTTAAACGTAACTTCTGGCTCGGCTCCAGCGGCAGCAGCTATAACCACGTGAGCCTTTTCCTCCATTTCAATAACTTCCACATCTTCAACAACATGAGCAGCCGTGCCAGTTGGTGGCAATGGTAGGCCAAATTCAGATACCTTGGACTGCACATTTTTAGCATGCAGAACAAATTATACAGATAGTGACCTACATCTTGAGGTTAAACAGTATATTAGCGTACATGTTATCCATATGATATGGCTATATCACTGATGCAATAATTACTGTTTTCACAGAATAACATGACGAAGACCCAAAAAAACACAACTTTTATGCAAAGATTTTTAGAATGTTAGAAGAAAATAATAATAATTTACATGTCCTAAAGGGGTATATAGCCTTGTTCAGTTGAATGACCATTAATAAGATTTGCACACTTAGGAGCCTTTTTTCCTAGAAAGGAAATTTAAATGTCCAGCCCTTCCTCTATAATTCTTATAATCTATTCAAAGTAACATGCAAGTTTTTGCTTGAGATCACATCTACAGGACCTGCTATACAGGTATCAAAATAAAGTTTGCAATTTCCTGCCAATGATATTGCCAGTTCTGTTGATTTACTTTTTCAGTAAAGCTTATCTGACCTAATATCTTTGTCCAATAGGTCTAGTATTTTCTTTCTTTGAGAGTCCTAAATGACAAACAGTGAGAGTGCTGGCAATTACTGCCCCCACATCCCTAAATTTCTTCAGAAACCCAGATCCTGGATGCTCAGTTCTCTAATGTTCTTTGCCAGCATCAGAGCATAAGATATATCATAATACAGAGAAAGCACTTGATTAATCAAACACCATGTATGGTCTTTTTCAGTTCTCTCGTTAGGTCAAAGAATAACTCTCTCTATTCACTCTTTCTCCCCTTTTGGCCCGACAGTCTCAGTTGTAGTAGTAGGTCTAGCATTATATCCATGTTTCCACCATTTCGAGTCAAAATGAATTCCTTCAATTTCTCAAATAACATCAATTCTCTTAAAATTAATGCGTTGTAATATGATGGTACTTAATAACTGATAAAACTTCACGAACTAACTCCATTCCATGTTACGAAGTTAATATTTCTTACACCTAGTAACTAATTGTTTTGACAAAAAAATCCAATATATATTAATTATAAATACATTTTCTGCAGTTATAGATGTTATAAGATAAGTCTAATTTCCAATCCATGTTATATACTGGAACATTATGTAAAAGTTTCCGTCCCACTTCAACCATTTTGGTTACAACTATTAACATCGGCTACAAAAACTATTCTACCTAAATAAGAAAACCTAGCTACTTCAACCATGTAACAGCATGTTTGGCTAAGTTTTAAAAAATGGCCATGTAAAAGAATGTTAATAAATCCAAATCTACCTAAATATGAAAACTTAGCCACCGTATATCAAACACCATGTACTATTAAGTCTATAATATTACTAAATTAAAAATTAATCCAAAATGAAATACAATAGCAAAACAAGCATAGATGGCAGAGAAAGCAACTTATGCCCGCTTAGCATGAAATTCAGCCAAAAAATTCTAATGTCTCAAAAGAATTGCTTCAAATTTTGCTCAGGAAATCGTCTACACTCAAAAAAGTAGTATTATTCATCTCCAGATTGACAAAGCCGGTCAAATTCAACCTAGGGCATGCATAAGCCATCAATGGACCTTTTGGGCCTTGGGATGATCCTAAGATCCATGAATTCCACCCCTCACATGTATCAAAAACCATATTATTTTTTAGGGAGAAAAAAGAAGGGAAGAAAGTTGACGGCACCTTATCAGGCAAGGAAGTATCAGAAGGAACATTTACTCCCTTTCTTGGCTTTTCTCCGTATGCTAATGGCTTATGTCCATTATTTGCATCACCATATGCCTTGGGTTCCTTGCTATTGCTTGATTGTAGATGAAGCACATGAAAACGAGAAAGTTTTTCCAATTTATCTCCTTTAGTTGAATTTTCTGGGAAAAGTAAAAATTATTAGCTAACATACATGTACAATAATCATAACATTGCAGTTACACCAGGTCAATGCCAAAGCAGCACTAGAAGAAAGTAATAAAAGAACCATCAAAGTCCTGAAACTCTCAGTGAGTCAAATTGTAGCATCCACGTGAAAAATAACACTCAGTGAGTCAAAGTGTAGCATGCACGTCAAAAATAAAAAGACGCCTGATGCTATAAAAAACAAAGTTTAATGCATACAAGTGCCAAAAGTATCGAGTAAAATAAGGCCAAATTAACTTCTGGGCAGCTACTCATTGATTGCACATGCAAAACCCAAGAAGCTTTCCTCTACCCACCAAATGAACAGACGAAAGAAAAAGAAGAAAAAGGAAAAAGAAAGAAATTACCATTTATTCAAAGGTAAACTTGCAGAGACACAGAAATATAGACTTAAACAGAACCAGTTCACTTTAAGACCTGAAACAACAAAGTCAGTCCAGTACAAACTGTCTTTTTGTTGAATCTTGCCCATGCAATATCAATAAGCAATACTCACAAAATCTGTGTTGCAGATTAACAAATGGTTCTTGCAATCAGGAGTTAAATCAGAAGTCAGTTTTGAGGAACTCAGCACCAAGTTAAGTTAGCAATCAAACAATTCCACCAGGAAATCTGAAATCCTCAAGGTCACAGTGCTGCAATAGCCACCCCACCCCCATCAATCACAAAAACCTAGTAATTTTTTTTTACTATTTACTTTCCTGCGCAGGATAATTCTTTGAATAAATTTTTCTCTTTTCAGCATTTGACTCTGGTTTTGAAAATTCACAAATCTATATAATAAACTTCACTACTAAACCTACGTAAAAAATAAAACTCCCAGTTTTGGTAAAAAGACCCCAAGTAAAGAACTAACATTTAACCCTGAGTACTTTTATATCATAACCTGAAATTTGGGAATGATTTGAGCAAGGATGTCCTTCTTTCTCTCTAAAATTATGTTTTGTATAGTCTACTTTCGGCATACAAAACACATAGGCATAGAGATAATAGGCAAATGATTCCACTTCTTTCTGGTATTAAATACATTCATTAGAAATATACTTATTCACATAACAAAGAACCATAAATTAATAGATCAGTACAGCTATATGATGTAATATATGATCTTGCCTCAGAAAGTTGAAAGATTTGTAAGTAATTTATCATGTATATTCTTTTTAAAGAATACTTGTATACAGATAATAGGCTTTTGATTCCACTTCTTTCTGGTAACGAATGAATTCATCAAAGTTGAAGGTTGAACAATTTGAGCACTCACCAATTTTAACTTTTAAGTAATTCAGACTTGTGATAAAAACAGAAGTACAGCTAGCTTTTTGGAAGATTGGAGATTAAACCAGATGTATACTTGGATAGTACTGGACTAAATGATATTTCGAAAACATAAAGGAGAACATATTATGCATTAACTGCTTAAGTATAGTAACTGCTCAAAATGTGAAAGTACCATAGAATTTTATCTAGGTATGTATTTATTAATAAATGAATGTCAACGAGCTTTATTTATCATTTCAGGTTTCTGTACTACCTCGATTTGAGATATCACGAGGTTCCAAGTGAACTCTTGTTCTTTTCTTGCGTGATGAAGCATCTGCTTGAGGCTCATCAGCAGTTTCATCGTCACTTATGGTGTTAATATTTAAATCATCTTCATTAGCACTAGGTCCCGCAGCATCTGAACCAAGCTGCTCACCCAGCTTCTTAAGGTGAGCCTGTGACCTACAAAGTCAAATCCATTAGAATGGTTGACATCATGGAACCTAATCGAGAAAATCAGAAAATTGACGTAATGCAAATAAAGGAGAGACTATCCAAACGAAAACATGCCTCTTCAATTCCTCTTGTAACCTCAAGTGTCGACTATGTGCTTTGATGAACTTCTTTATTTTCGAAGTAATCCTGGAAAATAAATATAAGAGACGTCAAATTCAGCCCCTATTTGGGATCCATTTTAATGTGTTTTTGGTGAAAATGTATTTTGAAATAGTGATATTTTTGAAGAATGTGTGGTTAAAAAAGAAGGAAAAGTTTTGGATTTACGTATAATATTATTTTATTGGAGAATGTGGTTAAAAAAATGAGAGAGAAAAATGTATTAAAATTATAATGGGGCTCATTGACATTATGAAAATGAACCATATAGCATATGAGAACAAAAAAACTCAGTTAAGAGTGGCACCTTTTGCACTCCTCTTTTTCTTTGGATAGTTGCATTTCAAGCTCCTGAATTTCCAAATTTAGGCTTTCAGCTTCTTGAACCTTCTGTTCTAGGAAGATCTTTGCCACAATCACAAAGATATGCTCCAAATGTAAGTGTAATATCTAACAAATATGAACTCTAAAATATACCTCAAGAAAGAAACCAAACTTCCAAGCAGAGAGATGAAGTGGAAGAAAAAAAAAAGAAATAAGAAAATAGTTCAAATTCTAAGTTCCAAAATATCCAACCAATAAAAAATATAAATAGAAAAAACAGAAGTACACAAAGCCACAAGAAAACTCCTCACTGTAGTTTACACTATTGCAACTATTACAGCCACAGGATCTCAGAATCATTTGGATATGCATACATTTAAATGGAAACGCAAAGGCCCCTGAAAGAATAATTGGTGTAGAGTTGACAGAACTCGGAATGATTAGTGTCGAGATGACTGAACTCGGAGGTAAATGAGAGGAAGGAGAGTAAAATAGGAGGAGATGAAGAAGTAAACATGTATCCTAGATACCCCAAAAAGACGGAGCATCTTCAACTTCATCTCACAGTTTTTGTTACTCTTCCTTATCAGGTTCAGAGTCAACCACCTCCACATCAATACTAAGAATTAGTCTTCATGGACTCAAAACGACTAGCGTACGACACTAACTATTCAAAAAGATTGCATATGAAATCCAGAAACTAATATGGCAAGGAAGAGATCTATATTTCGATTTCATAATAAAAAATAAAAGCATATGTATGACCCCAAAAGAAGGCAAAAAAATGGAAAATTAGAATATCCAAATAGTCAAGAATTATAAACAGCAAGAGAAAGTAGAAACAAATGCAGAATATAGATCAAAAAAACTAATATACTGCTGCAACTGCAAAGAAAGGAAACTAACCTCCAGCTGCTGTTTTTCATTATCCAGCTTTTTAATATCAGATTGCATTTCCCTCAGCTGCATATAGTCCAAAAAAAAAGACAAAGATGACATTGATGGGACCACCACAAGAAAAGGAAGACTCCATGCAAATGCAATACGGTATTTCTATGAACTGCAAAAGACTCAAACCTGGTCATCAAGAAGATTTTTGGAATCAGCGGATGTCTGCCTTTTATCTCTGATTTGATCTTCAGTTCCATCTGACATTTTGAAGCCTCCAGAATGATCGCTATGGCCATCTACCTGCTGTCTCTCCATTTGCTTTCTGCCACGGCAACATAGCACATTTGCAGATGATAGCAGAGAATCAGAGTAGGTATAATGTTTTAATCATCATCATACTTCACGAACTTCTTTCTCCCATCAAATGTTTTATTTTAGAGGGTATTTGGTAGAGATTAAAATTAAAAAAACTAGCTGTTATTGTTGACTTTTATTAAACGAGTGAGATCCAATAACGGCTTTATTTTCAACTTTAATTGGATTTTAGTCAGAACCGAACAAGCCTTTAGTGACTATCCGAGTTCAATTTTTTAAAGAAAATAGCAAAAAGGTCTAGAATCTGAAAAGGGAAAAAAATGTAATGACAGTCTATCTGTGTCCTGTGCTTTTGTCCGTGCTTCGTAGAATACACTGTATACGAATAATGGAACCAAGAGAGAGGGTGAAGTTCTGTTGACAAACTCACCTCTTTTTTCCAAGAGAGCGAGGACTGTCTCCTAAAAATTAAATTAGAACAAATATCCAAAGGAAATCAATATAAGATGATGACTAAGGAAACAACAACACAGAAAAAAAAAAATCAAATATAAAGATCAACATCTTACCATGAGACGCGTGTCTTGCTCTTGTATCTCTCTCTTGTGAGTATCTACGCGGTGGAGAGTGCCTTCTGTCAAGCCTTTCTCTCAGGTCTCTACCTCGATCATCCTGCCTCCCTGCGATTTGAAACAGAAATATTTCCATGGGATGGGCGGAGTCATTACTTGAAAACAGTAAAAAGCAGGGAGCCATCACTCAACAATCAACTTGAAGTTAGCTTACCATATCAAGGAACATGTAAGATAATTATGAATAATTAGACAGCCATCTTGTGAATTCCACAAGAGCCATAGAAATTTCAGCTCTCATATATTGAATAGATAAAGATATACCAGTGTTTGAGCTTTTATTATAGAGTACACTTCAAGGATCACGGAAGCAACTAATAAAAGACAGCAGACAACAGTTGCCACTTCTTCAATAAGAATATAAGGCTAGAGTGCAGATTGCTTCTCATGCCCATATCAAATTAATAACTATCCATTCGACATGGGATATATAGCCTTCCGGAATACAATTCCCAGCCAAGAGGTCCCTTTCCAGTATCATTCACATGAAGAGAATACCACATTCTCGATGGATATACAAACTGCAGAACTTAAGGATAAAGAATTCGGATAGGTCATCAAATCAGCCAGTGAACTATGTAGATAGATGAGATTGCATCCACAGAAACCTAATTATGATCCTCATATAATACTGCTGTTTCAAGATGCAATAGGATAAACCAAGAAGACGAGTAACAATACCACAAGCAGCAGAAAGATAAATAAACCAGCATAATCCATTCTGATAAGAGATAGTCAGTCAATATGCACTTGATATTGGTCCAAAAAACCCAAATCAGTAGAAACTTTTGAAATGTTTCCATGCTGTATGAGGTGAAAATATCCTGCCAAGCTATAGAAAGGAGAATTATCATGCACGATCCACAATTCTCCATGATGATAAGAAAAAACTCCACTGACTAGGAGTGGTGTTAACTTGAATAACAAGCTCGATTAAGCGACCCAGTGTAGAAGCCAATAGATACAAACTCATCATAATTCTCTGAAAACTATACTATGCTCTAAGAACTACATAGTTTCACAATTAAGAGTGTCAATGGCGAGCTGGGTTTAAGCTGGGTGAGCACAGTCCACCAAATAAAAGACAGTGACGGAATTTCCAAGCACACTCAACTCCAAAAACCTGAAGATGTTCAGCCACGTTTAGCCCAGAAATCTGCACGAGCTTGGGCTTAAATTGGGCTGGTCAATATAGTGCATGTATGATCTAAACGAAAAATAATTCATATCTTAATTATGTTAAGCATGGAATTACTTTGTTTTGCCAGCCCAGACAACCCAACTTCGAATTTGCATCCACCCTTGACGGATATTTAAGTTGATAAGCAGTAAGTTGCTAACTGAAGTAAGATAATGAAATACAACGACAATTTATGATACCCCAAATGACTTGTCCAATATATTTTCTAAGAAATCATAATTTAAGAACTAAGAAAACAACACCCTCTCAGTATCTCCATAACATTAGTAAACAAACTAGTAATCAACAAACAAAACTAAGCAAAAAGTAAACATGAATTACAAGTCAGTTGTATCAAATACGTAGAAATTTCACAGCATGTTTCAATTACCCACACGCTCCCCGCTTCTCTAAGACGGTCACGAATTACATAAATATACTGGAAATCACAGTAAATGACACATAAAACTAAATGTATTAATTAAATCCTAACCAAATAAAAGGAATATTACATTTTAACTATCTATCTAGTTTCCTCGACTCACATGTCACTTGGATTTCAAAATATGACTGAATATAGCAAAATGAAAGAATGAACATGGATTACAAGCAACCCTATAAAATGTGTAGAAATTGCTCATCAAAAGATAGCATGTTTCTCTATAACAATAAACTACTAAATTGAAAAAAAAAAAAAAAAAAAAAAAAAAAAAATTACCCACATGATCCCTGGTTTAGCAAGGCTCACAAATTTCACAAATTAAGTGGAAATCACAGGAAAAGAGGCATAAAAATTAAAATGTATTAATTAAATCCTGACCAATTAAGAGTAATATTGCTGTCCTTATTCATTATTTTTCTATCCATTTATTTTCCTTGATTCACATGTCACTTAGATTTCTCAAAAATAACTAGAAGTGTGAAATCAAATAATAAATTTATGAGCTTGCAGGGAAGGGCAAAAGAAGCATAAAACGTTAGTTAAAAGGAATCGAATCTTATCGAATAAATGAACTGTTATAGAGATGATAAAGGAGTCTATTTTAAAGAAAAAAAATATTATAAAAATTACCATCGAAGGAACGGCGGAGCTCGGCGTAGCCGTGTGCATAGTTACAATACTGGCGATTGCAGCGACCTTTCTGGTACAACAGACATAGCTTCGTCTTGAAAAGCTTCTTTTCCACCATTTTTCTTCAAGATTATTTGAATTTGATGCTAATATTACAGATATGTATAAGAGATTCAACAAGAAATTTTGCAGAATAGTGAAGTTAATGGAAGAACCCTCGATTCGTCGCAGAAAACCCACTCTTAACCGTTATTATTGGATGTATGAATCCTGATGTGTACAGAAATATCCAAATACACTCTATAGTTTTTCATCCCTGGATGGAGATGAATTGGAGTAATGTACATGTAATGTACAGTTTTCGAAGCATGTGTGACAACACGTGTTAACTCATAAACCAATTTGACACATGCTTGCACCATCTCGTTTAAAATTTAGCGATAATTGCAGCAACAATGTCGAACATTTCATTAAGTAACAAACTTTACTCGAACATTTCATTAAGTAGCAATAACGGTACCAATTCTTTCAAAACGTCGCAATTAGAGTCCAAGTGGATGAAAATTGTTAATTTGACTGTTAGTTGGCCAATAATAAAAAAAATTGACCAAATGTTGACGAATTTTAAAAAGGTAAAAATGTAATTTTTATTTTACATATAAAATAACTAAAATAAAAGAATTAAGTTTCAAAAAAAGGAGGAGGAGAAAGCAATGTTTATCTTATTCCCATGCCCCACCCAACCCAAAACCAAAAATAAAAACCATCACCTCGACCGTTCCCCTGCCACACACCCACCTCTACCTCCTCCGAGTTCCTCTACTTAGGGGTACACTAGTCGCTCCCGAGATGCAAATGTTGGCTCCGCCGCCACCCTAAATGAAAAGAACGCCCCTATAGCCATTTCGCTAGATTACCAGCAACCAGGGTCGCCAAAGCTTCACCCATTCTCGCCACTGCCACGTCAACACTCTCACCAAAATTACAAATATAATGAATTTTTTGGCTCCTTTACTGCATTAAATTCCACCGCTGCCTCCACCACAGGAGCCAAGGGCATATACACAATTTTCGCCTTCATCGTCTGAGGATGCGGCCCGTAATTCCTCGCCTCAGAGTTTTGGGTTGTTAGAAGAGGGCCAACCCCATCTCGTCCTCCGCCTCACCGCTACCATCGCCCCCACAACAGCCTAAGAGACGCACCAGGAAGAAAATGGAAGAGTTTAAGAATGACATAAATGATGGAGTTTGTGTTGATGCCGACGAGAAATTGAGTGGTTGTGTACGTGGTGGTAAATTCGAGGTTTTGGCAAGAGGTTGATGGTGGAGGCGAAGAGGATAATGGCGACGTTGGGGTTTGGTGGTTTTTTATTTTTGGTTTTGAGGTGGATAGGGTGTGGAACTAAGATGAACAGTGTTTTCCTCTTCTTCTTCTCCTCATTCTTTTGACTTAATTCTTTTGTTTTAGTTATTTTATATGTAAAATATGAAATTACTTTTTTACCCTTTTAAAATTAGTCAACATTTGGTCAAACTTTTGATTTTTGGTCAATTAATGGTCAAATTAGCAGTTTTCATCCACTTGAACTCTAGCTGCGACATTATGAAATGTTTGATACCGTGGGTGGCACAAGTGAAAGGTTTGGTACCACTGCTGCAATTTTCCCTAAAATTTATTTTTATCAAATTCGCTTTTAATTCTATATTATTTTAATAAATTAAATTTTCACTTAATTTCAAAAAAAAAAATCCTAACTTTAACCATGTATTCTTCAACCTCAAAACTTGTAACCGCATATTATCAAAAATTAGGATTCAAATAGGGATCTCAACCACATGAATGCAAGAGTTAAGCTAGAACCGACAAGTTGCACATTGTTTAGTACTTGCCTAGCATAGTTATTCAAGCGAACCACTGTGGATATCAAGTCTTTCGTTTTATCGATCATTAGTTATGCAGAGGAAGACTTGAAATCCACAAACAAATTTAAATCAAAGATGACATTTCATGTGTTTGGATTTCTTATTATAACGAGATAAGTAACTGGTCCCATAAAATGTGGATAGTGAGTTGAGTTCTGAATAATTGTGAACGTGTAATTAAAATTTAAATTAAACTTTAACTAAAAATTATTAATAATTTATAATTTTCAACCAAAAAATTCAAAGAAACTTAAATTACCACTAGACTGCAAAAATAACAATGTTATCTCATTCCAAAAAACCAAAAAGTTCAATAGCAAGACTAACATAACAATTTTCTAAAATAACTAAGACAACTAAGTTAAGAATACAATTGACAAGTATTTATATATACAGTTAAACATCGATAAAGTAATATTTTATAAAGTAATAAAGTCGATTATATAATAATTTCTTTCGATCCCGACTTGGGCCAATGGACTAAAATAATAACATCGCTAAATACATTAAGTAATAAAAAAAATTGAATCCTTAAGGGCCGAATAAAAATATAAATTACTAATTACTGGATTTCAATGAGGCAAAAAAAAAAAAAAATAAAAAAAAAAAAAAAAAAAAAAAAAAAAAAAAAAATATATATATATATATATATATTATATATATATATATATTATATATATATATATAATCTTTCTATATATAAAAAGTGGCTATTTAACGGAATTTGTTGGTTTAACGGAAAAACTAACGGAATTTCTTGATTTAACGGAAAAACTAACGGAATTGGTTTAACGGAAAAACTAACGGAATTTCTTGATTTAACGAAAAAACTAACGAAATTTTTTTAATTTAAAAATCTTTTAACTCCATAATTGGGCTTCAAAATTTACAATTCTAAAGCCCATGTAAAAGTATTGGATGTCATTCTCATTTTATAGATACACTTCTCTTCAAATGTTTCATAAACTTCCAATGTGGGATTGTGCATTTTATATATGCTCTTAACTCCAATAGTTTTATAAATTTCCAATGTGGGATAGTGACAAAAAAAAATGTTAAAATACTCATCAAAATCATTTTAAAATATATGTCTAATTGATTAATTTGATTTTGAATTACAACTAATTAAATTGTAATATTCACTTTCATTCTTTCATTTATTTAATTTTCAAATTTAATTTAAATTGCACTTGATTATTAATATATTAATGTTAGATATTATTTTCTATAAGTTTAAAATATTTTAATTTAACAAAGTAAACTATTTTAACATATTTATTTTAAATTTTTAGTGTTGGGACTGATTGTAGGATATATAATGAATCTAATTAGTAAAGATAGATTTACTTTAAATTATTTTTATGTATTTATTGCATTCGGTTCGACCCCAGTTGAATTCCCACAAACTTCACGTTGGAATCATTTTCGATTGTGAATCAAAATCCTTCATCTCCATTTTCAGATATCGGAATTATCAAATCCGCAAACTTTTCGTATAAATCATATGATTAATGCTCATGTTTAGTTACTTAATTAATAAAAAAAATTAAATTCTCCTAACACTATTTGGCAATATTATAGTATTATATTAAATGTTTAGTAAGTATTATTTTTAAATATTAGATGATTTTATGATATAGTAAAAAATATTTTTTTTATAATATAGAAAAAAACTATTTTTAAAAATAAAAATATATTTAATGTCTTAAAAATAATTAAAATAATATTAAAAATACGAAACGTATTATGACGCTTATTCTTCGTATTGACACGCATAAACTTGTGATTTTTGATTCTCAACATCGACATCTCGCAACGCATTACGCCTTTTAGAACATTATTAATAAATGAATGGAAAATGCAAAAAACTTTGTACTACTACATTTTAGTCACTAGGAAAAAATGAAACTAAAAAAAATGGATGTGGATATTATCAATTTAAAAATGCTAATAGTTTATTTGGTAAGGTACATTGAACTTAATGAAGAAAAAATATTTATTTATTTAGTTTTGTATTATAATGTTATCTATTATTTTATTATGTATAAAAAGTTCATGATTAAATACAAAATTTAATATAATATAATAGTACGAAACACAAACTTATACATTTTAATTTAGAATTTAACACTATTCAAATTAAAATTAATATATCACAATGTGTAATTATTTATCAATTAAATAAACATTACATCATTAATTATTTAATGAACCAAAAAAATTATATATAACTAAGCAAACGTGCATTGCACGTTGCTTAAACCTAGTATATATATACACACCAAAATCTTTCAATCAATCAACACTACCCCATACAATAATCATTCCTTTTGAAAATATGCATCTATTGTTGATTGTTTTTTCTTACCACCTAAACCAAAATGAACTACATCCTTAACTTTTTGTAGAGCATACGCAACTTCCGGAATATTTTGCTCGTGTTGTAGCAAGTAGTTGGTTAAAGTGACTATTGTTTGAAATGCCTCTTTTGACGACACATTTGGGACAACGCTGCTATCATCTGGTTCAGGATCATTCTCATCATCATTACTGTTCATTACCGATTGAATAATTTCTTCGTTTGTAGATGATTCCATAACTGCATCATTCTCGCTAGGATAGTTCAAAAGATGTTCAACGGGTCCATCACTTTCTATAGCGTAAATTAGAGATGACATCATTTAATTTTTGGATACCTTCATCTAATTCACCAACTTCTGGTTCGAGAACATAGTTTTCTTCTGATCGAATCTTGCAATGCCGAAAACAATTTGCAATTGTTGTTGTCTTTACATCAAAATTCCAAGCCATGTTAGCAAAATTAATAGCTATCAAAATATTAAATTTTTCAGGATTTAGTGCTTCAACCTCAAGGCCTTGTATGCTAGAATAAAAATGACGACGATAATGAGATTTGAATGCTCGAATAATCTCAGTATCACATGGTTGAATCTTAGACGTTGTGTTAGGAGGTAAGAAAAATAACTCTACATTTCTTAAGCCTTCAACTACGTTTAGATGAGTTAGGCAATTGTCTACTATTAAGAGAACATTCTTGTCATTCATTCTCTTATCAAACCAACCAACAAATTCTTAAAAAAGCAAGCCAGTCATCCAAACTTTTTTGTTGAATCGATACTCGCAATTAAGATTGTTCATGTTCACATTTTTAAAGCATCTAGGATTTGCATACTTACCAATAACCCAAAGTGGTACTTTGTCAGATCCATCACCATTGCAACAAACAACAACAGTAATTCTCTCCTTATCTTTTTTGCGTCTTTCGAGCTGCTTGGTAGCAAGTGAATACCAGCTTCCAATCGGTAAAATAATCTAGTTTCATCCATATTGTAAATATCCTTCAACTGAAATTGGTCTAGTTTTGATCGTATTCCAGGTAAAGCATTTTCAATGTTCTCCATGATAACTGAACCACTTTCACCAAAAAGTCGGTAAGATTTGATTCCATATCTTGCCTTGAAACGTTCTAACCATCCACTAAAAAAACTGAATTCTGGATTAGTTTCACCATACATTTTTTGCAAAAGTTCTTTTGTTTTTTCTTGGATAATTTCTCCAGACATGTTCATTTCATCTTGTCTTTGAAGAAACCTCTCATACAAAACTTTCTCTAAATCAGGGTATTTTGCCGATTTGTGCCTTTTAACATTGTTATTTTTCATCTCATTTGACAAATATTCTGACGCCCTTTTGATACTGTTCGATATTGTTGATTGACTAATAGTCAAATCAAACTTTTGTTGCACTCATGCTTACATATCTTTTTGGCTAATAGTTGGATTCTCTTCCTTATGCTCACATATTGCACTCCTCATTTTATCGGTTAAAGTTGATTTTTTTATTCCTTTCAAATGATGAGAAGACGTTGGAGAGGAAACAAAATATTGTATGTACTTGGAATATGTCTTCCAAACATCTAGGTTTTATAGTTAAAAACTAAACATTTTCATTTGCTATGTACGTGAACTTAGTTTTTAGAGACATAAGTTTCACTAAAACTTTTGAGCTTCCCTAGATTCAAATAATATTTTGATTAGTGTCTTTTGATTTTTCTTACCACATACAATGTACATATTTTATATTGAAAAGCTCTCTCTAAAATAATAAATATTTATTTATCGATAAATGAATAATTTATTCATTTATCGATAAATAAATAACATCGCTAAATGAATATTTTTTTTCGATCCCAAGGGTATTACTTTATCGAGATTTAATCGTAGATAAAAATAAATCGAGATAAATGGATATTATATGTTGAGGACCCAAACAGAGAGGACCTATGGTAGTAGTTTAAGTCGGCCTAATGACATAGCTAACAACAACAAAGCCCTTTTTTTAGGGATAGTGTAATTTCATACATGAATAAGAAGTCATTCGACTATAAATAGTTGAACATCCTATTAGTTGTTTGAACTTCACCCATTTCTTAGAATCATTTTCCAAAAGTAGGTTTTTGATCTTCTTCTTACCACTACTTGGTACGATTGGTGTTATTTTTTGATCTTTTAGTGAAAGAATTGCAATATATATCTTTATAATCTCGCAAAGATCTCTTACATAACAGATCAATCTTGTTTAAAGCTATCATTTATGATTTTCACCATGCTACCTGTACAGACTTGACTTATACACAACTTGTGCATTATCGACATGCACATCTATCGGCCAATTTGAATTGTGCCACGTACTAATAGCTTTATCATACAGATGCACTTGTTTCATCAGCATGAGTCAAATGAAAATGGTTGTGAAATTATCAAACACCGGGAGTGGATCTTGGAGTTTCAAAACAGCCGAGTAAATTGACTCAAGTTTTGGAAATTTAAGAAATATGCAATGCATTTATATTTTACATATCGTGTTTTCTAAATTTACTTTGGTAACAAAATAGAGTAAAAATATACAAATGTATTATTAATTAAATAGATCAAAATTCCATAATTAAGTATAATAAATAAAACTCTTTTTATATTATTATGTAACATTTACACTCCAATTTTTAAAATTATTTATGCTCTAAAATCTAAAATTATTACTTTTCTCGCTCATTTATCTCTCTCTCTCTCTCTCTAAAATTAAATTTAGAGTTCTCTCACTACATCATTTACATTATTTTTTACACAAAATTATACACAATAAATACCAATAAAATTACATGCGCATTCTCAGCAATTTTCAAGTTACAAAATTACCCCATATTAAATGAATAAAAAATAAAATTTTAGATATGAAATAATTAATATCAAAAAGCATTTCAATCGACTGCTCTTAATTCTTTTCGAACAAATTTTCTACATTTATTTTTGTAGTGTTGAAAGTGTCAAGTGAATTATATTTGATATAATACGGCATTGATAATTGACCACGCATACAAATGAGATCAGCACTATCAGAAATACGCTACACGTCTACCGACACGAAACCATCACCTCGACGAGGCAGTCAACCTGCATGAAGCCCTCTAGCTACACCCAACCCGCCTACGCCTACTGATATAAGGATGTTTACCTTCACTAGGCCCTGGACCCCATGAATTTGTCGACCCCCTAAGACCGCCTACCAGCACAAGGCCATGCTACGACTCTTGTACTTATTGTATGGAATCGTAGACCCCCATGTCTACCGCATGAGGTCAACACCTCGCGTAACCATACATATGACGATGTGCCAAAACAAAAATCGTCCAATTGCAAACGTGGGAAAAACCAACCACTTGAGGAGTGGGAGCCGTTCCAACCCGAACGTGGAGGAAGTGGGGAAGCTTACGTGGGACACGTGGCACCAGCAACTTCCAGATGCACGCGTGGCCACAGGTGCCTATAAATACCTCCAAGGTGGGAAATGTTATTCTTCTTGAAACCCCGAACTTTCGAATTTACATTATACTATCTTCCCGTTTTCTCTAAACTATTAGCTAATTCTCACGCCGGAGATACAACGGGGGAGAAAGCCCCGACCTCTTTTTGCAGGTAACAACCACCGAGCGGAGCAGCCGAACCACCGCACTCGACAAGATAGATACGGAAAACAAATTCACAAACATTCCATTGGCGCCGTCTGTGGGAAGATTTTCCACCGAACAGAAAAGCTATGTCAAGAAGACGAACAAGGAGTGAAACGCGCATGGTCGGGAATACAGCGGAGCTGGAGTTGGAGTCTGTCGCAAGGGGTCAAGACCCGCCGCCGCAGTATGTAACGTAGGGCCAATTTAATGCCTTGGAGACACAACTGGCAGCCATAATGACCCTTCTGCAAAGTCAAACGCAGAAAACCGCAGCCCCTCCGCAGAGCTTTGTCGGCTGCCGCACGTGAGCAACCACCCCAAGTGGCTCAAACCGTTACCCCGTCTATTACTCAGCCAACGACGGGAGACATGGGGACTTCAGGTTTTGTGTTTCCACATATTCTCCAACTCGTGACAAACTTGGAAAAGAAAATAGAGGAGATGATGACCTAAAAGATATACGATGCATTAACCAGAAGAAAAGACAAACGCAGGCAGATGGTCCTGGAGGAAGATCCTTTCACCCCCAAGATTATGGTCGTGCCTTTGCTTTAAGCAGCCAATGATAGAAGCATACGATGAAGTCACATACCCGTTGGACCACTTGCGAACCTTCATTGAATTAATGAGGCTCTACGCAGCCCCAGACGCAGTGATGTGCAGATCATTCCCTCCGACGTTGAGGAGGGAGGCTAGAGACCAGGTGGCCACACTAGAACCCAGGTCTATAAGAACCTTTAATGAACTGTCCAAGAGTTTCGTGGCATACTTTATGAGCAGTAAGAGGAAACGAAAGATAGCTATAGGACTGATGCAAGTGGTGCAAGAAAATGATGAGCCATTGCAGGAGTATTTAGCTAGATTCAGCAGAGCAACACTTGGTATAAGGGACCTTCAGATGTTAGCAGTAGTGACAGCATTAATGAACGGGACACGGAATCGGACCTTCAAGATGTCACTTTCCTAAAATCCGTCGAAATCAATGCATGACTTGTTGAAGAAGGGTGACAAGTATATAGACGCGGAAAAAGTAGAAAAGGTCACGAAAAATCTTAGAGAATGATGGGAGACGGGGAACAACAAACGAAAAGTAAGCGATGTAAGAAAACTCATTGACAAGGACATGCAGAGGAATGAGCGTTCGAGTAGGGGTTATCCCCAGGATCGAATTGTCAAGTAGAGACGGGAGGAGGTCAAAGCCTTCACCCCTTTGAATATTCCGCGGGACAAGCTATTGATGGAAATTCGAGACATGAAGGATGTAGCACCCCGAATTTTTGTTTTATTTTCCTATGAGCTAAATTTAAGATTTGACATTTGGTAAATTAATAGTCCATGTCTAGTTTGGTCGTCACACTAAAAGTCCAAAAAGTTTCAACGGTAAACTCGAGCCACTTATTCACATAAATGATTTGTTTTGCTTATGTATAATTTTAGATTTTATCGTAAGTTATTTGAGTCGTATATTTAAGTATTTCAGATTTTGAAAAAAATATATATTGATGTTATACTCATTTTGAAGCTCGTGCTAAATAACATAAATTGGCTTAAGCGGAAATATTTTTGAACTGGTTGTGTCCGAGTTATTTTAGTAGGAAAGAAAGTATGTTATTATAATATTTTATTTATAAAATAATAATGAAAGTCACGTCTACCTTGGAAGTCTAAAAATCATATTAGAATTTAATACAAAATTAGTACTATATTAAATATTAGGAGATAATTAAAACCCATTTAATTTATACCTCCGATCTATTGATTTTTAGAATGATTCTTTCAATCTAAATACGTATAATAATTCATTTTAACTCACTTTGAACGAAAATAATACTAACATTAATATATTAATAATCAAGTGCAATTTAAATTAAATTTGAAAATTAAATAAATTGAAAGTGAATATTATATTTAATTAGTTGTAATTCAAAATCAATTAACAATTAGACATAATAAAAATGATTGATGAGCATTTTTACACACTATCCCACATTAGTATAAAACTAAGTTAAATATATATTCCCACATTGAAAGTTTATGAAAATTTGGACCTGAAGTCTACATGGGCTTTCTGTAAATTTTGAAGATTATGGAGTTAAATGATTTTTAAATTAAAAAAATTCCGTTAGTTTTTCCGTTAAATCAAGAAATTCCGTTAGTTTTTCCGTTAAACCAACAAATTCCGTTGAATACACACTTTTTATATATAGAAGATATCACGTTAATAAGAATATACACGTATTTTTACTAAGGGTTTTTCAAAATACTCACTCTTACAATAACTTTCAGATTAGAATGGGCCATGTGGACACGTGAAAGATTGACCGAGTGATGCTTATGGGATCGCCAAGTAAAAGTTTTAAAATGATAAATTGCAAATTTTATTTTGAAATGACATTTTTATGTTAAATGTGGTACTCGTTATTTTAATGATTAAGTACTTGACGTTTTATGTTAAATTTTAGATTTATGATTTGAAATTTGTGGTACGTAACTTGTTAGTCTAATAATATTGATTTATCGGCCAGTTATAAAATTTGAATAAAAGTGTCGCTTAAATTAGATGAAGATTTTTGATAATACTTGAAGTCTATAAAAAAATTGAAATAGATTTCGAGGCGTTACAAAGGAACTTGAATAGCCGAGACCGATGACAGCACCAACGGGCAAACGGGACAAGATCAAGTATTGTCACTTCCATAAGGACCATGTACATGAAATTGAAGAGTATGCATTTGAAGGAGGAGATCGAGCGCCTCTTGAAAAGGGGATTTTTGACTAAGCATGCGAGGAATGATCGAGACTAGCAGAAAGTTGAGGATCGACCTCCGCCTAGAGTCGGTGCTATAAATGTAATTTTTGGGGGAGTTGCAGCGGGTGGAGACTCAAACTCCGCTAGAAAAAGTTATGCGCGGACAACAGTAGTCTGTTCTATTCAGCAAAGGGTAAGGTTTGATCAGAGCATCACGTTTGATGAAGAGGACTTGATAGGTGTGGCAGCCCCCCACGATGATGTCTTAGTAATAGTGGGTGACATAGCAGACTACGATGTAAAAAAGGTGTTTGTCGACGGCGGGAGTGCAGCGAATGTTCTACGTGGGATGCATTTCAAGGTTTGAAAATTTCAGCGAAAAGATTGAAGGCTGTATCGACCCCCTTACAGGATTTGGAGGGGCTGCTGTGATACCAGAAGGAGTGGTAGAACTACCAGTAACGTTAGGCACCTACCCGGCGAGTGTGGTCATCCTAGCAAATTTTCTGGTCGTTAAAACCCTCATGGCGTATAATGCGATCTACGGTCGACTGTTGTTGAATGCTGCAGGGGCCATCCCCTCTACTTACCACCAGGTGATGAAATTTCCAACTAGTCGAGGTATGGGATGTGTGAGAGGCAACCAACAATCATCGATGAAATGTTATGTGGACAACATATGGACGAAGGGACCTCCCACCAGTGATGACGCTGGACCTCGAGCCCCCGAATTGAACTTCTTAACGCTACAAAAAAAATTATGGTAGAATAAGGACATGAATTCAACGTGGGAACATGAATGGAGCAGGACGAGAAATAGTAGTTGGTAAAATGTCTAATAAGTAATTTTGATGTTTTTGCATGGAGCCCAAGAGACATACCAGGAGTTGACCCGTCTGTTGCACAACAACGCCTGGGTGTCTTATCGGTGTCAAACCGATAAAGTAGAAGAAAAGAAATCTTGCCCCGGAGAGGCAAGCGTCAGCAAAGGCCAAGGTCGATAAACTACTGCAGGCAGGTTTCATGAGAGAGGTACAATATCCCGGGTGGTTAGCAAATGTCGTCCCGATGAAAAAATTGAATGGAAAATGGCGTATGTGTAAACTACACCGGACTCAACAAGGCATGTCCGAAAGATTCGTACTTACTACCCAGAATAGATCACCTGGTAGATGCCACATTGGGTCACGAGCGACTAAGTTTCTTGGATGAATTCTCTGGGTATCATCAGATTTCCATGGCAGAGTTGGATCAGGAGAAAACCTCTTTCATAGTTGATGCTGGAACGTATTGTTATACGGTTATGCCATTCGGTCTAAAAAACGTCGGGGCAACTTATCAGAAAATGGTGAATAAGGTCTTCAAGGATCTGCTCGGAGGTGTCATAGAGGCATATGTAGACGACATGATCGTGAAGAGTGTGAAGGCAAGCAACCATGTTTATGACTTGCAAAAAGTCTTCAACACCGTTCAATAAAACATGCTAAAGTTCAATCCAGAGAAATGTGTTTTTGGAACAGCATGTGGCAAGGTTTTGGGTTTCATGATCACCCAGAGGGGCATAGAAGCGAATTCAGATAAAATTCGAGCCATTCTAGAGATAAAGAGCCCTGAAAATAGGAAAAAGGTCCAGATAAGTGATAAACTTCTTCAAGGCAATTGGTGGTTCTACCAATTTCGAATGGACCAAGGAATGTAAGGAGTTACTGGACTCTTTGAAGCAATCGTTACAACAGCCACCTATCCTGACCAGCAAGAAAATCTGGACTCCCGCCCGCTATTGGAATTCCTAAACTTTGGTAAGCGCAACGGGACCCGAGCGGTGAAATAAATAAACGCATTGCTTCGGGCTAACTCGTGCATCTCGAAAACGCACTTAAAGAGATCGAATGAAAAATGAATTTTCTTGCTAAGGCAAACATATAGAAAATAAAGTTTTTTCCTCCACGCATTTGGATTTATCTGGCTAGAAGTAAGATGAAACTCATTAAATATCGAGGTGAAGAAATGATGTATGGGAAAACGAAAACCACCGTCTATGATGTTTTTATAAATAGTGACCTCATGGGAGTAGATTCCGAGAAGTGACTTTTCTAACTTGAAGTGGGAGTTGACTTTTCTAGAAAAGTCACTTAAAAAATTTGACCGAGTAGATAATTACATCTATAGAGCCCTAAGCCCGATAAAACACTTCCCGAAAACGACCCTCGTGAGGTCGTTATTTATAAAACCATCCTAGACGGTGATTTTTATTTTTCCATACATCATTTCTTCGTTTCGATATTTAATGAATTTCACCTTACTCTTAACCAGATAAATCCAAATGCGTGGAAGAAAGCGTTTTATTTTCTATATGTTTTGCCTTAGCAAGAAAATTCATCTTTCATTCGATCTCTTTAAGTGCGTTTTCGAGATGCACGAGTTAGCCCAATGCAATGCGTTTGTTTATTTCACCACTCGGATCCCGTTGCGCTTACCTAAGTTCAGGAATTCCAATAACGGGTGAAAGTCCCGATTTTCTTGCTGGTCAGGAAAAATGGCTTTTGTAACGATTACTTCAAAGATTCTAGCGACTCCTCACATTCCTTGGTCCATTCGAAATTGATAGAGCCACCAATAGCCTTGAAGTGATAACACTTATCCGCCGCACTGATCGAAACAATCAGATCACCGCACTCAACAAGGTAGACACGGAAAACAAATTCACAAACATTTCAATATTCTTTAAATTATTAAACATTTTATTAACTTGTTGTAATTGATTATTATTAAATTGATGTTGGAATTGGTAGATAAATAATCCTATAAAGAGGATATTCAATGGCAATCAATGATTTAGTATGTTAAAAATTAGTCACTCCGTCCCAATTATATAGGTTGTGTTTCCTTTTTCTCTGGTCCCAAATATATAGGCCGGTTTCCTAATGTAAAATATTTTGTTGCGTTCCTTTACCAATATACCCTTATTAAATTGTTTTCAATTAATATGTTAAACTCTTGAAATCATCCAAAGACCCATTTCCCACTTTTTTGGAAAAATGGAATGACTACTGCGTGCTTATTGAAAAGCACAGAACAAATACCATTTCATCATCTTCTTCAAAATGTGATTATTGAGCTTCTGTACCATTTCATCTCCTTCTTCTCGCATATATAAAATGCAATTCTGTGAGGTGGTGAGGCCACAAATAAAAATCAATTCTGTGAGTTGAGACCATGAGTATGAACTCTACAAATCATCCAAGTTCCAGTGAGGTGAGGCCATTGCTTGATTCTACAAATGTACGAAGTAATCTGAACTCGAACAAAGCTGTGAAGCCTTTGCTTGATTTGAATGCTTCGCCGACTGAAGTTGGTTACGTTTCTGCTTTTCAGGAGTATCAGCAAGTTGTTTCTAGAATGATCAAAATCTATCTACCAAAAGTATACGAGAACCAGAATGATTCTATTGCTGATAAAGATGTTGATGATATCAAGAAATAGCACAACCAAATTCTAAAAGTCAGATGCACAACAGATGTTTACTAGGTGTTTTTTTTCTGTTTAACATTACATTCTCATCTGGTGTATGTTGAGTAAGTTGAACTGAAGTCTGATCAATGGAAAAGAAATAACACTAAATCAAAATACAAGCCTCGAAATGAGTTATGAAAATGTATCAATATGTTAAAAACTTTAGGATATGGGCAAAAACACTAAAATTATGCAACTGAAGCGTAAAAGTGTTGTTTTTTAGTCATTAATGATGTCGGATGGCTAAAATCCATCATAGGCAACAGCAAAGCAGTTGGTTTGATCCGTGTCGTCATTCCCTATTCGGAAAGGTATTATGGGTCAAAATCGAAGCTCGTATGCAAATTTTACAATTTTACCCGATTGAAGTTATTCAGTTGAATTAAGAGCTGCCTCTGCCAGCCAATAGACAAAGTATTGCCCTTGCTTATAATCGTAATACAACTAAAGAAAGCAAGCCTAAAACATACTGGAATTGTATCCCCACCATCGTACAACAGACACACACAACACGCCCAACCGAAGGAAATGTAACCTACTGTCAGCATATGTGAAAACGACTCAATTAGATAGAAGGAAACAATTCAAATACCATTTGACTTAGTATATAAACACAATGAACAGAACAAAAGACTTAGTACATAAACCCAACGAACATAATAAAAAAGGCAAAAGAACAAGAAGTTATTCGGTTGAATTAAGAGCTGCCTCTGCCATTAGTAGAACTTCAGGCTCAAACTGAATGCAATTCGGTAGTTGCATCAATTTTTGTTTGTTCATATGTGGAATCCTGTAATTGTTACCCCCTAAATTTTTCATCACTTCGATCATGCATGATTGCAATGTTAGGAACACATTGTTCAACTCTTCAAAAGGAAATGTCTGGAAAGCATTCTCCACAGCTAAAATGAAGTCCTCAATTGTAGTTGGAGCCTCTTGATGTTGAATTGAATCAATGGCTCTAAAAAAACCAAGGTCTAAGACATTCATATCGAGACTATTAGCACGTTGACAACATAAACGAATATCGAATCCATCCTTTCTCGCTGCTTCTATGAAGTTCGTATCATTAATATTCAAATGTGGCTTTGCATTGTCTTGTTGAATGAAGATGGTCCTAGAACTTGAACATGGCCATTTCTGTTTGATTGCAGGGAGTAGATTTTCAATCACATGAACGAATCACATCTTTAGTTACTGACACAATAGGCTTCGACTCCAAAGTCCCGGCTACACGATTCTTACTATTCCGCTTGGCAGGTTCCTTGACACGAACGGCCATATTCCAATTTTTCCATCGAATTCTTCATTTGTAGTAGTATCAACTCGTGGATGAGCAACAGCAACCAAAAACATTATCTTCGTAATAAACCTTTTACTTTTACATGTGCGAAAGGGCTCCGTTTCATCCTGATGGAGATAATACTTTTGAGATGACTTGGACATATAAAACCACTTTTCATCAATATGAATTTGACTATGCATGTTAACAAAAGTAGGTACTGATGTGACGGTATTTTCATCTACCAGTGATAGGGAAAATTCCAACCTTGTTTTCTTGTTCTCGTCCGATAAATATGGTTTCACCGGATTTGAATGTGGCCAAATATGTCCTTTGACTCTCCTATGTACAATTGATTTCGACATATCCAAAGCGTTCGATATAGATCTTATATTTGTTCGACGACAGATAGGGATATCTTGCATGTGTTCGAAATGTATTTCGACTTCTCCTATTCAATAGCCTAGAAGAAAAATCTGGTACATTACTATTTGGAACACTAAAGTATTTTACGTCATGCCAAATTCTTGAAACTGATCTAGTAGATATGGAAAACGAGTTGGCGACTTTCAAAATAACACATTTTGCTAACTTTCCATCTTGTCGTTCATGGATTAACATCTCAAAAATTGCTCTTCTTGTATCACTGTATAATTTTTTTTTCTTGTTTGGATTGATGCATATTTTTAGCCATTGTAACATCTTCGGGAAATTGATTCCAAATCAATCTAAAAATTCTGTAGAACATGGGAATTATCATCTTTTGGTGTGGGTTCATTTTCAGACAACAAATTCAGATCAAAGGAAAATTTATTTGATGTAATATTCATGTTTGTTTGTTGTGCTTAAATCTCAATCCGTCTGAGTATTTATAATGTGCAATGGAAAAGTTTGAAAAAAAAAATGGCGTATTCAATTTGAAAAATTGGCATTTTTTGTTTGAAACTTTTTTTTAGTTTCAAAAATGTGTGTTTCCAATGAAATTTATTTCCAGTTTTTGACGCGTTCAAGTTGGCGTTTTAGGTGCCAATGATTCAAGTTTTTTCAGTTCAAAATTTTTAGTTGTTTCAAGTGCCAATGATTCAAGTGTTTACAGTTTAAAATTTTTAATTGTTTCAAAAAATTAAAGTTTTTGTTCCCAATAATTCTCATCAAATGATTTAAATTCCAACAATATTTTAGTTTTACATGTTTAAAATTAAATATAAGTAAATTGGGAAAAATTTTGATAAAATTTAATTACCCAATAACATTAAAAATATTTTCTTAATCCGAAAAACCAAACAAACCTATATAATTGGGATGGAGGGAGCATAAAAGTTATCCCGTCGCTGGATGCCATGTCTTTGGCAAACGCAATTTACATTAAATTTTCTACACCCCAGTTTCCCTGTCACAAAACCTCCAACTCCAAACATGATGACAAGTTTGGCAAAGTCAAGTAGTAATTATTTTAACCAGAAGTACAAATGTAGCAGCAGACAGGTAGCACAATGCCACGGATTAAAGAACATGGAGCTGTTTAAAACTGTCAATTTCATCTATGCTTCGGGAAACTTGAACTCTCCAGTTACAATCGAGGAGTTCACCATTAGGAAGCAACTGCCCATTTTATAAATTTAACACAAATTTAACACATAATTCTAATGTATTCGTATACATTTTAAGAGTTCTTCTGTATGTACAGAGTATAGAGTGGGGTCCCACCGACAACTCACGTAGGGCGTGGAACCCACTCAAAAAAACAAAAACAAAATCACCTACAATAAATATGGGTTGTCGATAATATTCTCCGTACATGCAGAAAAACTCATAGACTCGTGTAAAGGAGTAAATGTCACATTCCAAATAATTGAACAAATTGCAATTGAAATGCAGTTTGTTGCTGAACTATAATTTCTAATTGGATATGACTTTTAATTTATGCTTTCACTGACACGTTTACTGGAATACCACTAACCAGTCAACGCAACGCCTCAGAAAGCGATGACTCACAAACCCTAGTTGATGAATTGAATTTCCATCATTGTTATTAGTAAAATGACTAGGGTATTGTAATCCACCTTCTAATGTTGTAAAAATTAGAACCAACTAATCATTAGAAAATTGGATTTTTTCTTAAATTTCAAATTGGTGATGAGAAATGTACGAGGTGTTTCCAGGATCAAATGACATTGAATCGACATTGATCAGGATAGCCACGGTCTCTTTTGCGTCCGAGCCATTATGCCAAGAGGAACCAATTATCTCCCAGAATTGGTAATGGACGCGAATCTACTGATTCTATATAAATGTAAATTAAGGAAAATTTAAGCAAGAAACTTCAATTTCAGAATCATATGCTCAGATGAAGGAGAAGTCTTTAATTAATTGGGCTCACGGAGAAGAGTTCATTAGCTCTTCCTAATCCACTGCCCAAAAACACCAATTGGCGTTTTATCTCTTCATGGCAGGAATTATGCACAAACAAAAGAATATAATAATTGGCTTCAGTGTGTGTAACAATCAGATCATTGATTTATAAAATCTCACTGAAATCCGCTAAGATTATTAATTTATCATCATAAGCCAATAGATTATCATTAAAAACACATCTAAAAAATCTACAATTATGATGTAATCACAAAAAAAATATCAAAATTTTGAAAAGATAATACGCCAAAAAGATAAGGAATTGAACGTGCGTATTTATGCTCAGACAGCCAAGGGTTAGTCTTCAACTTCTGGGCCTTGAGACCCAGATCGGAAACTCTAGTCCACAAATTGTATCATCACAGCAGCAAAACGCTTATTATAGATAAAACACAGAAGAAAATTGAGAAAAAGGTGCAAAACTTCCCATGAAACTCAAAGAAACTGAAAAATATAGGAGACATGAAGAGCTCGATGCAAGGTTAGAGAAAGGGATAAAGAGGGCTATATATACCCAGTGTTTTTACGCTTCTAGGGTTTCAGAAAGCAGTTCGCTTATGCTAGGGTTTACTGGACTTATAATAATGGGCCTCAGTGTTCGTGGGCTGTCTACACAAATTGGAACACACTCTTGGGCCCTTGTTTGAGTCTCGTTTTCTCAAAAAACTTAGGGCATGTTTTTTTTTTTTGCCGTTTTTTGTTTTCAATTTTTCAAAATACATTTTTTGAAAATAAGTTTAAAATTTACAAAGAAAACCGTGTGCTTTCAATTATAACTTGACCAAAATTTTCAAAACGCATTCTCGTTGTTTTCAGTTACTGTGGACCATTATTGCTTGCATAACACCACAATCGTCATCGCCACCGTCACCTCCCCAACATCACCCCAACCACCACCATCGTCAAAATCACCCCCACAGCCACAACATCATCCCAACCACCATCATTGTTGCTAGAACCATCACAACCACAACCACCACCACATGGTGCCACCACCAACCACAACCACAACCACCGCCACACTACAATCACAGCCATCGCCACAACAAATCACCCACGAACCAACACAGGTTCTGGATCAATCAGCTTCAATTTCTTATCTCCACAAAATTGAATCATCAAATTGGCCCCAATCGAGTCTTCAGTAGCCACATATGACCGTGGGTTACATGTCAATTGCACCAATTGATTCAGAAACTGCTCCAATTTTTGAATCCACGACCGCCGCCACACTATAGCCACAGCCACCGCCACAACAAACAGCCACCGCCTGGCAAAAAAAACACTGTCACTGCATCCAACCAACACCGCCACACCCAACAGCAGAAGAAGCCGGTCTTCGGCGCCTGCGACCTTGCAAGGTGTCGAAAGGAGGAGAAGAATAAAGAGAGACATGAAGAATATAGAGGACAAAGAGATAGAGAGAGACATGAAGAAAGGGACAAAAGAAAATACATTTTTTTAATTTTGAGTTTTTTAAAATAATTTTTCAAAATGATAAAAAGAATACATTTTCAACAATTTCAAAATAGACACTTAAAACACAAAACTCAAAATGATTTCAAAACTCAAAACAAAAAATTAAAATACAAAGAGAACAACCCCTTATTTTTTTCAAAATTTATTTTCAATCATACATTTTCCAATAAAATAATTTTACATATAAATATATTTTTTATTTATTTTTCAATCACACATTTTTCAAAAAAAGTCACTATTCAAAAACATATTTTTTCCTCCAAAATGAGAGCTCAAACAAGGGCTTAGTATCAATCAAGTTATTGTTGGTAGGGATGGGCGGTTTTCCAAGATTGGTGTAATTGGTCTGGAACTAGATAGAATCGATCGATTCGATTTTGGTTAATCTATTAAATAGGTCATTTTGTGGCATGGATCGAGACTCAATCAGTTCTGATTCGATTCTCGATACTACCTTGAAAACCAATAACGAATTTGATTATCTCGAATTTCTCTTTCTGTTAATCGAACTGAACCAGACCTTGCCCATTCATAATTGTTGGTATCTATTCGTCTGGAAATTCGTTAGAATTAACTATTAATTAGGGATGTCAAAAAAATATGTTCAACCCAATATTAGGTGTCGTTGCCTCGAAAAGGGTACGGGACAAGTACTAAAAACATGGTATACGTTTGTTACGCTACACATCCCGTTTAAAGTTGATTTCATATTTAAATTTTTTATCAAATGAAAAAAAAAATTATCATCATTTTTAATAAAACATAAATTGTTCTTAACAAATTGATGAAAAAGTAATAATATTCACTAATTAAATATATGAAAAAAACAAAATAAATAAATATGACGATTAATGGGATAGGGACATGTCCCGCCCGATCCCGCTTTAATCAGGTAAGGTAATAAAAATATTCGACTGGATGGGAGGACGGGAATGGCCGACCCATCCCGTTGCCATCATAATAAGTGAAATCAGACCAGCACTCCACGTCACTTTGTCAACATGGCCAATTTGAGGAACCTCCATGAAGCGGTCAAACCTTCATGCACAAGTCGAACCTCGTGCATGAAGTGAGGCGATGTAAGGGGTTGTAGCTCCAATACGAGGTGAATAGCCTCTAGGCGTATGAGACACGTTTATCATAATATCTTCTGTGATTGACTGGTGTGACCTATTTGTAGTAGTCATTCTACCAAATCAACTATCAACCCATTCCTTACACACTAAGTCTAGGTCGTATGGTGACTACTTTTCAAAAATGTTAAATGTCCATAAGCCTATAATTGATTGAATAACGCCTATAACAAGGCAAGATTTCAAGATAAGGCTACATATCTCTTCATCAAATAGTTATCATTTCTCCACTTTTACTATAAAAGCTCACAATTAGTGTTATTTGAAGGTAACGTAATTTTTCATACTCGAGTTGAGCATTGCTCTATCTCATTTTATCCTCTATAAACTAGTTCTACCCCATATCCCCGATACCTGAACGCTATTATGGCTCACATCTTTTCGCATGTCACACACCTAAATACATTTATGCATTAACTAACTTGATCGTCGAAGTGCACGCAATTTGTATTCCTCGCCTCCGGAAAAGGCCACATATGCCTATCAGTTTGTCCAGGTGTACAAGAGAAGGACAACGTGGACGCGAGTGGAGTCGAAATTTGTTGATCAAGTCATTAGTGCAAAAACCGAGGTCAACATATACCAAAATCACATCATCAAAATTACCGTAGCCGATTCTCATATTTTCTTTTGAAAAGATTTTTTCTTATATATAAAATAGTCAATTGGTTTGAACTCTGTTAATTTAAATTTGATTCAAATGAGAGTTATAATGTGAATAATATTCGTTATTCAAGAGTAAGTAAGACTTATCTAAATATCCTGATAAAACTTAATAGTAATTAAAAATTATCTCATAATTTTACAACATAAGTTATATTTTTTAAAGGGAAAAATTCATATATACCTTAGATATATAAACAATTTCATATTTTACTATTATGCTAATTTAAATACGGTAAATTAGCATAACCGTGTAAAAATATCAAAGTACTATAACATAAACTTTCCTTAAATTCATATGTAACTAAAAACATATTGAACGATATACATTCAATTATGGAAGATTTTTTTCAGGTTGTGCGGGTTAAACATAAACTTTTAAACTTTCCTTCAAAATTATTATTCATTAACTGAAAATGCTTGAAATGTGCGGATTCCAATTCAAAATAGATTTTTTTTGGTGCGGTAACATCAAATATGGGGATGTGAAGAATCAATCTTCTATGTCGAGATACGTTCAAATCTGGAAGATTTTATGCAGGTTGTCTTTCTCCATCCTATGCATAATTTTGCTCTTGTTGCATATGATCCTTTAGCAGTAGGTGCTGGTGTTTCTGTAGTTCAAGCTACCGAACTTTTCCCCTGTGTGTTTTCAAATTGTGTTGATACAACCACTTCACATTTCTCTTCCATCCTCTTTCGGTGCTTAGTTAGTACAATATGGTTTATATTTGGGATAAAAACATCTCTAACTCTGAAAAAATAGAATCCTTTATGATTTCTGTCATTTGACAACATCCACAATTGTACCTAATCCGTAGTGAAAGTATTGGAGTTTCCCAAGATGTCCTCAGCATTGTTTCCTTTCACTCAGAGATTTTAGTTGACATGGTTTCATAGCAAAATAATGATGTGAGAATGCTGCAAGATGGATTTAATTTTACTTTGTAAATGGACCTAAATTAGAAGACAATCTAGCAAAGACATGGGGCTTCAAAGTGGGATGAAGCAATGTTGGATGTTAAGAGACTTGGAATTCGATGTCTCTTGCATGCTTGCGGGTTACCATATAATTCACGGGGGTGTCAGGTAAAACACCCTCAGATATCAACCTTCTACAATATGTTGTGATTAATAGTCTATTCCATTGTTAAACGTTAGATTTCTCATAGAAAAATTGAAAATGAATTATTAATCCGTATACTTTAATCAAATCTTTTTCTCATATAAAAATCCATAGATCCATACTCCATATTGAGATCTGAAAAATTAACAGAAACATAAAGCATATCTATATCCATAGTGATATGATTCTTTGCCTGGATAGATCACGATCTTCCAATTTGATTTGTGATATTCGCTTCAATTTCAATTTATGTTGATGGGGATGCAGAAAATCTTGAATAAGACAATCAAATGGGGACCATGACCCCATATATTCATAAAATAATGACCATTGACTATTAATTATCTTTCATTTATTTAGAATCGGTCACTCATCAATTTAAAACAAACGTCAGTCTCTACACTTTAATTCCATGAAATCTAATACATATTAGTCAAAATTTATCTTTAGTAGATTACTTTAATTGACTAATATACTTTAAATAAAAGCACCACACATTTTAATATGTTACGTGTGGCCTCAAATATGTTAGAATTTTCCAACAATCTCCCACTTGGCCATACATGTATAACATTTCAAATGTGCACAACCTTATTAGCTCAAAATTTTGCTATTTTTATTATTATGAGTATTACAAACAATCTCGTCCATCAGTCATATTGATATAGGATCAAAGTAATTTTTGTCACATTTAACGTGACTAAATCTATCAATGATCACGTACACCCATACAACCAAATGACATAGATCAATCATAAGAGCGTAGCATGAAAATTACATGTTATGTGATCCAAACATGTCTATCTCCAGCTGGTCCAACCTTATTTCTTAAGTGAGATCAGTACTGAACATAATAACAGAGTGTAATGAACTGAATACTTTATTTCTATATACAACAATATCCAAATACACAAATGTGTCCAAAACATAAAACAATGAAATTACAAACCCTCACTAAAACTTGATATCCTCATGATATACAACACCCATACGAGCAGTATGCTCATAAGAGACTTAGTGTCAATCCCTTAGTAAGCGGCTCCGCAATCATGGAGTTTGTCCCAATATGCTTTATGAAAATCTGTCCACTCTGTACTCTTTCCTTCACAACCAAGAACTTGATGTCAATGTGTTTTGACTTAGATGAACTCCTGTTATTATTGAAATATAGAACCGCTGAATTATTGTCACAATATAACTTTAGTGGTCTTTCTACGTAATTCAGAATGCGCAGCCCAATGACAAAATTTCGTCGCCATATTCCATGATTAGATGCCTCATAGCATGCTACAAATTCTGATGTCATGATAGAAGAAGCTATGAGTGTCTGATTGGCCTCCAAGAAATAGCTCCTCCAACTAACAGAAAAATATAGCCTGATGTGGATCTCCTACTGTCTGGGCATCCAGGAAAATCAGAATCGGAGTACCATATGATCTCTAACTGATCCTATCTGATATAAGTGAGCATGTAATCATTTGTTCTCTTCAAATACCTCATAACCCTTTTGGCTGCTATCTAATGATCATTTCCAAGGTTACTCAAATATCTGCCCAACATTCCAACAATGAATGCTATGTCGGACGTGTATAAACTTGAGCATACATAAGACTCCCAACAGCTGATGCATAGGAAATTTTCTGCATTTCCTTAACTTCAAGGTCATTTTGTGAGCATTGTTTGAGACTAAATTTGCTCCCTTAGCGACATGGGTGTCACCTGATTTACAGTCCTGCATGCCAAACTTCTTAAGTATTTTATCAATATAGTCATTTTGTGATAATCCAATAATACCTTGAGAGCGATCCCTATGTATCTGAATCCCTAATACAAAAGATGCGTCACCAAGATCTTTCATCTCAAAATTCCTTGATAGAAATCTCTCGATTTCGTACAACATGTATATATCATTAATGGCAATCAGTATGTCATCAACATACAAAATCAAGAAAATATATTTGCCCCCTCTGAACTTGTAATACACAATCATCAACAACATTTATCTCGAAACCAAATGAGATAATTACTTGATAAAATTTGTGATACCATTGACGGGAAGCTTGCTAGAGCCCATAAATGGATTTTTTTAATTTGCAAACCATATTCTTTAGATCTTATGACACAAAGCTTTCTGATTGCACCATATAGATCGTTTCATCAATGTCACCATTGAGAAACATCGTCTTAACATCCATTTGATGTAATTCAAGGTCAAAGTACGCAACAAGTACCATAATTGTCCTAAAAGAGTCTTTCGTTGAAATTGGAGAGAAAATCTCTTTGTAGTCAATGTCTTCCTTTTGGGTAAAGCTTTTAGCTACAAGATGGGCATTATATCTTTCCACATTACCATTTGAATTCCTCTTGATTTTAAATATACATTTACAACTAATGGGTTTAGCACCTTCTGGTAACGGGACAAGATCCCAAATTTTATTGTCTTGCATAGACTTATACTCATCATTCACGGCATCAATTCACTTTTGAGAGTTCCTGCATGGCCTGATGGAAGTTGATTGGATCATCCTCCATTAATCCATTATTTCCCTCATGTTCATGGAAAAATACTATAAAATAATTTGAAATAGCATTTTCCTTTCTCTCGTGGATCTTTTTAAAGGTATTGGTTCTTGAGGTTGTTGAGTTTGAACATATGGAATGATTACCTCATTTTGGATGGGAGGTTCTTCAACATTATCTTGTTGAGGTTCTGGATATACTTCTTGATCAATGATAGATATAGAAACTCGTACATTGTTAAAAGTAATAGTAGGAATCGAAACTGACCCTTTATCAACTTTTTCCTCAAAGATAATGTCTCTAACCTTATTTCTCCCCCCAAACTCAACATCCTCAAAAAATGTTACAATTCCCGTTTCAAAAATTGACTTAGTTGTGGGAACATAAAACTTATAGCCTCTTGATCGCTCGGAATAACCAATAAAGTAGCTGCTTACTGTTTTGAGGTCCAATTTCTTTTCATGTGGCCTATAAGGCCTAGCTTCAGCTGACATCCCCAAATATGAAAATACTTTAGAATAGGTTTTCTACCTATCCAAAGCTCATAAGGTGTTTTGGCTGCAGCCTTAGTTGGTACTCTGTTCAGAATATAGTCTTTGATGCTTCTCCCCAGAGTGATTTTGGTAATGTAGAATGACTAATCATACTTTTTACCATATCCTTAAGAGTTCTGTTTCATCTTTCAGCTACACCATTCATGCTAGGCGACCCTAACATGGTGTATTGTGGGACGATTCCACATTCCTCAAGGTATTTAGCAAATGATCTTGGACATTATTCACTTGATCCGTCATTTCTGTCGTAGTACTCACCACCACGGTTAGATCTAACGCTTTTTATCCTTTTGTTGAGTTGATTCTCAACCTCAATTTGAAACACTTTGAACATGTCCAATGACTCAGAGTTTTCATGAATAAAATATAAGTACCTATAACGTGCGTAATCGTCTATGAATGATACAAAATATTGTTGACCATTCCAAGAAGTCGTAGGAAATGACCCACAAATATCTATGTGTATCAATTCTAAGACATCTAAAGTTCTATTAGAACCTAATCCTTTTGTTTTTGTCTATTTTCCCTTAATACATTCAATACATATATCAAAATCTGTGAAGTCAAGGGAATCCAAAATATCATTTGAAATAAGTTGTTCAACTCTAGATTTAGAGATGTGACATAAGTGCTTGTGCCATAATTTTGCTGAATTTTCTTTATTTAATTTGCATTTAGTACCGCGTGATTCCACATGCAATTTTTTATTATATGATGCAATAGTATCAAGAAAATATAGGTTATCAGATGCAGATAATAAATCAGTACCAATAATATTGAAATTTAAAAAAAGACTAAACTGATTGTTTCCAAATGAACAACAATAATCAAATTTGTCCAACAAAGAAACATAAACTAAATTCCATCTAAAAGACGGTACAACTTTAGTGTCTTTCAAATCCAAATAATATCTCTAAAAATGTATATTACATTAACTTCCACCGATTTGTCATCACCAATATAGATGTATCTTTTACCATCATTTGGCTTTTGGTAGCTCAGACATCCATGCATAGAAATACTTATGTGAGTAGTAGCACCATAATCTAACCACCAAGCATTTCTAGGTACCGAAGCTAAATTAACCTCAGAACAAACCAAAGTAAGATTTGTATCTTTCTTTACGCGCCGGCAAGATATTTGGCACAATTCTTCTTCACATGTCTAGTATTTTTGCAAAAGAAATATGCATCTTTGTTGTCCTCTTGTTGTTTCTTTTGTGTTGGACCAATAGGAGCAGCCTGATATTCCTTACTTCTTTTCTTGCTCTTATATTTAGAAATGATTGCCAAGTGAACATTTTCAGTTCTATCTTGCTTCAACCTTTCTTCCTCTTGTACACAATATGAAATGAGCTCATTTATGGCAGTTATAACTGACCTTAAATTGACTGAACTGTGTAGGAAGCGATATCAATACCAGATGTACGAGCAAGTCATCAGACAGCTCGAGATTTAGTGTCTTAAGCTTAGAAGCAATGTGAGACATCTCTGTGATGTACTCCTTTATGTTTCCATTGCCTTTATACTTCATTGAAATCAAGTTTTGCAAAAGCGTGTTTGTTTCAGCCTTATCGTTTTTCGCAAAACGTTTCTCGATTTCGGCAAGGAAATCATTGTCATTAGTCACTTCTTCAGATACTGCGTCTCGAAAGGCTTCCGAAATGCCGTGTTTAATGATCATTAGACTCATACGATTTGAGCGTTCCAACTTCTCAAAGTTCCTCTTTTCATCAGATGAACTTTCTTCTGTAAGATGAGTGAGTTGCTTAATCCGAAGCGCAAAATCCAGATCCATGCAGCCGAGAACAATTAATACGTTCTCTTTCCAATACTTGAAGTTTGTTCCATTGAGTTTGGGAATAGAGTTAATATTAGCAGATATGGTAGTAGCAGATAAACTTGCTGTATAGAGAAAATTGAAGAATTATGCTCATATTAACATTAAGATTAAATTATCAATAAATTCAAATCATGGTAAGTCTCATCTCAAGATATCTAGTACATCATTAATATCAAGTTTTTGGACAATAATATTAATTGTAAGTGGTACTCTTGGTGTAGTGATCAAACATTGACAATAACTCATGTCAAATAATAAATCCATCTTTGGATTGATTTCTTATTCACATGGAAACATTAGAATTGTCACATGTTTACCACCATGTGTGTATCAAATTCGACCAAATATTAACCTTTCTTTGGGCCGACTAATATCTGCATGAACGAGCATACACACGAATTCCTTCTAATATTTTAAGTTAATTAATTTTCACAAGAGATGTAGTTTTGGCAACATATTGCTTCAATCAATTCCCTTTTGAATATTATATTCTCATTTGAATCCTTTATACCATAATTTGATAAGCATAATATTTAATTTTATTTGTTTTGAAACTTTAAGGGTCTAAGGGTTAATAATTCAATACTTAGGGGTTAAAATTAATTAATTAATTCAAAACTTTATGGGTCAATAATTAATTATTGAAAACTTTAGGGACCCAAAAAAAATTAAATATTCAAAACTTTAGATGTTAATTGTTAATAATTGAAAAGTTTAGGAGTCAAAAATCAATCATGCGAAACTTTAGGGGCCAAACTAAATCAATTATGAACATTCAGGGGCTTAATTAATAAATTCAGAACTTAAATGACCCAAATTAATTAATTTCAGAACTTTAAGGGCTGAATTATTAAAACTCGTAACCTTAAGACCCAATTAGGATTAACTTTAAACTTTAATGACTGAATTATAAAATTTAACCGTAATTTTAAATTGCAAGCATGGGCTTTAGAATTTTTAATTTGCAGCCCATACCCCGCCCCAAATCTTCCAAAAAACTAAAAGACTTAATGAAAGAAAATGCCCCTTCATTTTCTCACATAATTGAAAATTCTTAATGACCCTTAATTAATGCTACAACAGGCGTCGCCAAGCGGCCGGGGGAGCTGCCTTCTCCCCCGGCCGAGCAGTGGTAGCCCACGTTGTCGCCGGCGGCTACCACTTAATAATTAATTTCCTTTTTAAAAAAAAAAAACTTGAAACATTTTTATTTCACAAGATCTGTAAATCCATAATTTATCTCAAAATTCGAATTTTTGAAGAAAATCATATATCCTTATAATTTCATGCTATATCCATATAATAAATTCAAAAAATCATATTATGACATGCTCATCTTTATATCCACAGCATAATATGTTAAAATTTCATAATATAACATGAAAATCAAATAACCCATAAAAAATTCAGAATTTAAAATTTAAATTTCTCAAGATTTCAATTATGGAGTGATATGATATAACTTGATAGAAAAATTGAAAATGAATTATCAATCCGTATACTTTTATCAAATCATTTTCTCATATAAAAATTTCTAGATCCATACTCCATATTGAAATTTGAAAAATTAACAGAAACATAAAACATACCTATATCCATAGTGATATAATTCTTTGCCTGGATGAATCACGATTTTCCGATTTGATTCGTGATCTTCGCTTCAATTTCGATTTTTGTTGATGGGGACGCATAAAATCTTGAAGAAAACAATCAAATGGGGATCATAATCCAATATATTCATAAGATAATGATCATTCATTATCTTTCATTTATTTCAATTCGCCCCCTCATCAATTTAAAACAAAATTTCGGTCTCTACACTTTAATTTCATGAAATCTAATAGCACCACACATTTTAATATGCGACGTGTGGCCCCAAATATGTTAGAATTTTCCAACAATTTCATGTCTCTGTGACACCAGAACATCTAAATTATCATTTAGGCGTTATAATTTTTTTATATTTTTTTTTTTCATTTTGGTTTTGCAATGTGTTTATATCATTGTACATCAATATGATATTTGTCCGAAATGTGGATTTTGGGTAAGAAGATTACAATTATACTTATCTGCAATATTTATTCTTTAACTGCGAACTTTTCACATGTTTGCATTTTGGTGGAATCGATATTCCGGTAAAATTTCTGATCAATATAGGATTTCAATTTCAACATTTATGTGTAATTTTGTTAATATAACCCAGGACGCAAGATTTCATTTCATGCGTATTATATGTGTTCGCCATTACACATGTTTCTTGATCTTTGATGTAACGGAGGGGATGATGATTAGGGATTTTTGGGCACGATTAGGGGTGGGGTGTTATGTGTTGGTTATGTGTTTTGTTTGGTAAGTCACGTTTCGTGGAGCGACTATAGGAGTGAATATATTTTGTGGTTATCATTTTTAATCACTATGTTGTAGTAGTAAATTTGGAATTAAAAAAAGTGAAAATGTAAAATTAGAATATTAATTTAAAATGTAGTGATGGGTGTAATTTCCACTTAAATCTTGCAAAGTATTTCAATTGCACTCATTTTTCAATTCAAGCACAATACACTAATACGTTTATCTAATTTTCACCGCTGCGTAAAAATTGGTATGCGCTTAGCAGCTAGTGTCCATTTATTGCATTCTGGATTTGGATTAATTATGGTCCATTGGGCCAGTCCAACTATTGTAATGCTAATTGTTCTGTTTGCTACTGTTCAAATGCGCTTCCATGTTTTGACGCCCAAGACTTTCAATTCGCTGGTCTGAGAAAATTGATATTTATACATAATATTTTACCTTATGGGCACCTCTCAATAAAGAACCGCCATTTGTTCATTATAGCACCCATTATGTAAAGGTTTATGTATTGTATAAGGAGCCGCTATTTTTGAGAGTTAATACTTAAAAGTGTTGGAATTTGACTCAAATTAATTTGTTCTTTTACTTTAATGAAAAAGAAACTGAGAAACAAAGAGAAGGGCCCATTACAATAAAGGAGAATAATTGATGAGTAAAATAAGGAAAAAGCAACAAAACAAAGAGAAAAAGGGAAAGACAAAAGTTGAGAAGTCGGTGCCATGTAAATAAATAAAGAGATTTAGTTCATGTGCAAAAGCAAAATCAACATAAATTTACCACATCACAGGTTTTAACCTTGTCCAAATAGAAGTTTGATTGTTTTTTCATGATATATATATATATATATATATATATATATATATATATATATATATATATATATTCGCAATAATTTAGTCAAGTATTCTGAAGCAAAAAGCAACAAAAAAAGAAAAATTAAATAAATAAAGAAAACATACAACAAAAGCAAGACATAATTATTTATTCACAAAAGCACATTGCTTTCGAATTTCACCGGTAGATCCCGTCTTAACATCTATGCGATTCATTTTCTCCATTGATTTGGCAAATTCAGTGTAGAAATTACCAAGGGAGCCTTCAGCAAGTTGAGTAATAAACGACCTAGTTGTTGAGCTCGTTAACAAGGCTGCATCAGATTCAAAGAGACCCCTTCTCTTTAGGACGAGTTTGTAGTAACTAAGATCAAATGTTCTGAAACTCCCGGGATCCATCTCAACCTTTGTAGTCGCATTAATCGACTTGCATTTATTGGATTTTAGATTCGCTGCATATTCACTATCGAGAGACGGATCTTGATCGCCCACGCCCGTGAAATTGTAGAGTCGAGTCGTAAATGACGAACAATGAGAAATACCAATTGTATGTGCACCTAAAATAGTCGACCGAAAAGTTTTCAGTATTTATGCATTTTGACGGCAAATAGCATACATTATTTTGGGTATGTAAAATTTCCATAAATGAATAATGTCACCTGACAAGACGACGAGGTCTTTCAAATTAAGACCCTTATTAGCGAAAAACGTCTGGAGGGTGGTGAAGTTACTAGATGGAGGTGGGATTTGCGCCAAGGCTTCGGAGGCATTTGATATTACCCCATCTCTACGACCAGTGGGTACCCTCCAAAACGGACCACCCTGTCCAACATAAGAAGTTATTCATTTTGATGATAAAGTATGAGTCCGGTTTAAAATAAGTAACTTGTATATTTTTAACTCGACTAAACATAAGAACAATGTTCTAAAAGGCTTAATGTGTGGCGATGCATGTAGGTCAAGTTATGGGCTAGACCATATGCGTAAAAATATATTTACTTATTTTAATTTTTTATCAATCAAAAAACCATTTAATAATGAAAATTAATGCCTATCAAATATCTAAAACAGATTTATAGAAATTTTATACATTTTTTTTCAAAAACTGCTAACAAAAAAGATAAATATCAAATATAAATCAACCTTTAAGTTTTAACTTAAAAGAATTGAAACAAATTTTATTTTTTTTTAAAAAAAGAGATAATAATTGCGACTTGACGAGCATTAGCGGTCAACGATTGCCATTGACCGTTAAATAAGGCACCAAGCCAAGCGGCTTGGTGCTTCCGCCGTGCATCGCGCCTAGACGTATTTTTAGAACACTGCACAAGAGTATGGAAGTAGGAAAAGGTAAAATCTTATATGCTGTTTAGTATTCCAAGTACTACATGTCAAATATGACTATTTTTTTCACTTACCGTGGCCACGATGGCGTCTCTCGCAGTCAAACTGACGATATCTGCACAAGAAACGACACCAGGGCATTCAGATTCAAGCAGACTCTTCACCCTGTCAATGAAATCAAAGCCCCTGACTGTTCGATCTGGGACTGAAACCTTTTCAGTTTGGTTTCCTGAGCTTGATGTGAAGTTCAGAAGAATTGATGCATCACACCCCTGTTGAAGCAATAGATTTCAAGTCGCGAAAAGTTTTCATCGATAAAGGTGAAATTTCAAGAGAAGCCAATTACGTTACCCGGACGAAGCAGTCGTGGAAATGCATCCTTAAGAGGGTAGCAGCAAGAGATGGAGCATTTGGGATGTGTTTATTGACATAGTCCTGTACGATGCTCTCAGCTTTTGGACATGTCTTGGCATAGAAATTCATCTTCAAATCAGCTTCAGCAGAACCTAGTACAACTGCCAGAATCAGCATTAAAATCCCAGAATGTCTGAATCCACCCATTTCTCTCTCCTAAACTCTTTATCTTCTTTTTCTTCCTTTGACTGTCATGTACAAATACTACAAAATGCATGAATTTATGTGTACACCTCTTCACTATCTAACTAATCTTAAGAGTGTGGACCAGCTGTATATAATAAGGAATATATAGTACAATTCACTCTCTGAGTCGATTATGAATCTAATCACGACTCTACTAAGCATTACGTTTGACATATTATGACAGGAAGTATCATAAGTTCACATGATGTATAATTTTTTTAATGTTTAGTTTTATATTTTTGGGTTATACTTTCAAATTACTTTTTATTAATTGAAGATAAGCTCCTCATTTTAATATTTATTTCTAATATGAATAAGCACTAAAGGTGGTTTGAGATTTAAAAATGAAAAAAAAAAATGTTACCATATTAAATAAATACTAGCCTGCATAATGCAAATGTCATTATCACATAAACCTTTCCATATGGCGATGCACGAATATTTAGCCCTTGTCTAGGAGGGATTTTGTGAAGAATTTTATGCCATTATACAATGTATTAGCTGTAGAAAAATTCTATTTGTACATAATATTTTATCTTATTGGCGCCTCTCAGTAGGGGATCATCATTTTTCCATTACGACACTCATTATGTAAAGGGTTATGTATTGTATAAGGAGCCGCTATTTTTGACCGGATTAAATAAAATGACCAATATGTCCATTTATCATTTAATTCATTATTCTGTAAAAAGGGCATTCTGGTCATTGAATTCATATTGAGCCAACAATTATTGCACAAATGAGACCCACCTGTATTTTCAACGGTAAAAAATTGAATTAAAATTTTCACAAAATCCCTCGACTGGTTAGTACGATGCCCTTTCAATTATTGTCGCCAAATTTTAAAATTCAAAGTTAACTTGACATGATACTGCCACAGTGTCACTAGTCAAATGGGTATTTTCACAAATGGACAATACCGTTAAGTAAATGATTTTTTCACAATTTTTTTTTTGACAGAAAGTACATGGCAAAGTTTCATTGGAAAAAGTAAAAATTACCTCATCCCTATGTTCGGTGGGTGTCCCACAAAACGGATCACTATGTGCAACATATATAAGAAAGAAAATGCTACCGTCATTAGAGAGCTGTAAATTTTATAGTCCTTTCTACTGTAAAATTTACAGTTCTCTTATGACTGTACAAGAGATATTTTTGTATAAGAAATTATTCATTTTGATAATAAAATATGCGTTTCAAAAAGAAGTAAACCCATATATCTTAACTCGACTAAACATAAACATAAGTATCTAGACTTGATACTATCGTGAAAGATTTTACTTTTGGTTAAAATTTGTTTATAGAATTAAGTGTTATGATATTTTTACAACTGTTATATCTTTCGTGAAAATGTATAATGTAGAATATTCATGGGATAATTGTCGTGAAAACTTAAAAATGGTTAAATGTAATTTTTAACGTATTGCATCATAAGATAGACGAAAACTTTCATATGTTTGAACATCTCATTTTTATCAAGCTCAATGTCATGTGATTCTGGATGTAGCCAGTCAACAAGTCGAGTCGAGTCGAGCCAAGCCGAAACTCGAGCTTTTTACGGCTCAAGCCGAGCCGAGCAAAAGCCCGACCAAAAAAATGAGGCTGGGCCGGAGCCTGCTCGAGTTTTTGTGTGTGTGTGTGTTAAATCTATATTTTTTACTTAAAGAATTTAAAACTTGTACAGTTTATACGTACTATAAATTAAATAAAAGTTAAAATCTCTTCATTTATCCGGATTTGGAATCGGCTACAATTATCGTAGGAGGAGTTAAAATTGTACACGAATAAAATATTTCGTGTACAATTTTTTTTTAAACAAAAAAATTTAATTTTTTGAAACTAATCAATTTAAAAACTTTCAATATCTTATGTTGCAACTCTTCGACCATTATATTGTCACTTGTTCTTGAAAACGTAATTTCACACATTATCAATCATTCAAACATATTAAAGCCAATTGCATGAACGACTTTCAAATTTGAAAAATTTCTAACTGCGTGCACGCAAGCAGCTCCTTGCTTGCACACTAGTTGCGTGCATGCAGCTACAGTTGCCTGCTAGCTGTCTTTAAATTTTTTTTTTTTTTTTTTTTAATACGGACAGCTCGTATGAGCCTGCACGGGCTTGAGTGAAGCCCCAAAATGGGGCCCGATCCAAGTCTCGAGCTAGGTCCTACTCGAGCTTTTTCCGAGTCAAACCCGAACCAACGAGCTTTTTTGCCATTTCTAACTGGATGTGAGGTCTATGTCCTCATTTATACAAATAGTTCTTATTATAAAATTATTTTTCAACATACTATGAGAGATGCATGAATTCTCAAGAAGAAATGAGTCCTCGATCGCTCGAATTCTATGATTACATTGCATTTTCATTCGAATCGTTTCATTGATTTAAAACACCGACTCAAAAAGATGATAAATAATAATAAAAAATTAGCCACGAGAAAATATGATAAACAATAATGGACAAAGAAATCGATGTCATGTCCAAGTTGACATAATTATTAAAAATACAGTGGAGCAGGTTAACTACTCTCTCGCTGCGAGTGTCCTCAATAATGGGTACCTAATACCAATTTAAGTAGCCACCTCAAAACATTGATGTGTATGATGATGCATCTTTATGTAACATGACCAATGATAATTAAACTCTCGTTTGTTCAACGAGTACGTTTAAAAATAGATTTATCAATTTGAATGATGGTATATTTAAGAGGACCCACTTACTCGTTTGAGATTTAGACGGACTCAATTACTCATTTAAATTTGTGGAGTTTTGAAATCTTATTGCGCCCTTGTTTGTTTTGCATTAACCATTTGAAAATTAGAAAAAAAAGGACCGTTACTTTCAAACGTGGGTCCCAGCTACGAGAGAAATGGTCATTTATGGTGGCTGACAATTGTTGTAATTTTTCTACATATGAAGAATTAATGTCAAACAAACAGGGGCTGAATCTGAAGATTTGATCTTAAAAGGTTAACCTTGCAAGAACGAGAGTCGAGATCCTTACACGTTGGTTATTGATATTTTAATGAGAATTTACCCAAAACAATTTACTCAAATCTTTAATTATTGTTCTATTTATATGAATTTAATTATATTGGATTAATTTTAGGTAATTCCATCACAAACCAATATTAAAGAATGAAAATATTCAATTTGTTTCGAGATTTTTTAGCAGAATCTTGAAAATAATCAAAGGCATAGCATAAAGGGAGCATCAAACTTTACTAAGGAATTTGATTCTTTGCTTTCATAAATTAAAAGTAAATAATGCTATAATAACGAACTAAATAATGCTATAATAATTTTAAAAAAAAATTAAAAAAAGATAGAAAGCTTATTTTCTATCCGTACATACTCATACGTTAAAAGTACCCACAAGAAGTACGGTACCCAGTGTACCTTCCTTAAAATCAAAATACACTGTCCAGAAAGTACTATTGCTGGCCTAAGCTTGTATCGGTGCTAGTTTACTGTGAAGCTAAAAACGAGAGAAATCATATGTGTTAACAAGTAATTTTACGTTATTTTCAGGATAGTCAAGCACGAGTGTAATGACCGTGAGTGAAGCATGATTAATTGTGAGAATATTGTCAATTATAAGTCACAACTTATTTCATAATCAAATATTATTAAATTAATTGGTCACAATTTAACAAATTGTGAGTTATGATTACAAATTTAGTTGAAACTTCACATTTTTAGATTGCATATTATTTATTGGTCGCAAATTAACTAATTTACGGTTACAATCACCAAAATAAATAGTCACAAATATTCTTTACCTCACCCCGCCCAAACCAAAACCTAAACCAAACCCTAATTTATCACCGATACCAACGGAACGTTACACCACCTCACCACCACCACTAATACCAACAACATCACCACCATCTGTACTGTCGCCGCCACACCACCTCTGTTAGATCCACTAACACCTCACCACAACCACTATCACTACCACCATCTCATCGTCAGCGCTATCACCAACACCAACACCCAAAGGAACCCTAAATAGATAGGTGGAAAAAACATCACTATTAGCAAATCACAACGTCATGAGCCAAAAACCTAATGCACCCACAAATTACAGTGATGCGCACCCAAAATACCCTTCCCCCCAACGAGTTTAGAGGAAGAAACAATGTCACGATCACAGTGCGACGTTGTACGCCGTACGCGAAAACTGTTGACCAATGATTGATTTCATTCTTAATGTTTTGATCATAACAAATAAGATTAATATTATTTCTAACAATTGATTTTGAATGATGATAGTTCAATATTAAAATCAATCAAGTATTGCCAAAATCAAGGCATCATAAATAGAACTCGAAATAAGATCAAAGTGAAAGTTAAGCATTCTAGTCAAGTCATTCGAGACAAGAATTTAAAATATCAAAATCAAGACTATCAAATCGGACTCATGAACAAGATCGAAATCGAAATCAAGTATTAAAGCTAAACGTCAAAAAATATATTAAGATCAAGAGTTTAAGAGCCGACAAGAAAGAAACTTCGAAGCAAGATCAAAAACTATACTTTCGGGATCATGTGTAAAGGTATAACATATTGATCTTTAGTAATGAATCACAATAGCTCAAAAATCATTTTGTGCACGAAGAACTAATTTTATATTATTTGCATAAAATATTTTTGATCAAAAGTAAGACTGATATTTCAAAGTGATACTTTAACTTATACCATATCTCCTTAAAAAAAATCAATGGTTAACCGGACGGCATGGTGGTCGACCGAACTTCTTCAACGGTCCAAAATTTGACCGTTCCGACTCCTGATTTTTTTGCTTAATTTATCTATATCAATTTTAAAAGAGATATATTTTTGAAAAAAATATTTGCACTTATATTACATAAACTTTTTCTACTTCTTCATATGGAAATTCTGATTGAATCAAACTTGTAAATATCATATTTATCAAAATTTATAATTTCTCTCTTAGTACTTAATTTATCACAAATTATTCATTAAAATAGAGATAAATTTTAAGAAGATTTTTGCACTTACATTGCATAAATATTTCTTCTTCATATTGGAATTTTGATTGATTGAACTAAACTTATAAAATCATCATATTTATCAAAATTGATCATTTCTCTCTTAGTATTTAATTTATTACAATCATCCATTAAAAGATAAATATTTCGTGAGAAGATTTTTGAACTTACATTGTATTTATTTCTTCACCTTCTCATTGAAACACTTTAATTGATTGGATCTAATTTTTGACTATCATATTCATTAAAGTTTTTCACCTAACACTTGACCTATCATTTATTATTATTAATTGAAGTGTTAGTCTCTCTTAGTACTTAATTTGTTTGTATTATTTATCAAGAGATGAATTTCATTGTAAAATTACTTTGATGAAGCGTGGATTGTGGTGAAATCCCTTAAAGATCAATTTTGTAAAATGATCGATGCTCCTCGTTGTAAGTTACTGTGTGGGTCATATTGAGATCCACTAAAGCTCAATAGTGTGGGTCGTGTTGATATCCTGTAAAACTCAACATTGTATAAGGTTCGGTGCTCCTTATTTGTAAGTCACCAAAAGCATTGTAAATGGTTGGATTACACCATAAGTCAATCAACATAGTGAAACGACTTTGCTTGTGCCGGAGAACTTGGTAACGGATGACGTAGATCATTGCTTTGGATTGAAACTCCACAATTATATCGTTTGTATCATCTATCCCTTTTACTTATCGCTTCTATATTTGCGCTTATTATTTAAATTAATTTATTTAGTCTTTACTTGTTTGAATTTAGATTAATTTTCGAAAAAGTTTTAAAAATAAATTTACCCTCTATTAATTAGTTATTCTTGAGTTTTCAAAAACGGCGTCATCGACACTACGCTGAGGCGTTATGAGCAAGCAACAATGCTTACAATGTACTTGCACAGTATGCAACACTCACATTAGGGGTACTGCTATGCACGACAGCGCAACACCCTGTTACAGTAATTGACGTTGCTTACCTAGTGGTGACGGGCAATGTCGGTGACCTTCCCGTGGTGGTTTGTGCTAAAGATGTACAGAAATAAGGGAGAGGATATATAGGGAGGGGAGATGAATGATTAGGGGTGGGGTGGGTACGTAGATTAATTTAATTTTATAATATCATTATTAATATTAAAAAAATGAATTATAATCCGACTTTTGAATAAATAACTTTTAAACCTATTTTTTGAATCGGATGGTTAAAACTAAACGTCACGGGTGTAATTTTCACAAGGTCCATTGTATGAGAATGCATTTGTGCTCATCGTAGGCCGTCTCGGATATAATCAAGATAAATCATAAATATAGTCACAACCAGAGATGGAGCTAGGGGGGGGGGGCGACTGCCCCCCCTAACATTGTCCGCGGTACACTATTCCTAGTTAATTTGTAATGTATTTTTCAGTTTCGCCCTCCCCCCCCCCAAGATTTTGACTCGCCCCAAAATTTTGAAATTTTTTATTTTTTTCCTGTTAATAAATATTGAGTAAATAACTTACATTTTAAAATTCAACCATACAAAAATCTTAGATATATACAAAAGATCCAGTAGTTACTTAAATAAATCAATAGCCCAAATCCAATCCAAAACCTAAGTTCTCAATTCCCGAACTCAACTAATTAAAACTCAATTCTCAACCTTATTTATGCATAATACATGTTTACTTGTTCTTGAATATTTGAATTTAAGAATTAAGTAGAGTAGTTGCTGTTAGTTTGTGTAATTGTGTTAGTTATTGAATATTTGAATTTAAGAATTAAGTAGTAGAATAGTCAGTAGTGATTGAATCGAACATTGAATTTCTGTACTATTTTGGTACTCAAAATCGTCATTTTCAATTCTCTTAGTTATAAAAAAATTCGGGGGCTCCGCCCCCGAACCCCCGTGAAGGGGGCCCCACCCCCCATATTTTTGCCTCCCCCCAAGATTAAAAACCTGGCTACGTCCCTGGTCACAACGCAATTAAGTTGGATAAACTACAGTGTACTCGTTAATCAAATCACTTGAATTCATCGAACTTCTCTCAAAATTTGATTCTAGATCACCCTCTCATAGTTTTTAGCTTAGATCTAGTTTTAACTTAAAAATCACTTAAACGATAGGGATAATACTTTCGTTATTTAGCAACATAGTCTTCATGAATACATTATTTAATTCACACACTTTATTACTTCTCACGACATTACATAATTTTTATTACTACACGAACAACACTAATTTTTTTATGGCACTCTTATTCACAATAATTTGTTGCCTTTCATAAATATCAATGTTTTAAAAAGTGTAAAGCGTTATTAGACGTTGAGTCCAAGTTTCAAACTTTATGAGCATAAAGGTAAAAAAGCGTTACATATTTTTATTACTTTTTTAAATATTTAATCATTCTAAAAATCATTTAATAATTAGAATAATGTATATCAAACATCTAAAATTATAAAAAACTATATTTATTTAATAATTTGTACAATTAGCCAATTATACAATTTTTTAGTTTTCAAAATGCAAAAACTAGATTACTAATCATAGTTTCAACTTTCAACTAGACAAATACTACTCAACGAATTTATAGGAATTTCATACATATTTTTGAAATTTTTAACAAAATGATAGTCTCGAAATTATAATTACATAATAAAACTAGCCCCGTAACTTAAATCTTTATCGAATAAAATTATTTTTGATTTTTGTACAGATAAAATCATTTAAAATTTTGAAACTAAAGTCAAATAAAAGTCTTTTAAAAAAACAAAAAAAAATTATAAAAATTTAAAAAGTTGATAAACTAAAGTCAAATTTAAAAGGTTTTTAGAAAAAAAAAATGAAAAAAATTAATAAAGCACGCATGCTTTTATACGCACTTTTTAGAACATTGATAAATAACAAATACTAATTAGTGTTCTGTTATGGATTTCAAGTTGAGATAGATGGTCTCGAAGGCTTACATATGTTAATTTGGTTTGTCGGTTCGGACTACCAGTGGTTCGACTCGAGAAAAGCACGAGCCGACTCGAGAAAAATCCCGAGCCGACTCGATTTGGGGTTCAGAGGAACTGAGCAAAGGCTCGAGCCTAGCCTCAATTTTGGGCATCAATCCAAGTCGACCCATGTGGCGACCCTTGTCATGGGCCAATTTTGGCTCGTGAGGTAGCCAATTGCCCGTCTTATAGGCAATCTGCATATGTAATGCTGCTTGAAACTAGGCAGCTAGGTTGCATAACTGCCTTTTTCATTAAAAAAAAAAAAGAGACGGCTTGGCTCGATGAAACTCGAGCTGAGCCTAACTTTTTCAGCTAAGCTTTTGTTCGGGTCAAGTAAAAAGACAAAAAAAATTCGAATAATTTTTTACTTGAACCATGAGTTTCGGCTCGTGAGCCGGCTCGGCTTGATTACATCTCTATGAAGGCTTTTAAATGAAAACCATTTTAGAAAGACAACTAATTAGTGTTCTATTATGGGTTTGAGTTGCGATAGAAGGTCTGGAAGGCTTTTATAGGAAAAACATTTGAAATAAAATTAATTTGGAGATCGTATCTCTGAATTCAATGGCATGGTTTCTAACATGGATTTTACTATGTGCACATCTCGGTATACAACCCCTCTCATAATAGGGGCCCCATGATTTTTTTATTGGACGTAATCCCCCTTATTGTTATGGGGGTGTACACTACAAATAGCAAAACCCTTCTAGCATGGGAAATGGCGGGTGTACAGGGTGGGGGTCTACAGAACCCCCACAAAAAACTCACATGAGCTGGATACACCTTAATAAAAATAAAAATTTAACCCCACCTCCCCCTATGTGAGTTGTCGATGGCTGTACACCCACCATTTTCCTTCTAACATCTTCCATGTATAACGCAAGCAAAAATCACTCCCCACAGACAATTCACATAAGCGGGACGCACCTCAATAAAAAAAAAAAAAAATTACCCCCCGATGTGAGTTGTCGGTGGGATCTGTGAACCCCCACCTGTACACCCACAATTTCCCTTCTAACATTTTCCACGTATAATGCAAGTAAAAACCACTCCCCATAGACAATTCACATGAGCGGGACGCACCTCAATAAAATAAAAATAAAAAATTACCCCCTCCCCCTCATGTGACTTGTCGGTGGGTTCTGCGAACCCTCACTTGTACACCTACCATTTTCCTTCTAACATTTTTCATGTATAATGCAAGCAAAAACCACCCCACATACAATTCACATGAGCGGGACACACCTCAATAAAAATAAAAAAATTACCCCCCTCCCCCACTCATGTGAGTTGTCGGTGAGTTTATGTGAACCCCACCATTTTCCTTCTAACATTTTCCATGTATAATGCAAGCAAAAACCGCAACATGGGTAGTTGAGATATAATATTCTCGAAGACTAAATTAACTAGATGACAAGATGAGTTTCAATCGTTTACACAGTCTTGATGAACGAGCCAAATTGTATAATATTTTTAATCCCAAGAAAAAGGGAACTTCCATTTTTTTGTTTGATGATTGATGTGCATGGGCATTATCCTTTCCACCATCCATCCCGTTTTCATTGGATACTATGATGCCATGCATCTTTACCATCTCCAAAGCCTCTGACTTCTGGTGCCCTCGATACCCAATTCCAAACTAGACGAAAAAGTCATAAAAAATGTATGCCATGTTTGGTGTAGATCAAAATTAAACTTTTTAGTAAATTTTGATAAATATTTATGAAATATCTTTCTATATATAAAAAGTGGCTATTAAACGGAATATGTTGGTTTAACGGAAAAACTAACGGAATTTCTTGATTTAACGGAAAAACTAACGGAATTTCTTGTTTTTAACGGAAAATCTTTTTTCACCACCCATACTTTCAAAATTATAATTAAATAATAATAATAATAAATTAGTTTTTGATAATTCCTTCAAACTAAAATATCTTGGAGCTAACTTATCCGAATCGACTTTTTCTCAAATCTGATTTATGTATTTAATTACGATTTATCCAACGAGACCAATATTTATATATTTACGATAACTCCATCAATATCTAAATATTTGATACAAATAAAATATAATTTGATAAATGTATCATTTAGTCCATAACTTTCAAATTATTAAAATATAGTATATAAAAATTGAATTATATTTTATGAAAATTTTGGGGGTATTACATTCTCACCCCCTTAAAATATTTTCGTCCTCGAAAATTTACCCGTCACTTACCAATACTAAATCTAACACATGATATACATATACTATTATAATGCATATCATACTTTAGCGATAAAATGAATTGCATTATTACTTAAAAAAGAGTAAAGACTTAAGTTATGTAAAAAGTTTAAACCTCCGTTTGTTTTTCATTAAAAACCCATAAAAATGAAAAATATGACCGTTATCCATCATATCAATCTATCACTTTTGAATTTCTATCTCTTGTATGGGGTCTAATAACGGCTATATTTTTCATTCTCATTCTACATTAATGAGAATCAAATGGAGTTTAAGTAAACTCGTCTTCTTACCCCTTAACATACCTTGAGTTTTCTGTTTGCAATTTTGGGTTGAAAATGACAGAGAGAAGCACTTTATTTAATTATTTATCAATTATATAAACATTACATCATTAATTATTTAATTAACCAAAAAAATTACATCTTTATTAATAACAAATTAATTTTTAAACAAAACTATTAAATATAAACTAAGCAAACGTGCATTGCACGTTTCTTAAACCTAGTATGATTAAAAAGTTGTGAATAAAATTAATTGTAGATTTGAACTTTGAATTAATAATCAGATTTTAATCCATACAAAACAAGGACGATATATATATCTAATATGTATATACAATTATATGTCTGGAGAATAACACATCGAATTACGCCATATAAAAGACTTTAGTATAAAATTAAGACGGACAATGTTAGATACATATTATTATAGAAGATTTACGATAAATTATTATGATTCTAGATAGAAGTGTCAAATGGATGAGCTAAATCGGTCATCGAAACCCGACTTAGGACTTGAACTGGTCCGTCATTCAAATATAAGGACCGGACCAACCCACACTCAATCGGTCCAACATGTTTTTTTTTTTAAACACAAAATTAATATGGTTTAAAATTATGAAATAATTGAAAAAAATAAATACTCTCATTAAATTGCTCGCGAGATATAAACACAATTTACAGGTAAAATTGTTGAAAATATGAAAAGATTATTTTCCATGATATTTTTTAATTGTCTGGAATTATTTTCCTTAATAGTTAATTGTGTGATTATCACACATTTTTTCATGTCATAGTTAAACTTATTCCACTCGTGCGGCCAAACTTCTCTATTCGTCTTAATCAATTTGGGTTCGCTCGAAATTCACTCAAGCCTCTGCACATCTTATATTTTTTTCCCAAACATGAGTTATGATCCGTTCATTACGACGGACTAACTAATCCATAAACATACGAGTCAGGCTAGTAAAACCATAAAATCTTGAAGTACAACTTGAAAATTTTAAAACAAATAAAAATAAATTGGTATTTGATACGTAAAATTAGATATCATTAGTCCAATATCTCAATAAAATGACAATTTTATACTGTGGAAACTTCGGGGTACTTTTCTCTTCTGTTTTAAAACTATACACAAATTATTATTGAAATTAATACCAGCGGTTTGTACGCATCATCCGTCATCTTGGAAAACATTTATTTGAATTACATAATCACTCTGAATTCTTAGTTAGCAAAATTGAACTTAGCCCCTGTTTGTCAACTACTAATTTAAAGCTCTGTTTGCTACAGTAAAATTTTCCACCACACATTCACCCAATAAAATATTCTACACACAAATCAATAAATTTACTTTAAATTTCAACCACACATTCTCCAAAAAATACTATTCAAAACTCCATTCTTCTCCCAATAATGGGAGACAAACAAGCTGTTAATATAATATTATGGTTCTAACAATTCGTATTGCATGATGCCAATTGCTTATCGACTATTTCCACTAGTTGTTAGTCCAATTTGGCCATTGTTTGAAATTAATTACCCTAAAAGTTGAGTAAACACTTGATACGTCTCTTCACTATCGCGAGATAGACCATTTCATCACCAAGCATGATGGCCTATAACTACCAAACCTTATATTCATCAAACCTCAACCCCGAGCATGATGGTTGTTGGAATCGAACCCGGTTCAGTTGGGTGCTCCCAAATTTGGCAAAGGCGTGTTTTATGAAAATGCAACTTCACTTACTTCTGAGGCTCTCTTGGATGGCTAACACGTGGATGTCTTGTGACTCTTGGATGATCTTCTGGAGACTTCTATTACTCTGACTCCTCCTTTTGGTCCTGGACAGACGAGAGGTTATCTTTGGCTAGGGTTTTCATAACTCCATTCTCTCTCTCTGGCTGCGCGATTTTTCTCTTTGATATCCTTTGATAATTCCATAATCAAATCTCTGATTTTATATGATATTGTGATATAGAGTGTTCCTTAGTGGTGATATTCTGAGTGAATATCTTTGTGAAGTGTTCGAGTGGCTGTAATTGTGTTTATGTTGTTCTGGTAATCGATTCTTGGTGATTCGAGTGGATCAACTGCTGTATCTTAGAGAGATAAGTGTTCTTATACTTTCTTTGTGATTGTTCTGAACATTCTTGTAATCTTGGTTGCCGATTTGGGCTTTATAGTGGAACCGAGCATAATCCATATTAATGGATGCTCAACGAGGGATGTGGGTGTTTGATGTGGTCACCGAACCTCCGGGGCTTAGGCCGAAACATATCGATTGTGTTTCATTATATTTTCTGCACTTTACTTTGTTGAGCAAACTTAATAATTTGTGTTCTTTGTCTAATATCGTGTGATCCTGGTCCAACAGTGGTATCACAGCCTCTGGTTGAAGAACACGATACCTGGATCTTGAAGCGGTAAGGGCTGGGCCTACAAGGTTACAAATTCTTGGATTGCTTTTAAGCAAAATTGCAACATTGAGTTTTAAACTCGCTGGGTGAGATCTTTCTAAACTCCTGATAGAATAATTGTTTCTAGAACTAGGGTTTCTTGATTCTTTCCCTTGATTTACCGTGTACAATACTCCCTTGAACCCAGTCTTTGTCCAAAGGCTCCCGTGAGGCCTTGGGAATCTGAGACTGATCGAGAACGGGTGTACACCTGGAGAATCTTGAAGGAGAAATCCGTGAAACAAAGGAGTTACACTCTGTTATGATCTTGGTTGATGTATCTTGCCTCTAATTTCAAATAATTTGTTGTATGCTCTTTGATTGTGCACAATACTTGAAATTCTTGGACTACTGTGTGTATTACTACGAATTTCTGATTATCACATATCTGTGCCCTATCTGTTCTTCGCCTATTTGCATTATTAGTCACCTCTTTTGCATAAGTGAGTTGTCTTTCAAAAACTATGGCCTCTGCAAAATTTGAAGTTAGTCAATTTGATGGAAAAATTGATTTTACTCTATGGAGTCAAAAAATGAGAGCTATTTTAATGCAAATGAAATGTGTAAAGGCCATAGATGAAAGTTGGCATGATGATATGAATCCTTCAAAGAAATCTGAACTTGAAGAAGTTGCTTGGAGTACTATTTTTTTGTATTTGACTGAAAATGTGATAAGATGTATTGGTGAGACCAAAACTGCTTCTGAACTTTGGACCAAACTGAATGCCCAATATGTAACCAAGTCTACTCCCAACAAGTATTTTTTGTTAAAACAATTCTTCTCTTTCAAAATGGATCCTTCTGTTGATCTGGATGAAAACCTAAATAGATTTACAAAACTCACCTAAGACTTGGCTACCTGTGATGAAAAACTTTCAAAAGATCAGTTAGTTGTAGTCTTGTTAAACTCCATAAGTGACAGATATAAGGACATCAAGGTGGCTTTAGAATATGGTAGAGTAGAATTGACTACAGATGTTATAATCAACTCTTTGAGAAACAAAGCCCTTGAATTGAAATATGAACATAGCAACAGTCACTCTGGAGACAGTCTCCTTGTGAAAGGGAAATCTTTTGGAAAATCAAATTTTCATCCTAAACCTTTTTCTGAAAATAAAAACAGATTCAATGACAAGCATAAGTTCAAAGCTAATGCTAAAGGGAAGAAATGCTACTATTGTGGTAAATTGGGCCACTTCACAAAAGATTGTTTCAAAAAGAAAAATGATTTGAAAAATAATAAGTCTGATGAAGGGTGTAATGCTTTGATTTACAATAGAGCTAAATCTGATTACGGGATGGTCTTTGTAAACATGGAAAAACCACTGGGTGATGAATGGATTTTAGATTCAGGATGTTCTTTTCACATGTGCCCTAATAAAGACTGTTTTCTTGATTTCAAGAGGGTCACTGGAGGGCAAGTAATAATGAGTAATAATTATACCTGTAAAGTGAAAGGGATAGGGACCATAAAACTCCTTTTAGAAAATGGTAAAGTGATGTTTTTAAAGGAGGCAAGATATATACCTGACTTAAAGAGAAACTTGGTGTCCTTAGGTATGTTAGATGATATGGAGTTTAACATAAAATTGGGACAAGGACACATTGAAATTCTTAGGGGCAATGACTTAATCATAAGTTCCCCTAAGAGACATGGTCTCTATTTCTTAAAAGCAAAATCTTTGCTTAGTCTGACTGCATCTGTTATTTCTGAAAACTTTACCCTTGCAAAATTGTGACATCATAGACTTGGTCATATAGGAAAAAAGGCTCTAAATTTTTTACAAACAAAAGGTGTCTTTGGAAAACAAAATCTTGGTGATTTTGGTCCATGTGAACAATGTATTCTGGGTAAACAAGCTAAACTACCTTTTCCTACTGGAACTCATAAATCAAAACAAATATTGGAATACTTACATGCTGATTTGTGGGGTCCTGCAAATGTCTGCACTCTGTCTGGCTTTAAATATTTTCTATTGATCATTGATGATTATTCTAGAAAGATGTGGGTTTTCTTGCTAAAAATAAAAGATGAGACTTTCTCTGTTTTCAAAAATTGGAGAACCCAAATAGAAAATCATACAGAACACAAAATCAAATTCTTAAGGACTGACAATGGTTTAGAATTCTGTAATGATGAATTCAACACTTTGTGTAAAGAAAGTGGCATTATGAGACATAGAACTGTTACTTATACTCCCCAACAAAATGGAATAGCTGAAAGTATGAATATGACTTTATTAAATAAAGTTAGATGCATGCTACTTGGTTCTGGTCTGCCTAAAATATTTTGGGATGAAGCTGTTAAAACTGCTGCATACTTGATTAATAGAAGTCCTACTAAATCTTTGGATTTTAATGTGCCTGAATCTGTATGGTCTGATGATTCTGCGAATTATTCTCACCTAAAAATATTTGGTTGTGCTGCCTATGCTCATCAAAATGCTGGAAAACTGGAACTTAGATCTATTAAATGTGTTTTCTTAGGCTATGATGAACATGTTAAACGCTACAGATTGTGGGTTAAATCTGAAAAGGGGTATAAAGTGATCATTAAAAGGGATATTGTGTTTAATGAATCCCTCATGCCATCTTTAGAAGGAAAATATAAAAACCTAACTGAAAAGGATGTTCAAATTGAGGTGGAGTCTCCTAAAATTGAATCTGTTAATCCTGTGCCTCCAGTAGATGGAACTGATACTCAAATTGTGACTGAGCTTGATCAACAAGATGTTCATGTTACTGAATCTGATTCTGCTGCTTTCCCTGCCCCCACTGATGAGTATCAACTCACAAGGGATAGAAAAAAGGAGGCAATTCAGACCATCTACTAGATTTGACAATGATGAGTTTGTCTCCTTCTTCACATATCAAGAATATTCTGAAAGTGAACCAAATTCTTATGATGATGCCATAAAATGTAAGGAAAAGAAAAACTGGATTGCTGCCATGGAAGATGAAATGTCTTCACTTTTGAAAAATAAAACATGGGAACTTGTTGAGAAACTTAAGGGACAGAAACTGATTGATTGTAAGTGGATTTTCAAAATAAAACAAGGGGAAGGGGATAGTAAAAATATTAGATACAAAACTAGGCTTGTTGCAAAAGGTTTTACCCAAAAGGAAGGTGTTGATTACACATAAATTTTCTCCCATGTTGTTAAATACTCCAATATTAGATGTTTACTTGCCTTAGTTGCTCATTTTAAATGGGAACTTGATCAGATGGATGTCAAAACTGCTTTCCTATATGGTGATATTGATGAGATCATATATATGAAACAACCTGTTGGTTTTGAAGTGGGAAATCCTGATAACATTGTCTGCCTGTTAAAAGGATCATTATATGGGTTAAAACAGGCTCCAAGACAATGGTATAAGAGATTTGACAATTTTGTTTTAAAACTTGGCTTTAACAGAAGCCAATATGATGCTTGTTTGTACTTTAAAGGTAATGGAGGTAAAAGCTCCCTTTACTTGGCACTATATGTGGATGACATGCTCTTTGCTTGCTATGATAGAGCTGAAATTGATGATATCAAGTTAAAAATGAAATCTGAATTTGATATGAAAGACCTTGGCCCTGCTAGAAGAATTTTAGGCATGAAAATCTGGAGAAATAAAGAGAAAAATGTTTTGTTCCTTAATCAACATGATTATGTGATTAACATTCTGAAAAAGTTCAACATGAATGACTGTAAATCTATTACTTTACCTCTTGCAAATCAGTTTAAGCTTTCTTCTGAATTCTGTCCTGATTCTGAAGAAGAATATGCTAGAATGTCTAAAATACCGTATGCTAATGCTGTTGGTTCTGTGATGTACTTAATGATTTGCACTAGACCTGATCTTGCTTTTCGCATTAGTATATTAAGTAGGTTCATGAGTAATCCAGGAGAAGAACACTGGAATGCCTTAAAATGGTTGTTTAGATATTTGAAAGGCACTTCAAACCTGGGATTAATGTTTAAATCAAATAAAACTGGTGTTATCTTAAGAGGTTTTACAGACTGTGACTTTGCTGGGGATAAGGATAATAGAAAGTCCACTTCCTCTTATTTTTATACTCTGTGTGGAACTGTTATTAGTTGGAAATCTCAACTACAAAAAGTTGTTGCCTTATCCTCTACTGAGGCAGAATACATTGCTGCTACAGATGCTGTAAAAGAAGGAATATGGTTAAATGGTCTGATCTCTGAACTTGGCTTTTTTGAAAATGATATTCTGTTATTATCTGATAATCAAAGTGCAATCCATTTGAGCAAAAATCCCATGTTTCATGATAGATCAAAACACATTGACATTAAATATCACTTCATAAGGGATATCATTTCTAGAGGAATTATTAAGATTGGTAAAATTCCTACACAAATAAATCCTTCAGACATGGGAACAAAAATTATTCCTCTGAATAAATTTTTAAACTATCTGAAACTTTTATCTATCGACTCTTTGTGATAACTGAACAGGTGTGTTATGAGTAAATGAAAATAGTATGATATTGTGCTCTGGACTACACTATGGCCCAAATTCTGGTAGCAAGGTGGAGAATGTTGGAATCGAACCCGGTTCAGTTGGGTGCTCCCAAATTTGGCAAAGGCGTGTTTTATGAAAATGCAACTTCACTTACTTCTGAGGCTCTCTTGGATGGCTAACACGTGGATGTCTTGTGACTCTTGGATGATCTTCTGGAGACTTCTATTACTCTTACTCCTCATTTTGGTCCTGGACAGACGAGAGGTTATCTTTGGCTAGGGTTTTCATAACTCCATTCTCTCTCTCTGGCTGCACGATTTTTCTCTCTGATATCCTTTGATAATTCCATAATCAAATCTCTGATTTTATATGATATTGTGATATAGAGTGTTCCTTAGTGGTGATATTCTGAGTGAATATCTTTGTGAAGTGTTCGAGTGGCTGTAATTGTGTTTATGTTGTTCTGGTAATCGATTCTTGGTGATTCGAGTGGATCAACTGCTGTATCTTAGAGAGATAAGTGTTCTTATACTTTCTTTGTGATTGTTCTGAACATTCTTGTAATCTTGGTTGCCGATTTGGGCTTTATAGTGGAACCGAGCATAATCCATATTAATGGATGCTCAACGGGGGATGTGGGTGTTTGATGTGGTCACCGAACCTCCGGGGCTTAGGCCGAAACATATCGATTGTGTTTCATTATATTTTCTGCACTTTACTTTGTTGAGCAAACTTAATAATTTGTGTTCTTTGTCTAATATCGTGTGATTTTGGTCCAACAATGGTCATTCCCTTTACTTTCAACGTCAGTCACTCCATTAGGCGTATACTACTAGACGTCACAATTTCACGTGAATGTTAAAAATTGATAGCAATTTAGATGCTTTCAGATAAATATGCCGTGTAGTCACGTTGTAGTCGTAAAAATTGAAAATAAATTATGTATAATATCAATAGTAATTCATCCATCGAAGTATACTCACAACTCTATTCATCCACTATTTCAAAATTTTATAGCCACAACATAATTAGATGGTAGATTTACATAAGAACACGTGCCGATTGAGGTTTGAGATAATAAGTTTGGTAACACGGAAACACGGTGACTAATATTGAAAACAAATTAAAGTTTAGTGATACAACAAATTAAAGTTGAGTGATGATTTCATTGAAATTTCATCGAGCTAAAAATGAAACTAACACCACTTTTGAAATTAAAAATAAAATAAAATAAAATAATAATGATGTCACCTTGGAGGAACTAGACAAAAGTTGGTATGAAACAAGCATCTAATGTGTTAAATTCAAATTATATAATAGACAATTCTAAATTTGTAATTGAAAATTTCCTTAATCAAAATTAAGTTCTAGTTGAATTGTATTATGATTTAATTATTTTGTAATCAAAGTCAGAAGATCAAGATTCGGACTTAAAAAAGTTGAAATCGAGTAGGACACGATTTTTCTAGCATGTTGCCTAGCCAGAGCTCGAACAGTAGAAGCAAAATTGTTGTAGCCCCACCTAGCGCTAGACGACGCTTGAGCGACAGGTGTTTCGATCACATGTCGCCGATCTAGCCCTAGAGCCACGGGTCGATGTCCAAAATCCTGATTTCTTTAAAGCACATGATTTTCATCCCTATTTCAGCCCAAACACTTTTCCTGTATATATATCATATCCTATGAAAGTTTCAAAGTGTGTTGAATCATATTTTCCATAGAGATCATTTCTTTAAAGATCCAAAACACATTCATTAATTCAAAAATTTAACCACAATATTATTTGATCCATAAATTCATCCAAACTTTGATTTGTTAATCTAGCCACATTGTTTCATATTAAACCACAGATCAAAACACACAAAATCTATTGATCAAACACCAAACCATTTGATATGGTCATTATTATCATCCCGGGCTTTGAAGTCTCGAGGAGTGATATATGCTAAAATGGTTTAGGGGTCCTTGGGTATTTTGAAGATTGGCAATAGAGCTCTTATGATAACATGGTGATGGTGTCCTCGGGATAAGTCCTCGAACTTGTATGACCCCCAAATATTGTTTTGTCCTCGAGCCTTTTCCTTAGCCAAATTCAAAGGTTTCCTTAGATATGGACCGATTCTACTTTCTAGGAATTCTAAGTCTATCAAAATACCTCAAGTTAAGACTCAAATGTCCAGAAGGAGTCTATATCGATGAGTATCATATTCAAACTATGACTAGATCTACTGCTGCAGTACAATACTCATCTTAAGTACAATTCCCAAGGATAAGGACACGTAGCAAACCAAGTCCAATCAGGAGTATGCTACCTACCTTGATAAGTACAAGGCTTCAATTCATTATTTAGGTACGTTTTTACATATTTTCTCAGCACTTAGCCTCACGCGCAAATTCTCTTTCTGACTTAAGCATCAAAGGGGCAATGATAAACTACCTCGATGCCTTCGTTTCAGGTACCAAAAGATCTTGTTTGTGCTCATTTTCAGTCGTCAAGCTCAAAAATCAACATATACGATTTTTGGTAGCATCACCATGTAATCCACGGGGAAGGGTTGGGGGCAGGGTGGCCCCGTCCCGCCCCGACCGCCAAGAAATTCCTCGCCATGTTACCCGTTTAAGGCAAGGCAAGGCGGGGCGGGGCAGGGTAGGGCCCTTGCCCCGTTTAATTTTTTTTTTTAGTTTTTGATAATTTATATTATTTTCCCCATTCATTAGATTGAGACAAATAATTTTTAGTTCCCATTTTCTATTAAAACTAATAAAAATTTTCATTTAAAGTATTAAATTCTAAAAACAATTAAACGCCACGGGGCAAAACTCCTCGTCTCCTCCCTGCCCCGAATACTCGATTAAGTGGGTAATCTCCGCCCCGACCCCACATGTATCGAGTTTGTCGGATTTTTTTGTCATCCCTAATAATCCACCAGAGATAAATCGATACTAGGGATCAGAAGTTCTTGCAGAAGCACAAATTTAGGAGGATTAAGTTGAAGTACTAGGGTGAGTGTTTAGAATGGTTGGACCATCCCATTTACCACAACTGCAGGTGTAGTTACCCCTACTATATTTTCACTTGGTTTAAAAAAGATTTAGATGGGTGTAATTGGAACAATAAAGGGCTTTGTGCTCTATTTATAACCGTATCACCTTAAGAGTTTAGGCATGTGTCGATGTATAAGACTGCGAAAGAAGTTTGAGATATTCTTCAGACCACACATGAGGGAACCAAAGTTGTTAAAAACTCTAAATTATAGTGTTGATCACTACATTTGAGGAAATTAATATGAGAGATGATTTCTATGCTAAAATAAATGATATAGTCAACTCTAGCTTCAATTTAGGTGAGCAAATTTCAGAGGCTAAGATTGTGAGAAAAGTGATGAGATCTCTACTTGAGAAATTTAGATCTGAAGTGACTGCTATTGAAGAGAAAAGGGACCTAGATGCAATTAAAATTGAAGAACTTGTAAGGTCTTTCCAAACATATGAGCTTAGCTTACCCCAGTTTAAGAAAGACAAATCTATAGCCCTCAATACAGTTAGGAAAGTTGTGAGTGACACCTCTGGTGATGAAAAACTTAAGGATAAGGACCTTGCCTACTTTGCTAGGAAATTTAGGAAATTCCTTAATAATAAGAACATATGAGAAATATAATAGTGAATATAGTATACCTAGGAAAGATAAACGTGAGAAGAGTAATACTCGAGATTCTTGGAAAAAAGTATGCGGGATGTTATGAGTGCTTGGGATTTGATCATGTAAAATTTGAGTGTCCTAACCTGAAGAGAGACCTAAGCAAAGCTATGAATATTACTCGCATTGATGACGACTCTAGACCAGCTAATCAAAGTGAGAAGTTCTCTCATGATGAGACTGGGAAATATATGGCATTCACATTTGTAGTTAAAAATGAGTCACTTGAGGATACAAAAAATTCTGATTCTTCACAGGAAGGGTCAGAAGATTAGCGTAACATATATGAGGCTTTAGATGAGTTGTTTCAAGATTGCCTTAAGTTGACAAAAGTTAATAGTGTTGCTCTTAAGAAGTTGCATAAGATTGAGCTAGAGAAAGAGAGACTCATATCTGACCTTAAGGAGACTACTGAAAAACTTAGTAAGTTAAGATTAGTCAATGAGAATGTAGAGACTAAGGTTAAAACTTTGACTAGAGACCTTGAGAAATCTAATGCTCAACTTCTTTCCTTCATGAGAGATCTCAAAAACTTGACAATCTTTTAGGATTGAATAAGTATGTTGAAAATAAGGGAGGTCTAAGATATAAACAAACTGATCATAACATTGCCCGTACTTCCAAGACCGCTTTTGTCCCTACCACCAACCAGCCTAAATATGGTGCAAATCTTGAACCCAAGAATAAAAGTATCTTAGGACAGAGGCCTACTAGATGTCGTAGGACCAAGAAACCCAGAAATCAATACTAATAACTATGTAGATTTGGACTTAAGTTTATCCCTACGTGTCACAATTGTGGTGAGTTTGGACACATAATACCTAGATGTCACAAACTTTTGAAAAGAAATAAAAGTCTGAATATATCTAGCCAGGTTGACTTCCTTACTAATCAAGTTAGTCACTTGACCGGACTGATGATACAATTGACTAGAATTAACTCTGCTTCTCGAAAATTTTGGGTGAAGAAAAATGATCTAAGATATCGTGAATCTGATCACGACACTCTTCTTGGTAAGAGCGTTTATGTGCCTCATTGAGTAGGCAGTTTGATGCACGCATCTGCATTATTTATGGTATCTACATATTCATGCATGCACTCTAAACTTTTTTTTTGTCAGTTCTGCATTTTATTTATTATTTTGAAAAATAAAATCTTAAAAAAGGAAAAGATTTTCTTTTTAAAATTTTTTTTGACATGTTATTTTGTTATCAAGTACTAGTTAGGTTCATAATTGATAAATTAAGTTTCCATAAATTTGTTTAGAACTTGCTTAGAGTACTTAGTATAGGTTATTACATGTATCTTATGCACCGCACACATTAGACTTTTGTGAGGGATTTTTGACCATATGTTTGAGATTTGGGATGACTATGATTCGTGTGGTGAATTGACTTTAAATATGGACTAAAATTTAAACTAGTTGACCTAAACTCTTATATATCCCCCTTAAAATAAATATTACCACTGAGCTTTAAAGAAAATTCTTGAATTACATAAAATGTTGTGAGACAATCTTATATTTTTCTTCGTAGCCTATATGATTTGAGTGATTAAGCCTAAATGGTGTCTTAATACTTGGTACCCTATAAGTCATCTAACTTTGAAATTATCGACCTAAAATTCATTACATGGGTCATGTAAAAAGCTTAATGAAGAAGAGTTTGCACATAAAATTTGAAAATTAAAAGAAAAAATATACATATATATGTGCTCGCAGATAGGGAGGGAAAAAAAAATTATACAATTAATTATGAGCTCTTTAATTTATAAAAGTTCTAGTAGCATTGGTTTTGACTTCATACTTTGAAAAATATATACATTCACCAGTGATTCTTTGCATGTCATTTCTCACTGATTTAAGGTTTTGAGACTTGTTTACATGAGTTTAGTGACACTTTTCACATATGAATGACTTATACAATTTACTCCATTTAAATTTAAAATAAGTTATATGGGAAAAATTTACATGTTGATGAATTATGCATGTATAAGTAAGCAAATAACTATTCATGATGATAAAATTGAAAATCTATGAAAAACTAAAAAATAAAATGGTCTCAAAATTGGAAATTTTTTATTCTCCAATCATATGTTTTTGAGTAATTTTTACGTCATTATATATGTGCATATTTTTTTACTCATTCCTCTCCGTGTCTAACATGATTATTGCTTGCTTTTCATTTGTTATTCGTGACAAAAAGGATGAGAGATGTGTATTTATTTCAGCGAGTTGATTATATAAGTTAGGAGCAGAATTTTAAAATTTTTGATTGATAAATAATTTAGGGGGAGTCATTTGATATATTTGCTAGAATTTTATTATTGATATAATGTCGTGTTTTGTTTATATTGATATAAAATTCATGATTTATAATTAATATGATATTCTATGTTTCGGTGTTGCGCGTGTTTTATTATGTGTTTTATTTACCTTAGATATATGATTTTTTTAAATATAATTTCCTCTTATTTTTCACGTGGCATTGTGGTTTTCATGTGTTTTAGGAAACATGTTGACAAAGTATTGAAGAAAATTTTACGAAGTTTATTTTTGGGTAGTTTTGGATTTTTTGACTTAGAAATAAATGATTTTGCTACAAAATGCCAAAGTGGGAGATTGTTAAGTCCAAATTATATATGTTAAGTCCAAATTATATAATCGACATTTTTCTTAGTGAAAATCAAGTTCTGATTGAGAGCTTGTTTGTCTCCCATTTGGGGAGAAGATTGGAGTTTTGAATAGTATACTATTTTTTGGAGAATGTGTGGTTGAAATTTAAAGTAAGTTTATTGGTTTGTGTATAGAATATTTTATTGGGTGAATGTGTGATAGATAATCTTACTGTAGTAAACAGAGTTTTAGATTAATAGTTGACAAACAGGGGCTGAATTGTATTAGGATTTAATTATTTTGTAATCAAAGTTAAATTAGGATTAGAAAAATCCAAGTTATGGTAAAATTAGTATACCGTTGATAGAGTTCAAAAAGAAGTCAAATAAATCCAAGAAGAAGATCAAGATTCAAACTTGAAGAAGTTGAAATCGAGTAAGATGCAATTTCGCTAGCCGTCGTCCAATGGCGCTCGAGCAACGTGTTTTGCTCGTCTTGTCGCTGACTAAGCGCTTGAGTGATGGGTCGACGTCCAAAGTCTAATTTGCTTTTAAAACATGTGATTTTCATCCATATATATATATATATATATATATATATATATGTTCCAAAGTGTGTTAAATCATATTTTCCGTTGTGATCATTCATTTAAAGATCCAAAATACATTCATTGATTCAAAGACTCAATCACCGTATTATTTGAACCATAAATTCATCCAAACTTTAATTCGTTGATCTAACCACACTGTTTCATATTAAACCACATATCAAAATATACAAGATCTATTGATCAAACACCAAACCATCTAATCCATCGGAGATAAATCGATACCAGAGATCGAGAGGTGTTGTAGAAGCACAAATCCAGGAGGACTAAGATGAGGTACCGGGATTTGGAATATGACGTCGGAGCACGCAGTTGAGGAGAGCTAATGTATAAACTAGGAGTTGAGATTTGTTTTGAAGGAGCACACCTCCAGTAACATCAAGTGAGACGGTAGGAATTGAGGTAAGAAATTCTACGGGGTGGCCGGGTCTGGACCGTACTGTAAGTTTGCTTTGATTTATAGTGTATTATTGATTGACTAAATGCTTGGAGTTTTTACCGAGTTGGAATTTCTTCGTGATCATCTTTGGTGTTCTTTACTCCTTTAATTATTGAATGTGATATTCAAATTCAAGATAAATTGACTTTTTTGATCTAACAATTTAGAAACAATTAAAAAGTGACTTGTTGCTTTTAATTATATAACTTCGCTCGTGGTCTAAATTATTTAAAACTTTCGTGATGTTCCAACAACCGCCATTCCCTACGTGCCTGCCTGCCTGCAGTTACAGGTCCAATTTGGCGAAGTTCTATCTCGATGATAATAAATAGACAAGATTAAATTAAAGTACGAATTGTTTTTTTTTTTTCCTTATCTTTTTCGGGGTACCCATGTTCTTGGAATGTTATCCGTTCAACTGTTATAAATTGAGCTACTTGGCATCAATTTTCTCATATCACAAATTGTAAAGGAAAAGTATTGTATACACGATCGAGTTCAAGCTATGGCCGCATCTTTCTCAGTACCTTCAATGGTAAGATTATGCAGCTAGTTTCTGATTTTGTTTTTATAAATGATACTGAAATGTTTCCAATTTTAGCTGGTTTCATAAGAAAATGACCTTAGATCTTTGTCTAGTAACCCGAATTATTTTCGAGAGGGAAATGGAGATTGAATCAATATCATCTCCACTCATCCACCATTCGGGTTTTAATTCTATAGCTTCTTTAGTACAGAGGATAGTATTATGGAAGAAAAATAAGTTAAAATCTTGTTTATTATCTTGTCATCGTCGTGTCCAATGTTGTGTACCAGACATGGAATGCTCAAATTTGGATAATAAATTGGTGAAATTTTGCTCCTGCATTTGCATAAGGATAAATTGAATTTGCCTGAACAGATTATGGAAGAAGAAGAAAGTTTTGAAGCAGAAGTAGCAGAGGTGCAAGCATGGTGGAACTCAGAAAGATTCAAGCTCACCCGCAGGCCATATTCAGCAAGAGACGTAGTCGCACTGCGCGGTAATCTCAAACAGAATTATGGATCGAATGAATTGGCCAAGAAACTCTGGAGGACTCTCAAAACACACCAAGCCAATGGCACAGCATCAAGAACCTTTGGTTCACTTGATCCTGTGCAAGTTACCATGATGGCTAAGCATTTGGATACAATCTATGTCTCCGGTTGGCAATGCTCGTCCACTCACACGACCAGCAATGAACCAGGCCCTGATCTTGCCGATTATCCATATGATACTGTCCCCAACAAAGTCGAGCATCTTTTCTTCGCGCAGCAGTATCATGATCGGAAGCAAAGAGAGGCAAGGATGAACACGAGCAGGGAAGAGAGGGCGAGGACTCCGTATGTTGACTACTTGAAGCCGATTATTGCGGATGGTGATACCGGATTTGGTGGCGCTACTGCTACTGTTAAGCTCTGCAAGTTGTTTGTCGAGTGTGGTGCAGCCGGGGTCCACATTGAGGATCAGTCCTCAGTGACGAAAAAATGTGGGCACATGGCTGGCAAGGTGCTCGTGGCGGTCAGTGAACACATCAATAGGCTAGTTGCAGCGAGGTTGCAGTTTGATATTATGGGCGTTGAAACTGTTTTGGTGGCTCGTACCGATGCTGTTGCAGCGACGTTGATCCAAACCAATGTCGATACACGGGATCATCAGTTCATTTTGGGTGTAACGAACCCGAATCTTAAAGGGAAGCCTTTAGCTACTCTGCTAACAGAGGCAATGGCAGCTGGTAAAACAGGGTCGGAACTTCAAACGATCGAGGATAACTGGCTGGCAATGGCGCGGTTGAAGACTTTTTCAGAATGTGTTGTTGATGCTATCAGGAATTTGAACATCAGAGAAGCTGAGAAGCAGAGGAGGTTGAATGAGTGGATGAACCGTTCAAGCTACGACAAATGTCTCTCGAATGAGCAAGGGCGAGAGATTGCTGAGAGATTAGGCCTAACCAATCTCTTCTGGGACTGGGATTTGCCAAGAACCAGAGAAGGGTTCTACAGGTTCAAGGGCTCTGTAATGGCAGCAATTGTCCGTGGCTGGGCTTTCGCCCCTCATACCGACTTAATCTGGATGGAAACATCAAGCCCTGACTTGGTCGAGTGCACCAAATTCGCCGATGGCGTCAAGTCTATGCACCCACAGATAATGCTGGCTTACAATCTATCCCCTTCTTTCAACTGGGACGCGTCTGGAATGAACGATCAGCAGATGACAGATTTCATTCCAAGGATCGCCAAACTAGGCTATTGTTGGCAGTTCATTACTCTAGCCGGGTTTCATGCCGACGCCCTCATTATCGATACTTTTGCTAAAGATTTTGCACAACGGGGAATGTTAGCATACGTCGAGAAAATCCAGAGGGAGGAGAGGAAACATGGAGTTGACACATTGGCTCATCAGAAATGGTCTGGTGCAAATTACTATGACAGAGTCTTGAGGATTGTCCAGGGAGGAATCACTTCAACCGCTGCTATGGGCAAAGGCAAATTACGCTCTCCTTAATTTCCCTCAAGATTTTGTATCAAACTTTCTTGTTATATAATGTTAAATTTTGGGATTTTTTTGGTTTTGCAGGGGTGACTGAAGAACAATTTCAAGAGACATGGTCAAGACCGGGAACGATGACTATGGCAACCGACAAAGCCAGAATGCAGACACCCGAATATGGTTTATGGGAGCTTGAGAAGGTTCTTTAGTTTCAATTTGTGAAATCAAGTACAATAAATTTGTTTCACGGTAATATAATACCATTGTTGATTGTGGAATTCTGGGCATTGTTTGGCCTGCAATCTTTATGTTTTATATTCTTGTTTCCTGCTATGCGAAGCTTTTTCATAAAAGAAAGATATGTTACGACTGCAAATTTTTGTAATTTTGTTTACAAACAGCAACATTAACAGCGTTGAATCACATCGTCCAAGTTTGAGTTAATTTCCCATCAAATGTTCGATACATAGAATTTTATGAATAAGCGAAGATAAGATTTGAATACAAAATACTTGCTTGGTCTGATAATATATTGAAGACAATATAACTCTAGTTCATCTCTAAGCGCTTGCAAATGGTCCCTAAGCTTTAGAATGTTTCCCGCTAGTCCATGAAAATATATTCCTTCTAAAGAAACTAACGGCGAGATTGATTTTACCAATAATAGGGTTGTGGCACGACCAATTGTCCAAAAAAATCACGGATTGCTCCTTCAAAGTTCAAACACAAACTTTGATCAATCAAAATGTACATGACTAACAACACAAAATAAATAATATTCAACAAAACAATTTCGTTTTTCAAAAACACTCTCAAGTTGGACAATTAATGCCCATGGTTATGCCATATAAGCATACCACATACAGCAAAACGAATCGACCCCCATTCGTTTGGACTAAAGAAATAAATTTCAAAAACTAATGAGACAAATATTATAAACTTCAGTGAATAAATATTGACATTTTAGCTTAGAGCCATTTGCAAGCATTAAGTTCAGTGAATAAATCCTGTATTTAACCTGCACGTTGAACCATGTCTTCTAAAAGTTTCAACGTCACGTGTAAATTGCATTAATTGATGGGAAGTGATCCAACTATTAGTAATTATTTGCTTCATGGTTTTAGAACAGAAAGTGCAATTATGATTGCAATAAACAGGAGCAATATGATGGAAATCATCATGCATTTTCTTGATTTTTTCTGCAAGCTTTTAGCAGTTTGGAGAGCATCTGTACCCATGTTTACATGGTCTACTGCATTCCTTACCTGTGAAAAGTTTCCAGGAAAAAAATATATCAACATTGAACATAGAATGTTAAAATTAACTCGAAACAATTCATGGCATTTCGGTCATGTAATGTGACTGATCTAGAGGTGTAAATTAGCCTGCCATGACCATTTGGTCTGGGCTGGTATAGCTTTAGTCAATGGGTCCAATACTTTCAACTTGAAGGTAAAGGACCATGTGCAAGGCTAGATCGAAGAGGAGTCATGGGTTAAGCAGGCTCGTGGACTGAGGCAAGACGGCCATTCTTTGCCTGTTGGATTTTGGAGAATCGAGAATGTGGAGATATATAGGCTATCTAAAAACTCAATTGCATTTTGCAAATGGATGTGGATGTGGAAAAAATGTGATGCTTAATGCATGACGATGTGGTGTGGAGTCTGTGGACTGTGGTTAAAATGATGTAATAAATGTAATGTGGTGCAAATGGATGTGTGACATACATTATTGAGCAAGCTTTGGCAACTTGATGGATGCCTAATGCATGATGGTAAAAATAATAACTATTGCTTTATGTTCAATGGACAAAAAATCGGTTTACTACCTAAAAGTTCTCCTTAGACGACGATTCATGAAATCACTTTCTACTAGTAGTGTAAGTTTAATTAGAGCTATTATATGCATAGCTATCGATTAGGAAAATGACAAGAAACAAACTCGTCACGCCTCATTCAGGCTCCAAACACGGCCGCGTGACAGCCAACTAACAAACCAATTCAATCTCGAACTCCGTGTCACTGTCCTACCTGATCTAACTGAGGCCATCAAACACAAGTAGTTGAAGTGATGCACCACCTCAGTCGAGGCGCTATGTAACTCCTCACACTTCGTGGTCGAGACGAGGTGTCACGACCTGTTGCAGCGCAATTCCGAAGTGATTGGTCTCTAAACAGACAAAGACATATTCTTTCTTCGCCTCTTCCAAGAGATCATCCGTATAAGAACTTCTGCAATTGATTGATATGACGTCTTTGTAGCAGACGCCTCTCAAACAATCTGTCAAACTACTTTTCAGATATCAAACTAATTCAATCTCGCACTCCACGTCACTATCCTACCTGATCTAACTGAGGCCATCAAACACAAGTAGTTGAAGTGACGCACCACCTCAGTCGAGGCGCTATGTAACTCCTCACACTTCGTGGTCGAGACGAGGTGTCACGACCTGTTGCAGTGCAATTCCGAAGTGATTGGTCTCTAAACAGACAAAGACATATTCTTTCTTCGCCTCTTCCAAGAGATCTTCCGTATAAGACCTTCTGCGATTGATTGATATGACGTCTTTGTAGCAGACGCCTCTCAAACAATCTGTCAAACTACTTTCAGATATCAAACTAATTCAATCTCGCACTCCACGTCACTGTCCTACCTGATCTAACTGAGGCCATCAAACACAAGTAGTTGAAGTGATGCACCACCTCAGTCGGGGCGCTATGTAACTCCTCACACTTCATGGTCGAGACGAGGTGTCACGACCTCTTGCAGTGCAATTCTGATGTGATTGGTCTCTAAACAGACAAAGATATCTTCTTTCTTCACCTCTTCCAAGAGATCTTCCGTGTAAGATCTTTTGCGACTGATTGATATGACGTCTCTATAGCAGACGCCTCTCAATCAATCTGTCAACCTACTTTTCAGATATCAAACTACACCCTTCGACAATGCCATCCAAAAAACAAAATATACACTAAAGATTCCACACCGAAAAATAAAGAAAAAGAGTAGTGAACCAGGTTTGCAAATACTTCCTATTTATCTCAAACTACCTATACCTATGAATATACAGAGAGGATGCTAAAGATTAAAATGACTTAACTCTTCCACGGTTGGATGACTCCGACAACTATAATAGCTGTTATTATTAAAGAGGATAATAATGGCAATGCAAGTTCATTTTCGGGTTGTGTAATTCCACTTGTACAGTGCCAGGGAGACACTTGTCTCCCTGGCATTGACCGGGACAGAATCCCGTGTACTTGTAGCACAGTCCTTTCGGGTTTTCTTCTGAAGTTTCTTTGCATTCTGAAGTGCAGCTGTCCCTGATTGGACATGATCAACTGTGTTCGACACCTGAACAACATTGCCTTTAACTCGGAACACAATGCAATTCGTGTGGCTTTATGACATAGTAATAAAGTATACAGCAGCTAGCGTTGTGAGGTTGATAACAAACCTGGCTCTCAATGTTATCGAGGATTTCTCCTTGAGCTTCGACAAGAACACCCACATCAAGGTATATCTGATATTTGAGAGATTTTTTTGTTAAAAAAAGGGGATTTCCATAAAGTTAGGCCAAGTTCGGGAAGTTGGGGATTAAGTCAAACCTGATGCAAGTAAAGAAGCTTTTGTTCAATTTCTTTCACGGCGTCGTGTCTCTCCTGAATTTCTTCCAAAGTACTTAGCACCTACAACCAAGAATTGAGAAGTCAAAATCCTAAACTCCTAATGGGATGGATGACGTCTAATGTATCATGCTTGTGCTAGGAATACTGCCCTGAAAGCAAAATCTATTTTATGCACTTCGACATTGCCGTGTAAAGTTGGGTATTTTATTCGTGTAAATAACTTTGCTTGAACAGTGCAAAGTTCAAATGTTAGTCCCGTTAGTGAAATGTTGATTCTTGAATGGAGAAGCAGCTGGAACAATATGATGGTGACATTTACAAGGTTACTACTCACCTTCGTCTAGCTTTTAAAGAGGGCAAAATTAGAGGTAATTTCAGTTATGAAATTTGTGAATTCGAATTGAGAGATTAACAGAAAGGTTTTTTGTACATAGAGAATGTATTTTTAAAGAAATCTTCTGTGAGGTTCTTGAGTACTCTCGAGAGAAATCCATAGATAGATTTCGTAATAATCCATAGAGAGTAGTCTGTTAATATGCATCTGACATGAAATAAAAAAAATACATAAAATTTGAAATAGAGCAGAAATATTACCTCCCCGCGTCCTGTTTCGATGGCTTTCTGGAATATTTGTTCACAGTTTCCAGTTTCAACCAGGTTGTTGATTGTCTGTCAATCAGCGGGTTCAGCTAATAGGATATCACCTATGTCATCTAGAATTCAAATATTACAAACAGAATATAGGCTTACCTCTTCATCCGGTCTAGTTCCAGTGACTGTTAATCAGATATTTACAGCAGCAGTTAATCAATATAACTTAGTATAAACCACAAATAAGAAGTTAATGAAAAAGAAGAAATGTTCTAATGCACGTCTGATCATTCAAACCTGTGATCACCCTTCTCTCCACAACCTCGCGATATTCCTCATCTATCTTCTGTCTCAAGTTCTTGTTAGAAGGAAAACAGAATAATTGAGATATTTCCAACCGAGGGAAAATGGGGCAAAAACTATTGCCAATGAGTAATTAGGTGATACCTGAAATGCTGTCATCAAGTCTTTAAATTTTTTTGTCAAGGAACTGCACCAAAGGAAAATATGATTATATTCCTTATAAACCAAAAATGAAGAATCTGTATAATAAATACTTGCATTCTCCACCAGAACACACTTTGTCATGTTCATCCTCAACCTGTCAACAGCTGTCCCTTTTTCACACCCGGGTTTCTGTCGATTGTCTAAGTTCTGACGAGGTAATAGAAATCAGCATATACTATTAAGATATCATATAAAATCTTTAAGGAAATGCTGGGAGAGATTTTAATAACAAATTATCAGAGCAGTACATCTTTATTTATTGCTTCAATTTTCGTTTTCACATTCCGTGCTATCATTCCCACTTCATCAACATCTTTCTCCATGCACTTCCTTATAGCTGAAAATGAGAATTGATTATAATAACAGTTACCTTGAAAAATTAATCCTTAGAAATTGGTGCAATAAACCAGAAATTCTCTTAATTGTTGAAAATGCTAATTAAGGCACTTCTTTTAACTGAAAGTAGTCACGAGAAAAGATTCGTGTACAGTCTCCCCCAAATATAACGGGAACAGGGCTTATTGTTGTTGCTGCTGCTGCTTATAAAGAACTTCTACATGTAAGTGTGTTGTGTTTATTTTTGTATTTTGAACGCATGGAATCTGTCTGTATGTATGTACTTGTGAATTAATCTTTCAAGGGGGGTCAAAAGTCAGAAGGGGCTTTTAGGAGGCCAGTCTGATTAGCAGAAAACTTTCTAGAGCTATTGAGCATTTCTCAGTTGGTACTTGATACAGTTATAACAGTTATAAGAAGACGATATAAGAGATGAAACATTCACCTTTCGTGGCAGATGCTTTCGTAACTGATTTTGATTCCTCGTTGGCATCCTGAAAAAAACTATCGCGATCAATTATCCAAAGAAAGAAGACTCATACAAATGTTAATTAAGTTGCTGCATCAATAAACTAAATTCCTGAGAACAGATGTTTTCAGAAAAGTTTGGTTAACACAGAACCTGAATAAATAAAACCAGTTCATTTGATTTCTTGAATTACTTAAGGTTGAGATTATCTGTAATCTCAATTATATCCATTAAAGAAAATTGAACCATAAAAAAATGGGAAAAGTTCATTTTTCTTTTTCCCCTGTGATAAAAGAGGTATCGGCCAAGAGCAAAGTAGTGCACCACAAAATTAATTTGCTAATTCCAAATGTGAAAAGGTAATAGTTTTTTTGAAGAGCGATGGTGTAAGATACAATGAAGAATTGTGGCAGTTAGGTTGTAAAATGAAAAATCATTCTCTCCCTATTCTTGTAGACAAGAAGAAACAAATCATACTACAAGATATGCACAAACTAATGTATTTAAATAACAAGAGCGGAGAAAAGTACACTCATAATCAACATTCAACCTCATCGCTCCCGCAATACCCTATCTCAGAATCATGTGATTCGTGCTACTGAGTCGGTTAATACAAAGACTTGAGTTTGAATCACAAAATTAACACTCAAGTCTTATGTGATTTCATTGAGAGAATTGCATTTGTACATTGAAGCATGAAAACTGTTTTATCATGATTCATGAATGAAACGAAATAGATAATTCACTGCACATAATTGACTTTTCATGTTCTATTTAAATTATTGAATCAATGGTAAATCAGGGAGCATGATGTCAAGTGTAAGTAATTCTGCTCCAACTGAACTTCTGAAGATGCTCGATTCAATTGGTTGGGTTGATCAGGTGAGAATTATTTCTGCTGAATGTAACTTTCACTTCTTATTTGCCCAACAATTCTGCTAAAAAAATGCATCTAGTGCCAAAATCTTTAAGTCTTCAAATACTCATCTAAGTATATATATGGGCCTTAAACATGGAACAAAAGTGTGAAACACCACCTGAACTCCCATTACAGATAATATTTATTTATTATGCCCTTGTTTGGTTCATCTACGAGAGGGCTAGATCTCTTTGTCTAGGTCGAGTACATGCATGTTGAAAATAAGTTAAATGCAGATCTTTGTCACTAATATAAACAATCACCGCAAGAAGCATTTCATCTCTCATACAACTAATAATCTTTTACAGTACTGTAAAGATAAACGAAGAAAGTGAAGACGTGCATTCAGACTGAGCATGAAGAAAACAACATAGACGAAGATGACAGGAGAAACCACACATCTATTCTAATAGTTATCAAAAGCAGTGACAATCCTTGGTATAACATGCAAAATGTACCGAGAAAAATAGCATCTAATTATCTCCATTCATCACTGAGCGAAAAGTATTGTTATGAGCATCGTTGATACCTTAAGTTTTGTAAGTAAACCAGACAGTTTATCCACCTGTTTCTCAATCTCTCGTATCTACAAGAATGACGGATGAAAGTGTTAAAATGAATAGCAAAACACGAATCATGAAACACTATATGTTAAAGAAAGTATAACGGGTATATACCTGCTTATTAAAACCTTCCATTCCCAAATCTGAGCTACTCCTGGGATAATGGGTGCCCATCTCAACATCATCTTCTCTGGAAGGACTGCCTTTAGCATCCCCGACAAATGAATCCTGAAAACTCTCTCAAAATCCTTAAAATATGAGATGGGGTGATCATATAACAAATATTAATCAATAGAACCATGATAGCAAGATGCAGACATTTTGTGTTAGGAAAAGTTATGAGAAATTTTACATTCGAAAATTTACAAAAAAAAAAAAATCACACACCGTGAAAAATTTACATGAGGTATGACTTTTTCGGATGTAAAATTTTGGAATTTTTTGATATAATATTACATATAAAATTTTTTAATAAAATGATGTAAATTATATTCATAAATTTGTATTGCAAAAATAATAAATGTTAGTGAAATAATTGAAATTTTTTGAAGAAAATATGAGTTAGACATCTCTTTTTATGATGTACGTTGTTGAGGTGTTTTTAACTATTTTCGATATTTGTTTGAACCATTCAATATGTCTATAATGTAGTTTTCGAAATAAATTGAAACGAATTTCGAGATGACATAGACAATTTATAGATTCGGCTAGCATAGGATAGTCGGAGAATTTTTAAAGTTAGCATGTTAATCGAAATTCTCGAAATATTAGTTTGGAACGGTCTACTTTGACAAACTGTAACATTTGCTACGATTGGCCATTTTGCACGCTATTAATGACGTGGAAAATTAGGCCATGAGCATTTCGAAATGGTACTAAGACTACAATATTTCGACTCCGATTGACATCTCATAATGACATCGAAAATTGAGACAAAAAACATAAAAAAGTTAATGGTGGTAAAAAGGAAAAAAAAAAAAAAAAAAGGACCAAAGTTGGGGGTCACGCGACTCCATGCCACCCAGTGTCCGCCCCAGATGATGGTACCAAAATATGGAAACATCACCGTTCACCTTACTAATTGAGTCCATACAAAGTATAATCCAACACGATTCATCGTAAGAATATAATAAACATCACCTCACTAATTGAATCCATATAAAGCATAATCATCCAACATGATTCGTTGTAAGAATATAAAATGTTAGTGAAAAATGAAATTATGAAACTATGATTTCCCAAAAAAATAATAATAAATTCTCGAAGACATTTTTCTTTAAACAATTTCCAAGAGTCGGAGAGCAAAAAGCACTGATAGCATAACTCAAGCCACCACATATAAGCAAAAATTCGATCTTTATGCACTCAATACATTTCTTGGCAAATAAAAAATCAAATTCAATATCAATTGAAAATTTAAAATCCAACCCAGCTATAAGAATAGTGTGATGCTTTCCACACACATATATCAACTTTCCAGAAGCAAGTTACCAGAGAGTAATTTTTCTAGTGGAATATGTTTAACACACACACACACACACACACACACACACACAAAAGTCAGTAAAAAAAAAAAAAAAAAAGGTATTCTTACCGTGAGAAGATCATTCATCTTGAAACAAGTATCAGAGAGAGTTGATGGTGGTGAGTTTTGGACAAAGACGGAAAGTTAAGAAACAGTGTTATTATTCTGTAATGTAATTCGTTGGTGAAATGTAATATTTATTTGGGTGGTACAATGTTGTGTGAGGCTGGCGAGAAGAGAAAGGAAACTTTGTTATTCGATTGCATTGTGATAAAGAAGAGCGTTACAATAATATATGGCAACAATATACCAAAATAATGAATAATAATCTCTGTTTGGCTATGCTTCTTCTATCTTATACCAATTTTAATTGAAAACTCTTTTAGCCAAACAAAGTATTTTCAAAAAATTATCTAAAGATGCTTAAAAGTAACTTTTAAGAATTTTTCCATTTGAACAGAAAAAACACCACAAAAGTTCAACAGAAAGCTCACATGGAGGCGGCCCCACGTGAAATTAAATATTACAAAAGATGTTGACCCCACCTATGTTGTGTATGTTTTGATGGTTCTCTGTGTGCACAGTTTTCTTCAAACACAACAAAACTGAACTTTTAATTTCAAAAATAATTTTTGACTTTTCAAAATCTTTGCCATATGGTCGGCGACTTAATTTTCCCCAAAATTTGGTAACAAACACACGTATCTTCCTATATATAAAAAGTGGCTATTAAACGGAATATGTTGGTTTAACGGAAAAACTAATGAAATTTCTTGATTTAACAGAAAAACTAACGGAATTTCTTGTTTTAACGAAATTTTTTTTTTCACCATCCCTTACTTTCAAAATTATAATTAAATAATAATAATAAAAATAAATTAGCTTTTGATAATTCTTTCGAACTAAAATATCTTGGAGCTAACTTATCCGAATCGACTTTTTCTCGAATCTAATTTATGTATCTAATTACGATTTATCCAACGAGACCAATATTCATTTATTTACGATAACTCCATCAATATCTAAATATTTGACACAAATAAAATATAATTTGATAAATGTATCATTTAGTCCCTAACTTTCAAAATATTAAAATATAGTATATAAAAATTGAATTATATTTTATGAAAATTTTCGGGGTATTACATTCTCACCCCCTTAAAATATTTTCGTCCTCGAAAATTTACCCGTCACTTACTAATACTAAGTCTAACACATGATATACATATATTATCGTAATACATATAATACTTTAGCGATAAAATGAATTGTATTATTACTTAAAAAGGAGTAAAGACTTAAGTCATGCAAAAAGTTTAAGCCTCCGTTTGTTTTTCATTAAAAACTCATAAAAATGAAAAATATGACCGTTATCCATCACATCAATCATAAATTTTGAATTTTTATCTCTTGTGTGGGGTCTAATAACGGCTATATTTTTCATTCTCATTCTACATTAATGAAAATCAAATGGAGTCTAAGTAAACTCATTTTCTTACCCCTTAACATACCTTGAGTTTTCTGTTTTTTATTTTGGGTTAGAAATGACAGAGAGAAGCACTTTGTTTAATTATTTATCAATTACATAGACATTACATCATTAATTATTTAATTAACCAAAAAATTACATATTTATTAATAACAAATTAATTCTTAAACAAAACTATTAAATATAAAATAAGCAAACGTACATTGCACGTTGCTTACACCTAGTATATAAAAAGAGGCTATCAAACGGAATATGTTGGTTTAACGGAAAAACTAAAGGAATTTCTTGATTTAACGGAAAAACTAACGGAATATCTTGTTTTAACGGAAAATCTTTTTTCACCACCCCTTACTTTCAAAATTATAATTATAATAATAATAATAATAATAATAATAATAAATTAGCTTTTGATAATTCCTTCAAACTAAAATATCTTGGAGCTAACTTATCCGAATCGACTTTTTCTCGAATCTGATTTATGTATCTAATTACGATTTATCCAATGAGACCAATATTCATATATTTACGATAACTCCATCAATATCTAAACATTTGACACAAATAAAATATAATTTGATAAATGTATCATTTAGTCCCTAACTTTCAAAATATTAAAATATAATATATAAAAATTGAATTATATTTTATGAAATTTTTCGGGTATTACATTCTCACCCCTTAAAATATTTTCGTCCTCGAAAATTTACCCGTCACTTACCAATACTAAGTCTAACACATGATATACATATATTATCGTAATACATATCATACTTTAGCGATAAAATGAATTGCATTATTACTTAAAAAGGAGTAAAGACTTAAGTCATGCAAAAAGTTTAAGCTTCCGTTTATTTCTCATTAAAAACCCATAAAAATGAAAAATATGATCATTATCTATCACATCAATCTATCAATTTTGAATTTCTATATCTTGTGTGGGGTCCAATAACGGCTATATTTTTCATCATCATTCTATATTAATAAGAATCAAACGGAGCCTAAGTAAACTCATCTTCTTACCCTTTAACATACATTGAGTTTTCTATTTGTGATTTTGGGTTGGAGATGACAGAGAGAAACACTTTATTTAATTATTTATCAATTACATAAAAATTACATCATTAATTATTTAATTAACCAAAAAAATTATATCTTTATTAATAACAAATTAATTCTTAAACAAAACTATTAAATATAAACTAAGCAAACGTGCATTGCACGTTGCTTGCACCTAGTATATACATATTTGACTATAATTTTTACGTTTCAATTCCCTCTTGCTCTAGCTATTAACCATTGTGTAATGATATATATATGATTTAGAATTGTTATTCATACCCTTTGTGTCTATTATCTCTATGTTAAAATATCGTCTAACTAATGTTGGTTGAAAATGTCAAATGGTAATTATATCTGCATTACAATTTTTAAATGTTACATCATATTTTAAATTACTTATGGCTAGCGATGTCAAAAAGGCTCGACGGCTGAGATCGCCCGGGCCGGCTTGTGGCTCAATGACAACGAGCTGAGGCTTGGACTGAGCCCCATTTTGGGTGGTCAGCTCGAGCCTAAGCCACGGGCCCATGTCACAGGCCGAATCGAACCTTAAAAAAAACACTAAAATTACAAAGCATGCAGCTATGCAGCAGTCTGTCTTTTTTTTTTTTAGATGTATTTTTATATATTAATATTTAGTTATTATTTATAATACGTATAGATTGCACAAATTTTAAATACATTATAAAAAATTATAGATTTATAACGAATTAAAAAAAAAACAAGTCGCTCGGCCCGCTAAGACTCAAACCCCATTTTTTTGGCCGAGCTTTTGCTCTGCTCTGCTCGGCTCAGATACAAAAAAACTCAGATATGTTTTGCTCATAATAATGTGAATGTCCAGTAAAAATCAACAACCGTACTAGGTTTGAGACAACGTTATTAATTAACAAAAATAGGTTGGAGATTAAGTCGCAAAATGTCACATATTAGGAACCAATAGTGCAATATTCCCCATACATTATTAAATTCTGCATTCAAAGAATAAAATAAACACAAATCATTGTTTATTACTTTATAGTCCCTATCTTTTATTTATTATCTTCGTGTCAAGATGATTTTGAGTTGTGATTAGCACAGAAAAAAATAAGTAATGTGGTTAGAATAATGTGAGTAATTAAACTACTTGTACAAAAATATTTTGACAGAAAGTTTGACAAATACTGATGTGACATGCACCTCAAAGCAAGTTATAGTGTCGTTTTGACATGTATCACGGCATATTATTTGTTTAATTCTCGTTATTTGCTAACTCGTGGTTAATTAATGTCTTTTTTTCGTATTCTATAGTATACTATTGCATTTCAATTTGATATTTAGTGCATTCAGACGTGCATTCGAACTAAATTACAAATTGAATTGTTTGATAAACTGGAAATTCACCAGAATAGTAACGACTTTAACTAATTCAACTATTGACTCTGATTTAAATTTTTTTTTAAAAAATAAAAATTTGATAATAACCTCTTCAACCGCCCTTTTAAATTGATTTTTACCTATGTACCAAATGTGCACCACTCTTGATGACCATGCACTTGGAGGGGTACTCCAAGTTGCTTGGGAGATTTTCATAAATGTCAATAAATTTGAAAATTCACAAAAAATTTGAATGTGCACTAAATTTGTTCAAAAATGTCACTTTTTTATTGTAAAAGGTTCAAATTACCCTTGGGGTCACCTTTGTAAGAGTAATTAATGCTTGATTGGAATGTCATTAATGGTTTGATTTGATGATTAAATTTTTATTATTTTATTCATTGTATATATGTATATTATATTAAATAAAATGTATTTTCTTCCAAAAAAGAAATAAAAGAAATTCAAAACCTAATATAAACAAACCCTAAGTCCTAAATCCTCATCCATTAACACACATTTTCTTTCAAGAACTTCATCTTCTTTATTCATTCCTTTATCAAGAACACATGAGTATTTAATTGATCATCTATTTCGAGAAATTAGCTATTAAAAATTGTATATATTTCCATCTCTTAACTCATTATTTCGTAAAATGTTAAATACAACATGGTGATAATAAATTCAGATTTTTGAAACTATTACTCATTGATTTCTTTAATTTTTGAATTTTTTTTAACGGTAAAGATATTTGGTTCATTAAATGTGATCGATTCCATATTTAATGAAGCATTGACTTTTTTTTTTCAAAATACTTTGCCATGTTGAATTAGAATTGATTATCACCATTAATATTCTACAATAATGTCCTCCTAAACATTTTTGAAATAACTGTTTTGAAACCAACCCGACGTTCGTACTGAAATGGTTGAATATAGTGTTTCAAATTGTCGGGCCCCGACAGTTAAAATGTCGAATTCGATAGTTTACGAACTGTCGGAATACACAATTCAACTGTTGATTTCGACACTTGAGTGTTGAAAACATTGATTAGCTATTTTCCACATTTGATGATATTCAATGTCGATATATTGATTGTGCCGACTTCTTACAGTTGCAATCCCAACATTTCAGGTATGAGTTATGATTTGAGATTCATCGTTTCTTACGAGGGGAATTTCGCAAATGTGGACGACGAATGGAAGTGGAGAGGGGACAAAATCACTTCTATTTTAGTGTCGACAAATATTACGGTAGCAGGACTTGCTTTACGGTTGAAGGAAAAACTTGGTATTGTTCATCCCAGCAGTGAAATTGAATTGAAGTTCAGAGTCCCCAACTTAAATGTACCTCCGGCTGAAATATGCGACGAAGACCTCAGTTGGTTCATATCGGTTCATAAGGAAACTGCAATATGCGTTACTATTTTAGAAGCCGAGCCCCCAGTTTTGTCTGTTAATGTACTGGCCACCTACCATATGTAATTACGTTATTTTGTATGTTAATGTACTGGCATCCTACCACATGTAGTTACGTTGTTTTGTCTCTTAATGTACTGAGAAATTAACATATGTAATGATGTTGTTCTGTTTGTGATCATCTGTGTCCTCATTTCGAATTATGCTTGTGCGTGCTGAAACCGACATGATATATATAGTTTGCAGCACACCCCGACACTTCATCTGTCGATCTCGGCAGATTTTCTCTGTAGTTCTCGACAGTTCGAACAAGACAGCAATTGAAGTGGCAAACACAGTGCAAAAGGGATATTGTTGCCCGTGGATTTCATTAATGATCAGTACTAAATATGCGCAAAATACTTGGATGAACGTAATATTAACGTAAATAAGGGCTCTCCGAATAAACCATACAAAATCTGTGGCCGTCGTTTAAGATGTATTTGTAACACATCCTAACACAACTAATTTCGTGGTTCATTCCCCATCAGATTCCACGTTTATCCCACAACAAAAGTTATACATATACTTAACGAACATTTATTTAGTCACGCGTTATTATCCCATCACCGGTCTACTATTCATTGCACACGGATTCGGAATCTGCACCACTGTCGTCTTCAGAGTCGTCGGACGATATGATAATTATTTCAGGAGCTCCTGCGATGGGGGTCACGCGTTCATTGTCGAAATCGTCGAATGACATAATGGGGTTCTCGAACACATTGCGTAGCACACTGTTAGGTGATTGCGATTCTTCTCTGGGATATGCGTGCACGCAACCTTGCGTCTTCCAGAACCAGCAATTCGAACTCCATGGACTCTGTAATGAATAAGAAGGCGAGAAAGGGTCAACTAATCCCACGTCATACATACTTAACGAAGATGGTACACACAGATGCAAACAAATAGCAATCAACATATGTACGTCAACCATATAACGACATGAAACTACTACCCAATGCAACATGAACAATCTGTAAAAGGACACGTGACGAAGATTTAACAATAAATGGAACGTATGTGCTTCACATTATTTCAAAAGGTAGCCATCTGCCGAGAATTTTGCGTCTAACTTTCGAGATCGACAGTTGACTTGTACCAAATTTACTCAACTATCGAGAATTCTGAGGCGAATTGTCGGGATCGACAGTTCGCCTATCCCTATTTTACCCGTCGAACGCAGCTAACTGTCAGGAATGACATAACACATGTTCACAAGTCACCCATATGTAGATAATTTATGAGGTAAACCATTGCACACGGAGTTGTGACACATACCAAGATGGTAGAAGGTTTACAAAGAGATGACATTTACATTAGAAACACCAATTTAAAATCTAAGATCTCTCGAAGCAACAGAACAATTAATCTAGAAATAGAATCTCAAAATGAATGAAACCACATTTTTGATGAATTTCAATCAAGCCATGTATGTGTGAACGGCCAACAACATTCTGAAATCCCTTAAAATTTGGAAAAAAGTAGGTCAAACAATTCTCCATAAATCTATATTACCAATCAACAGTTCTCCAAAAATAGTAGGTCAAACAATTATAAGTAGAGTTTTTAATACCTTCAAGCAACTAGATCATCATGAACCGCAAGAGAACACATACTCATTGGGAAATTGTCATAATTTCCGTTCTCGCACCCACTTTTTCCTCTGATTTCCTCCACAACCATTTTCCCCAATAATTAAAAAAAACCCTAAACCAGATGCAAAAAATCGATATAGAGAGAGAGTCAAAGATTCAGAAAATTACACAAAATCACCAAAGTCATTACTTCACAACAAACCCAAATGCAAATGAAAAATGCGTATCACATAATTTCAGAAAGTTAGGGAAAAACTGTCGAAGCATTTACTTACACAATCAATTTTTTCCGGCGAGTCGATTGAGTGAGGAGTGAGTTTATGGTCGATTTCTCCTTCGTTGGGCGGTGGAGTTCTCTTTTCGGTGTCGATAGAACTTTCTCTGTCTCTCACTGTGGTCGGTGGTGGGTGGTTCACGATGAGGTTGGCCGGTAGAGGTTGTCTTTGTCTTTGTCTTTCTCTGGCCGGAGGAGGGTTGTGAAAGGTTTTAGAGATTAAAGTGATTTCCCCCTTCTTCTTTTTCCTTGTTTTGACGGTTTTGTAGTATTTGGTTATGACAAATTGTACAATTTCTATATGTAGTTAAATCCCAATCAATGCAAGACATGCAATGTATTTAAATTATGCAGAGGGGTGGGGTAAAAATGTCCAATTTTGACATTCTTGCAACTAGTTTAAAAATGTGACATTTTGGTATGATGGCAAAATGACAATTTTATTTTCAATTATATACTTAAAGAAGGCCACATATAAAGTTGGCCTAAGCTTGAAATATTTCAAGTTCAGCTTATTTGAATTCACAATACTTTGATATTATGTTGAACTAAATCATCTAAAATTTTAAGATGTTAGACAGTATTGCACATTTTTATTTGAAAACTTAACTTGTTAAAAGCGGAACGAACTTATTCAAATTATACATTCAACCCCCTCCTCAGTAGTAGGTAAGTTATATTTATTATTTTGTTAAATACCTAATTATGTGTAAAATTTTCATAAATAGAAAGGGGGTGTGACTTGAACTATATCTCTATCTGCTTCAATGCTCATTGACCAACTCATCTTAACGTGGAAGGAAAATATAAATTTATTTATAAACTAGTTTGTTGCCCGTGCAATGCACGGGCAATGTGATTATAGAGCTAACGTTAGCGTTATATTTATATTTGTTTTTTATAGTATTTTCTTAAGTATTAAATGCGTAATATAAATTTTTTTTTTTTTACACTTAATAGTCAATGATTTGGATGAGATGTAATAAAATTATGGAATTAAAATATGAAAGCTCAAAGTTTAAGTATATGTCATTTTAGAAAGAAAATTAGATTATTTATTTCGACGGAGATCGACCTGATCGGTCAGGTCGCGGGGGTTCGGGGGCAACTCCCCGAAAGGAAATTATAATTTTCGTGTATGCGCTGAAAATTAAAAGCAAAGATTAAGCTTCTCAGGTAGATGAGGATAAGAAAAAAAAGAAATCAACTAAGTTTTCATACATGTACACACAAAAAAAGGTGAAAATAAATTGACAAGAAAGCAAAAATGAAAAAAAAAAAATTGAAACAAACCAAAAATCGAGCAAAAACTTAAGCTCCTGAGCTACATCAAAGTAAATAAAGAAGAATAATCATACCCTAAATAAATGTTGGATAACATTAGTTCTAACCAATGTGCAATGATAATTAGAAGAAGGTGCAAAAGTCATCACACAATCTGAGTCTAATTCGAGAATATCGGAGTCAGGGGCTGAGCATATACTACTAATTTTGGAACACGTCCAGCAAGAAAATATCCCTTCACATCACACCATTGCGGTAAAACGGAGTAAAAGCCGTCTGACAAATACTAAGTCAATAAACTCAAATCGTCGATAGCTCAAGCTAACTCGAATTCAGCAACGTCTTCGGGTTGTTTCCCTTCAATCTTCGCCTTTAGGCCCTTGTCCCTCTCCCTCACACCACCTTCAGCTATACATTCCTGATATCTATAACAAATGATGAGATGGTCATTTGTGATTCCGGCTGCTTGCATAAACGAGTAAACCATTGTAGGCCCGACTCCTCGAAATCCTCTCTCCACCAAATCTTTGCTCGTGGTATCAGCTTTCGATGTCTTGATTGGAACCTATCGCGGGTATCGAAAATTACCTGTTACAGGCTTGAAGTTCACAAAACTCCAAATGTATTTTTCGAAAGACCTGAGCTCATCTATTATCTGCATCAGAAGAAACCACAGAAATATGAGACTCATATATGATTGATTAACTACATTAGGAATTTAGGTGCTGAGCTTAAAACTTTCACACTACCATCTTTTACTAATAAACACAATTCTGCCACGTATTAAATGCCTCAGTTAAAACACAATAATGTATAATCGATTATTTGAACATACATTTCTCTCTTTTTTCTTTTTCATTTTCCTTTTTTTTTTTTGACCCTTTGAAGTGGAAGATACATATAAATGGTTAACTAATTTAGTCATTTTATTTTTTATGCTGTATAACTTCCGATATATTTGGAATATGATAAATACTCGCCTCACCTTGTCATGTATACATGCTCATTAAAAATATGGCAGAAAGGTAAATTAATATTTGAGTACTCAATCACACTTCAAACGCGAAAAATCAAAGCCGTAGGAATACGTAATATATAGAAACTAATATTATCATCACCATATTTTCCACACTAAATATCTTGAGTCCTTTTGCTGCTTCTTTAAGGATGAAAAGGCAACACTCACCATCCCCTTAAATATTAATAAATCATAGATGTGAAAAGAAACTGTAATTTTGCAATTTGTAAAATTTAAAAAAAAAAACAAAAAAGTCAGGGCCCTACAAATTTGACGTGCATTTTCAATAACTGATCGAAGCTTTAGTTCTGACAGAAGACTGCTTGCAGGACTTCCAGGTGATGCTATATTCTTCTCATTCAATTTTGAGACTGCGATTGGATCAAAGTCCGCAAAGACTTCTCTGCACTCATATATGGACACATTGAACCAGCAATATGAAAGCTCGTGAAAAATAATAATCGCCAAATTATTGAATCCATTATTATCAAAATCATCACAGAAACAACTAAAAATACCTAAATATATGCCTTTTATTAAGAATGGCGGGCCAAGTTAGTTCAGCCAACGCAGTAGAAAAGCTCGGCAATTCAAAAAGTTTCCTGCACATTGTCAAAAATAGAGAAATGAACAACGAGAAAGCTATCAAACAAAGTTGCTTTAAAAGTCAAGGCTGCAAGTCAGAAAGAGAACATAGTGCAAGGAGTACATACTTATCATTGTGGACTGGAACTCCCCACTCCCAACATGAAAAGCAGCATAAGTTTGATCTTTTGGAAAAGGAAAAATATTAGCACAAGGAAATCAACAGAAAATGTAATAGGACTTTAGCATAATTACATTCCGGCAAGAGGACTAAAAACGACCATTATATAGTGACGGAAGAATCTCAACACTGGGCTGGAACTCAGAATCAATGCAGTGAAACCACACTTCAGCCAACGTCTGCCAAATCATTTAGAACACGCAGCACCTGCTTTGTAATGTTAATGAATCCTCAAGCATGAGTCTGACACTATATATCAAGGGAGAGGAAGCAGGGGGGCTGAGAAGTCAGAAAGAATTTTGCAATGAAATGGTGAAGTATTACCTAAAGCTGCTCCCTAGCAGACCTCCCACTCAACCCAAAAATAATAAAGAAGAGAAGGTTTCCCCTTGGCATAATAAAGAAATAAGTCCCATTAAGAAAATTCAGAGGAAAAGACAACGCACCAAAAGTGTTAGCCAAATCTGTAATCTTCTTCCATTTCTTATGATATTATTTAGTGTAGCAAAATTCCCCTGTAATCTAGTAATCTCCTATTCCATATCGACGTCGATATGGAATAGGAACTTCCAATAGAGATAACAAAGGAACCCCCACCCCAACCCAAAAAAAAAAACCCCCAAATTTCTGATAACCATATGTTTTCACTACCAAACAGAGAAATAAAATGAACAAAAAATAAACCAAAAATCAGAAACGCAATTCTTCAGAGAAAAAATTACTTTCATTGCATAAACACATAATTAGTTAATTATTACCAAAGAGCATATTCATATAAGTAGTATTAGTACCGGGTAAGAAGATTAATTGTTGTCGCAGTCTCCATTTTGCACTTTGAAGAGTTGGAACTTGGAACTGGCAACAGAAAAAAGGTGAGAGCAGGAAAAAATATGCACAATAGCAACAAATTGAACAAAGAATACACAACAAGAACATCAAAGGAACGTACTGTAGCTATTTTGAGTTCGATTTCTCAAAAGACCAAAAAAAATATAAAGATTCAACAATAGAAGTGAAGAAACCGTAGCAAATATAATTGGTACTTCATCTTAAATTAGCTGGTAACCAAGAAATTAGTTGATGCCGAAACTGAGAAATCGAAACGACTACAGTGTCTAGAAATCGGGAGTGCTCTTCGAACAGTCGTTTGTGTGTGAAAACGGAGAAATAGTGAGAATAAAGGGAAGGTAGAAGATTGAAGAAAGCCCGTGAATTAGTGTAAAATAAGATTGATTGAAGGATAAAATGGGAAATCGAAAATGCGAGGAGAAGGGTTCTCCTCGTGCTTGCACGGGGCGTGGCCCGTGCCGGCACGGGGAATTTTTCATTTTTTTTTCCTTTGATTTTTTTTTTGGCCAACATTTACACTTATTTACAATAAATGCACAAATCATAAATAAAAATTTATTTATTAATAATTTAACTAAAAAAAAATTTATTTATTAATAATTGAACTCAAAAAAATTAGAAAATATTCAATGTTATACATACATAAAAATCAAAATTCCTTTCGGGGACGTTGCTCCCTCGACCCCCGTGACCTAACCGGGCAGGTCGATCCCCATCAGGGGCGTTGCCCCCGAACCTCCACGAGGGGGCACTGCCTCTTCAACCCCCGCCACCTGATCAGGTAGGTCAATCCTCGTCGGGGGCAATATCTCCGAGCTACTCGAGGAACGTCACTCGTCAATTCGATTAAAAAAATATATAACTTACTCCAATCTACTTCATATACTTTGATTTTTTATTTTTATTATTATTTTCATTAATTGTTATATTTTTAATCAACAGTCAAGAAATGTGTAGTCTTTATTTTGTATTCAACGTAACCGGCTACATTAATTTAATTTGTCTAGGATCAATCTAATTGATTAAAATAATCAATTTTTTTGTCTTTCTCACAAAGTCTATAATCCCTTTTATGACCTCCCACCGCCTACTTTTTTACCAAAGAGAAGATTCTCTTTTTTCTGCCTTTTTCAGGGGATAAAAGAGGTATAAGAGGGAGGATAAATTAGGAAAAGAAAATACGTCAAGAATGAATAGTAAAATGCGGATTGCCTCTTTTAATAGAAGAGGGATTATGTCTCAAACCCTAAAATCTTTTTTTTTTTTTTTAATTAAATTTTACATTCAATGTTTAAAAGAGACAAATATGAAACTTCACACGCACAACAGTATTGTTATAGAGTTCCATTGGGATCATTGTATACATACTATTTACAAAAACTCCGAATTGTACAAAAATATTATATGAATTTTTACAAACTATCATACGTTTTCACCAAAGGCATCAAATAATCGCTGATCATGCTCAATTGTTATACCATTCTATATCAAAAAAGAAAACTCCAAACTCAAACTAATTCATGAATAGTCGAAGTTTCGTCTATGGATCAGAAAAACTCAACTATCAAACAACAACCTCTCTTTTATCAAGAAATCACTTGGACTGTTTAATTCATAAAGGAAACACAAAAATCTTTCAATCAGAGGTTGAGGATCACAAATAAAACGAAGAAGAAGATATGGAGAATTCTAGAATTAGAAGATATCTATGGATCAGAAGATATGGACTCCCAAAAATTCAGATGTGAGAAGTGAATTAGAACGACAGTGGAGTTGTCTATTTGTACCCCCATATATCCACTGTTGATCTTTGATCGAGATCAATAGTCCAAAGCAACTAACAACTTTACTCATTTAAGAGGTGACATTTAACACTAAGGGTGTGTTTGAATCACATTATTTTGGAAAAATGCATTTTGGAATAGTAGATTAATGGAGAATGTATGATTGAAAAAAAAGGAAAAATTATTGACGTGATAAAAAATATTATTTTATTGAAGAATGTGTAGTTGAAAATGAGTAAAAAAATGAAAATGAAAATGAAAATTTTAATGTATACCAAACATACGCTAAAGTCACACTTCCACAACACATTTTTGTCCATTTTAATTGGTCCGGGTTGGACTTCATCTAATTGAAATTCAGGCAATAGTAAAGTGTATTGGGTCAAGCCCAGTTTAAATCATAGGACGATTTGGTTGGATTTGACATCACATCACAGACCTACAATACAATCCTTGTGTACACAACACCATGAGAATAGAAGTGTCAAGCGTGGGCAGGCGGGCTGGGTCTCTAGCCCCCGATTTGAAAATCATGACTTTGCTACTGAGTTAGGGTGGTTTAGTTAGCTAAGATAGATCAAGAATAAGGACATAGGCATCAAACACAATCGCTTTTCCTTCATTATTTCATATTGTTTCTAGGTAACTTCGATGAATTTACGAAGCCGTCTTTTTACCCTACATAAACAAGCACCCGAGAGAAACATGTTCAAAGTTTATAAAAATTGATGTGTCCCATGAAACGTGTGTAGTGAAAAAGTAGACAAAAATTGTAATCCAAGGTAGATTAGAATGGAATTTGACTAACGTTTCAGCAAACAAAAGCTTTGCCAAATAAATGTTTAGCCCTGTTTGGTTTGGTTTAAAAATCATGTTTTCGTTAGATTTTATTAAAAATTGATGAAATGTGTGATTTAAAAGTTGATAAAAGTTCTAAATTCCACATAATATACAATTAAAAAATGAATTTGAGGAAAAAAAAACGAGGTTTGTAAAATTGAGGGCAAACACGAGCTTAATATACACACAAATAAATTTGTTCGACTAGTCATCGCAATAATTGAAGTCTATCTTTGTTCGGCTAACTCAATATTCATCTTTTACGTCCAAATTGCTATGTATAAAGCCTATTTTGTTGAAAATTGAAATTAGGAAAACTCTCCTCCTCTATGAGATTGGTCTTTGAAATCCCCTTGTCCTGAGAGTGGGGTCATAAGTTTGATTTCTTCTCTATCTTTTAAGTAAACTTTTGGATCATTTTAAGGAAAAAATGAAAGCAGAAGGGACGTTTGGTTTGTGTTTCGGTTTTGAATTCATTTTTAGTTTTTGTTTTGAGGGTCTGTTTTATCATTACTAACATCACGTTTGATTTATTATTTTCTAAAAAAATTATTTCTTAAAACAGAAACTTAAAGGACTTGCTTGTTTTTTAAATTTTGAGAAAAACTATTTTATGATATTTTATTTCATGAAATTTGATTATTCAATAAAAATAGACAATTATATATTGATATATTATCATGTAATATATATACATTTTAAAGTTGGCGAATCTTAGTATCTTACAATATTTTTCTCGCTACAAAAGTAAAATAAAAACAAATAATAAATTGAGTTCAAAAGGTACGAAATTAAAAAAAAAAAAAATTAATGACATGGACTAAAAATAAATTTTTTATCTTTGTTTACTTAAATATGTTTTTAGAACTTTCACGTAAATAATCATTAAAAGCTTGAACTATTTTTATTTTTTATTTTCTTTAAAAAATTAAAATTTTATTTTCTCAGAATTTTCATTTTAATTTTTTCAAAATTTTATCTTTTATTTTTCTTGAATTTTTTATTTTTTTGTATTTTATTCATTAGAATTTTAAATTTTTATTTTTTTTAAATTTCATTAAAGCAAAATTTTATTTAAAAGCTTGCTTTCCATGTTTTAAGTGTATTCAAAATTTTCACCAAAAACATTTATTTTTACGTTATAAGTTTATCATTGTTTTCGAAAATACATTTTTAGAAATATCAGACCAAAAACGTTTAAGCATTCTGCAAAACCAAAAAGATTAAAAATAGTAAATCAACCGCACCCTAGTTTTTTGGGTAGGATCTTTCTCTAGAGAGCCGTGGTTCACTACCTGTCTTCTTTTGTTGGACTTGGGCTTCCTTGTATTGGAGGCTTTATGTATGACAATCCCCTACGTTAAATCCCCTACGTTAATAAGTATAGTAACTGAGGATCGATTGTATTTCATTATTTATTTCGTTTGTAATTGTAGGTGATATTGATTTTTCTATTTATTTATTATGGTCGGGAATGATTTATCCTCGATGCTGATGCTTTCAAAAAGACAAAAAGAGTTAGAACAATTAAAACCATCGATTAATTTGAGTGGTTGTCTTATACATTATCCAAATTTATTTATCAACAGATGATGTGACGAGATTTGATCGAGTCAAAAATCTCACCAAAAAACAAAAAAATTCTTACTTTCTTTTTGTCACCTCATCATTCTGAAAAAAATAAAAAATAAAATAAAAATCTGTAAATCACAGATCCTTTATTTACCATGAACTAGCTTGAATGTTACTTCAATATTGAATTGTGCGATAGTCACAAATCCTTTATTTTAAAACGATTTTTTTTTAAAATGGATGATTATGATGATGCTAAGCACGATATTGTCAACCAATGTTGTACTTGTACATGTAGCATGGTCCTTACTGCCAGGGGCGGACAAGGATATTTGTCCAGTGCGAGCGGTATCAGTAAAAAAGAAAAAGAAAATCATAACACAAATATTATACTAAAATGAAATACCTTACAATTGTTCTTTACGAGTTTTCATACTTTGATATCTTTGTACAATCGCCTCATTATCAATTTTTAAGAATATGTCTTTCTCCACATAAACAATAAGGCGATCATTCATCCACTCATCTTCAATTCGATTGCACAATCTATTCTTCACAATGTTCATGGCAGAAAATACCATCTCTACCGTAGTAGTAGCAACAGGAAGAATTAGTGCCAAAGTCAAAAGCTTGTAAACCATTGGATATGATTTGTTCTTATTTGTCAAAACTAACTGTTGCGCGAAAGCACTAAGACCATTTAATTCTTCAAACTCTTTGTTAGAGATGACATCAAAAATGTAATTATCAAGTTGATCGTCAGTGTGAAGAGATCTACTTCTGAAAAATCTTGTGGATAAAACTTAGCAAGTTGAATCAACTTTCTTCTATCAAAAGCAGAGAATGAATTTTGTGGACATAGACAAGCTACACAAAGGAGCAACTCGGTATTTACCTCTGAAAAACGATCATTCAATTCTTGAAGTTGCGTATCTATGACAGAATAGAATAAATATACCCGAAAGTTATGCAAGTTGGTCATTTGTGGAGGATTACGATGAGGGCGACCACCATGTGCAGAACGCATAAACATTGCATCCATGTTTGGGACATTGATATAATGATGCTCACAAAAAAAGAAACATGTTGCAAGAAAGAATCCCACCCATCATCTCTCATAAGTTGGAGTCTCTTTTTGCAAATTTTCATCATGTCCATTGCATTGACAATGTCTTGATCTTTCCTCTATAATGCCTTGAAATCCCCAAGATACTTCTCATTAAATGTAGATTAAATGCAAAATCAAACGATTGAATTGACTCCAATAAATTAAATGCATCATTTTTTTTTTATCACAAGTACTTGATCCATCTTCTTCAATTATTCCAAGTACATCAATAATAGCCGTAAACATGATAATTAAGCTAACCAAAGAATTATAATGTGATCCCCAGCTAGTATCACCTGAACGCTGAAGAGTGGTTTCTTGATTAAGGCCCCGTCCACTTAAAATATCACCATTCTCCAATGCCTCAACAATAAAATCTGATTGTTTATCTCGAAGAAGATCACAACGTTTAGCAGATGCTTCAACATTGTTTATCACGTTTGCAACCACACAAAAGAAATTAGTAATCGGTCTATTCTTCTTTGCCACAGCTACAAGAGCTAGTTGAAGTTGATGCGCAAAACAATGAATGTAAAAAGCACAAGGGTTCTCATTTAAAATGAGTGCTTTGAGACCATTGAACTGACCTTGCATATTACTTGCCCCATCATAACCTTGTCCCCGCAAATTAGAAATGCTTAAGTTATATCTAGAAAATATCTTATCAATAGCAGCCTTGAGTGAGACAGCTGTGGTAGTGGACACGTGTTTAAGACCTATGAAACGTTCATTTACGAGCCCATTTTTCACATAACGTAACACAACTGACATTTGCTCCTTCATTGAAACATCACGAGATTCATCAACTAAGATAGCGAATAATGAATCACCAATATATTTGATAATAACATTAATCATTTCAGTAGCACAAGCACTTATTATATCCTTTTGTACCTTAGAGGATGTTAATTTGCAATTTTGGGGTGCATTTTCAAATGTCTCGGCCTTAACCTCATGATTATGATCAGACAGAAATTCTAATTGAACTAGAAAGTTACCTGGATTCAAAGAATTCTTAGATTCATCATGGCCCCGAAATGAATGTCATTGCCTCAACAAAACTCGAACACAATCAATTGATGCAATAAGACAGACACGATATTCATTTCTCATTTGTTCTGACTGCTTGAAGAAAACCTTTTGAATGTGTTGTTCTTGATTCATTAAAGATTCACACTTAATGCGAGTTTGATTATGTGAACTATTATGTTTTCCAACATGAGTACCAAACCTCTTTTTATCTTTCCAATACGTGAATCATTCACCAACAAATGAGTCGCCTCCACATTGTTTCCCCCTATTTCTTTTAAAAAGATAACAATACAAGCAAAAATATGTCTCTTTTGCCACGCTATACTCCAACCAATCTTCAAACTCGTTAAATCAAGAAGGATTGAATCGTCTAGATTCTTTTTCTCCAAATTGTCTTTTCTTAAATTCATGGTTAAACGACTGACAATGACCCTTTTGCATATATGCTCTCCGAACTTGATCTCTAATGTTAGAATTGTAATTCAAGATTGGAATCCTTAATCCAGGATCGGTGGGAAGTTGTGTAACATCAAAATCGTCTCCATTTGATGTCTCTTCATTAACATTTTCCGCAACCTCAAGAGCTTTTCTTTTATAAAATCTTTCCATAACTGACTGTAATAAATAGGAATTGGTATGTAAATAGACAAAATAAAAGAAAATTCAACATAAAATAAATAGTCACTAACTCAGTTAGTGGACATGGACCACGTGGTTACCACTTACCATTTACCAATAGAAATTCAATAACATCCAAACTCAAAAATTTACTTGTGGTCCCGTGGATAGCTTTTCTTATTCCTATAAATCTTATTTCCTCAAAATTTCCTAAATCCTAATCAATAGCATAATTAGCATTAGAGCCTGGACTCAAATTTTCTAAAGCCTTAAGAGTGGGCAATCTCCATCTGTCAAGCCCCAACAAGATTGTTATCTCAAATTTACGTTTTAAGCAAAGTAAGCCTACACTCTACACTTTACAGTCGAGCAGCCAGACGCCGCCGGAGTCGGAGAATCGGATTATCGGAGTCTAGAGTATGGACTTTGGATAATCAGATGATTACCTGCCATTGGCGATTTTATTCTTGCCAAAAATTACTAGCAGAAATTACCAGCAAAAATTACTAGCAAAAATTATTTGCATACCATTCCAATTTCCAATTACTAGCAGAAATTTTGAATATTGAAATTGAATATCAATAAGCAACAGAAAACTTAGAAAACTTACTCACCTTAATGGCTTAACATGTTGACTTGGTAGCTGTCCGAGGCGTCGCGTACGAGGAGCAGCGACGGTGCGAGTCCGGAGTCTGCGATGTGTGTTGCGCCGTTGCGGGGATGCCGGTCACCGGATGCAGCAGCAGCAGCTAACAGGTTCTCAATTTCTGGTTTCTATCATGGTGAAATGGGTGAAACCGACACTACAGGGCTTCTATCATGGTGGAATGGGCCAAATAATTGGCCCAAGTTTTTTTTTTTTTTTTTTTGTAATTAACGGGCTACTACAAAAAAAAATTGGCAGCCCAAAGCCCAGCCTGGGCCTAAGCTGGGTCCGCCCCTGCTTACTGCTTAGCCTGCATAAAAGGAAATAAAAACCCATGCCATGGCCCCCCGGGGCACAGCTGAGTTGGTGGATCAATTGCATCTGTGGGCTTGCAACATCAGCGTGGAGGGTTCGAATCCTGCTTCCAGAAGTGAGGAGGGTTTTCTTGGGGCCAGGAGTTAAAGCAATGCAGGAACCTGTGATCCAACTTGGGCATATCCCGCGGTTTACCTTCCACCAACCAATGAGGGGCCGGAGGTTGAAGGTCCAGGACTAGTCAGGCGCAAGCCTGGAACCTGGGTATCAAAAAAAAAAAAAAAAAAACCCATGCCATGAGTTCACTTTCAAGCACAAAATACACTTAAAAGCGTCGTGATTTACGAACTAATTATTTAAAATATTTATCTGTTAAACATTTTTTCTTGTTATTTCACGAATTATATTATTGTGCCATTTGCAAGTTTTACAATTTTGTGCAGGAAAATTTCTACCATATATACACAGATGCACCAAAGATATATTATAGGATCAAAAGTTATTGGTCACTAAATTTATAGATTGGTCTCAATTTAATTACTAAGCTTTAATTTGTTCCGAATTAACCATCCAACTTTAGAATTTGTTTCTCGTACTGAACTTTAATTCGTTCCACAATAGTCACCAAACTATACCTTTGTTTCTGGTTAGTTACTGATTAAGTTAGTCCTCTTACAACTTTTAAACAACGGGAGTTGATGTCAATTAAAGAAGTTTTCAAAGAAGTCCTCTCCCCATGAAAGCAAAATATTTGGCAGTTTATACATCAGATTTAACATTAATTTTAAAAATGAAGTTTAATATAGTGATCAATGTGAAACAAAATCAAAAGTCAGGTGGCTAATATGGAACAAATTAAAGTTTAATGATCAACACGAAACAACACACAAAGTTGAATAGCTAATTTTTTGAACAAATTATTAAAGTGAAGTAACAAAATTGAAACTCACCTTGTATGAACAATTAATGAGAGAGCAAGTTGGGAACAGTGGATTTCAACTCATAAAACTCTGTGTGTGTGTGTGTGTGTGTGTGTTGGGGGGGGGGGGGGGGGGGGGGGGTGAGGGTAGCTAGGTATCTGAGAATAGAGAAAAGTGCCCAAGATAGCAATAGCAGCACCAAGGGCATTAATTGGTTGAATAGGGATGCTGAAGATAATAATGGATGATACTATCACACATATTCTCTTCATTGTATTCCCAATGCTAAATGTCAATGGGGAGATCTCATTTAGTGACATATATGACACTTGATTGTAGAGGTGATAGAACACACTTTGGGCCACCACCCACCTACCATGCCACCAAAATGAGTAATTAGAAAGGGAAACTTACAATTATAAGCTGAAAATATGAAAATAATCACTTATTCTGCTTACCAAACAAAACTTGGTCCGATAAGAGAAACAGCCTTTTGCCACCGAATAGCCCACACATGGGGACCCTCCACAGCAATTGCAAAGGGTGTAAGTATTAACAAAGACAGCATTGAAAGGCAAGCATAGTAATTCATCCCTCCCACTGACTGCCCCTTCATGCCTTTCTTGGAAAATATGTTCCTAAATACAAATGCCAAGTTTGATATCATTGCCCCCATAAACCCTGAAATCATATCAACATTAGTACAAGCTATCTTTTCCAATTTTGAACAAAACTCAACAAGTTAAGGACGTGATCTAATTTTAAACTAAAATTGAGTGATCTAATGTTGAGTGGGCTTGTTACCTGTTAAATTAAAATTGAGCTCAGTGACAGCAGCGAGGGCACAGCCTCCAATAATTGGCACAAGTGAAAGGTAGACTGATGTTGGAAACGCCTCTCCAAGTAGAAATTTTGAAACCAAAACACTGAAAGCTGGCTCGCCACTTTTTATAATGTGGGTAAATGAAACTGCTACCTTTGACATGCTTACTGTTGCAGCCACATGCCCAATCGTGTGTGCCACAGCAACCTAATCCAAGCAAACAAATTAAGCGTCGTTACCATAAGTTTAGGATTGGAAACTCTAAACGATATATACGAGAAGTGAAAGCTTTTTGCCTGCTTACAGGAAACAAAGTTTTCCAAAACTCCAAATCAGTTTTTGGTGCCTCAGCAATCTTTGTTGCCCAAGAAATCAGCATGAGCAGAGAGCCAGCAGCTAGAGATAGAGTTGAAGTAAGCCATGGGAATGGAAAGGCATTGAGGACCTTCTTGTTGTAGATATTGAACACAACATTTAGAGCCCACCAAGTAGCAAAATAAACACCAATCTTAAGCTTTTGAGCTGCAGCCTCTTGGGTTTCTTTATCGAATTCAATGCTAATCGGTAAGGGCTGCGATTGATGAGCTTCGTAGGCATTGCACTGGATTGCAGCCTCTCGAGGTCTCGAAGTATCTGGTTCACCAATGTATCCAAATCCAGATACTGCTGAAATGTACAAAGGCTTCCAGGCTAAAACATTTGACTTTTCACATTTTCTCTCAACAATGTGATTGGGAATAAAGGATGAAAAATGGGTTTTCGAGGGCGAATTCTTGTGCTGCAAATGATCAACAAATGTAGCAGATGAATATAATTGTTTTGCTGCAAAAGCCATTAGTTTTAGGTTTCTGTATGTAACTAGCAAAGGCTGTAACGGTAGGACTTGTTGGGGGGTGGGGTGATTGGCTTAGCCTAACCCCTAAGGGTTCATGCATATATATAGCATTGTTCAGGAAGCAGTAGGGCCAGTTAGATGGCTGGGGGTGGGTTTGGGGTGACTAACCTCTCAAGCTTATGAATTATGATGGCTAGTTGTCATTTGCTGCCCATCAACAGGTCGCAAAAGGAAACCAGAACTAGAAGTGATCTCTATTGGAATTATTGGAACATTCCCCAATATTTTTGAATTTTTTCACTATGAGAAAATGCTCTATCCGCGATGGCCAATTTCCTAAACACAAAATTCATTATTCCATTTATGTGACAATATAAAAGAATTTTCGACAAGAATAAGCTATTGACGGCAATTGCACGAGTTTTCAAATGCTTTACTCTATAGCTTATCAGTCAGTGATTTCCGACGGGTTATTCCTCCGTTGAAATTTTTTTCGAAGTTAGGTTTCAACTATGAATTTCCCTTGATTTAAGAACGTCATTATTAATTTTCAGTGACAGGCAGAGTGCAATTTTACTTAGTATTTTTATATATCATTTTCACTTTTGCATTACAAAATTTGATAAAACCCTTGATAGCACGACAACAGCCAAAAATTCGGAAACATTAATAAATAAATTGAAATGAAGCAAGAACAGCATATGTTTTTGTTTTCCGCGCGCTACTGCAGTAATGAAAAATCTATTAATAATTACATCAAAGTTCAAAAATCTTAAGATACAGATTTGACATTGCATATCAATAGATAGAATCCTTCTCAAAACCTAAATTATTGAAAGATCAATCCAACAACTCGTTGGTGTCACTTTCGTCCATTTCAACCGTACAATTTTTCCATCTTTATAAAACAAGTTTTTTTTTTTAGGAATTGTTAAATCAATATTAAAAAGAAACCGTAGAAATTTCAATTAAATCTAAACGAGTGTATAATTAATAAAATATATATATGTCAACTCAGCATATTTCACGGCTAGTGATAGAGTTTATTTTTGTTGGACATATTGCATTCACAAATTTATTTATTTTTTGCCTCGCTCCGCAACATGAGTTAATGAGATGTTATGATTTTCCTAAAAAAAAAAAAAAGAAATTGAATAGGAAAATGATTCGATGAATTTGAAAGACTAGCTCGAAGGGGGTGAAAATCTCAAGTATGATTATGTAGAGAGAAACTGGTTCAACATTAGGGTTAGACACTGGATTTTATTAACAGCAACAAAATATATGATGGAGGAAAGCATGGAACCATTGAAAATCAAGATAAATCATTGAAGATCAAGATGATTGATGATTATGATGATGTGCTTAATTTTAGGAATTGTTATTTATTTTTACATATTTAGTTTATTGAGTTGTACTATATATTGATGGTTTCTCAATGAATAAAATCACAACTCCTATTTCTATCATCTACAGAATTTTTTCTTGGTATCAGAGTCAGTTTCGAGTGGTTGAAAATAAATAGAAGAATGAGAATGCAAATTTTAATGTATACCAACTAGGGGCTACAATTCATTAACATTGAGTGGGTGGGATATTTGAGCATGAAACCCTCTATTGCTTTGATACTATTGTTGTCGGAAATTCGACTATCTCAATTTAAAGAATCAATAAAATGAACAGAAAATGAAATGCAGTTGTCCACACATCCCACTATATAAACAAATTTTTTTTCTTGTAAACTTTTGACGTGGGATTCTTAACCATATATAAGATACTTAAAATATGATTATCAACTTATGTGCCTATATTGGAGACTTTTCCATTTCTCACACACAATCCTGGTCAATTATTAACACCAAGTGGACTAGCCGACATTTAGGGTTCGTTAAATTGTAACAATATTCATTAAATTTGTGGCTCCAAATTGAAGAATAAACTTGAGAGAGTGACCCGCTGTGCTTAACATCAGCCCCCAAAGAAGAAGATTATCAGGTGAAATTTCCATTAGTCAAATTGATATGACTTGTCAATGTGCACTGGCGGTTCATATTGAGTGGCCAAAATATCTCACCAACTCGTAGAAACATTAGACAGAATGTTTCTTGTTTGCATCTGAAACGCATCATTAAATTTGTTCGTAAATCTTACCTTTAATCACTATTCTCGTCCAAAAATACTATTAGCGTGCTTTAAAACGAGGGACAAATAAGTCTTTTTACTTCATCGTAATGAGATTTTTTGGACAATTTTAAATTAAGATGTTATTAAATTCTTGATGCTTATAGTGCGTAAAAAAAATTATTCAATATTAATTCAAAGTTTAATCACTTGTTAATATTTTTGGAATAAGAATTAAAGCCTGAAACTATATAATATTTTAATGGAAGTCTGAATTAAGTTAACATTTTGTTTAAACCCACAAAAAGTTCATAATAATTTTGGTCAATGTCAAATTCCTAAGCCAAAATTTTAAATATTTTGGTCAAAATTTTGTTAGTATGATTTCTTGGAGACGGTCTTATCGATAATTCTTGTATCGTATTGTAACACACTGATGAATGAACAGCTAGTTTCATAATGTGACATGCTTAAGTCTTTTACTAAGGGTCTATTTGGGCCATATTTTAATCTGATTTTAATTTAAGTCAAAGTCAAACAATCAATATCAACCATATCTTTTCAATCACACATTTCAAAAATTTCTATCACAATCCACTTAAAATCTGATTTTAATATAATCTACGCCAAACACCCTATTAATTTAAAAAAGATTATTGTTATTTTTTTTTTTCTTACTTCACGAACTTTATTTTCATTTGTTCTGATCTCTCATTAATACATCAGAGAAGCACGATTATTTATTTAAATATATTTTTCAACAAGCTCACATATATTATCCCAAATTCGTTGTCTATCCAATACATTTTTAACACCTCGACATATCATATTTTCTTAACAATGGAAAAATCGACATATTTTTTGAAAACCTCAACACATTGTCATCTTTCCATTTGCTAAGAAGAGTTTGTGTCGGGATGTCAAAAAAGTATCAAGAGAATAGGCAAACGAACAGCATCTCCGAGACATTAGATTTGTGTTCATCTTCAACATGTCTCACAATGCATATTATATTTATTTTAGCTTTTAGAAAGCTAAAATCTTCAGCAAGAGGCAATTCACAAGAAGGGTAGATTAGAATACACTCTTGCAAACAGCATATTGATTAATAACAATCTCAATCCGCAAACAACCATTTGTGGCAGTGAAGTCATTTCTTAGGTGGTTAATTACAAAAGAAAAAGGAACTCAATTTTTAGACATTCTTTTACAACTCAATATGGAAACCAAAAAAAAATATCCAACTGCAAATAATTCCTTAGAAATTCTTCAAGAATTAGTGACAGCGCAGAACTCTCAGCAGATCACTACAGAACAGTATGATTTCAAGCCCTCTTTTCTATTTAGCACGGGTCTTTTTCCAATCGCAATGGTCTCTCCAGAATGAGATGACAGACCTCTTAGGAGTTAGGAATGCTAAAATAGCAAACCCAAGAAATTGGAAGTACCTGGTTAACAGCCGTTCAGATGCTCTTTTAGACAATGTAAGTTCAGAAAGTATTGCGACCTGAAAAGAACAAGAGTAAGATGTAAAAGGGTGAATAGAATAAGAAAGATGATATTTTGTTGTCACGCAACAAATTCTATCCCCTATTATGTATTCAGAATGAAAATAGTTTTCATAAAAAAATGGAAGAAGTGAAGCATGCACTATTCTCAGAAACATAGACTAGTGCAGTCAAAAGGGACTAGGCTGTCCAGGCCACCCACCGTGGAGAAAACCCAGCCCCGTGATGCGTTGTGGGCTGACACTTCTTTTAGAAGCTGCCATGCCAGGCTCATAGTCTGAGGTTCCACTTAGCATAGACATGCCAAATCAATGCACTGATTGCTGGAGTGTCCACCTCTCAGGTTGTAACATGGCATGAAGTTGCTAGTGATCCCTAATTTTCCAAAATGGGAATGCACTTGTTTTTTACCTTGTAAAATTGCGACAAATTTAAGCTATTAGTCGGCATACAAGCCATTGGTTGTTCAATGTAAAGAAACCACTGTTCTTGTGGATGTGGTTAAGAATGTGGTGAGGGATCTCATGGAGAATTCAGTAACTGGCCTTTGGCAATTTAAATCAATGAACCACAACTAGAGGCCAATCTATGACAGTTCGACAAATCCATGCTGAATCACACAGTCATATTTGGTTGCTGCTCTTTCTAGTTGAACTATTTATTTGTTATAATAGTGGAAAATTAGCTGAAGATTATCCAATGCTAGAATTTTGACAAGGTAGACAGGTCAGGGGTCATTGGAGCTTAAATCAGGCAGATTTCACTCCGTCTGATGTCTCAGAGAAAACGGTACTAAATGATAGTATTTATTCCTTTGCTTCCTATAACAGAACTGATAGAATAACGAAGACAAAAGGGTGAACAGATTAATGTATTCAACAAATTTAACAGTAACTGCTAAATTCACGAATAAAGTCCCACATGTACAAGATTCACTAAAGCTAAACAATGAAATAATCATAACAAAATAGTAAGCTCAATATTAAAACTAAAAACAAATTAAGCCGACTATGAGAACTGCTAACATTATCTGTAAAAAAAATGAAATTCTACCCCATCACTGTTGAGATTCTAGCCAAGCATGTTTGTGAGACCTTCCATACAGGAACTAAAGTAAATTTACCAGGGACTTATTTGATGGAAAAACAAAACTTACTCGCTCTTGTGAACCAAATAGGTGACTATAAGAGTAGATAGACAATATCAAACATACACAATCAACACAACCAACTTTTAACGTTGAGAAATTCTCCAATGTGAGCAGTAGAAACCACAGGAGCATAATCCACCCAAAAAGGTCTACAATTGATCACAATGGGAATACAAGTATTCATCCACTAAAGGCATGTAGAAATAGCAACAACCTCAAAGACAAGATTATTGGAAATTCAAAACAATTCAAACAAGAAACAGCGAACATCGCATCAAAACTAACATAATGTTTGGGAAGTGTTTATAAACAGATAGAAATGAGTGATGGAAAAGAAGATATTATTTGTAGGTCCTACGAAATGTGTGGATAAAAAGTGATTTGTCTAAAAGTATTTATAATTCAAAGTGTTTATAAACACTACCTAAACATGTGCTAAGCTTTAGTTCAAATGGCCAAAAATAAAGGGGAAAAATTCAAATCTTGATCTCCTCTGTGTAGATTGAGAAACAATATACTTTGAACCTTGAGATCGATTCTTAGTTCAATCGGACAAAGGATTCCAGAGATATCATAGTTTGACAAAGACTGCACAACACCTCCCATCTCCAATGTTTCGACCTCTCACATTATTCACTCTGTTTTGGACTCAAACCCTACTTACCAAAGTGGTGAGAAGACTCTTAAGTCATTTAGACAATCTAAACAACTAAAATGCCCCTTCCGAAGTCTTGAAAAATCACCATTATTCTCTCTCCATTTTGATTAAAGAAATCAGAAAGTGTTGGTTGTGGACCAAGACAACAGTGTTGGAGACTCATTTCTGTCAAACTCCATTCGCATATGAACCATATTGCAAACGTCTAACAGTTCGTGATCAAGGTACCAAAGGTCACATCTAGGTAGCTCATGTCCACTCCATAGATTAACTCACAGTCACAGAGTGCAATGCATAGTGATACAATTAAGAACTTTTCCTGCAAATCTCATTGTTTAAACTGAACTGTTGCGAAATGGCCAGTCTTGGTCCGGTTAAATCCAATTCAAATGAGTCAACGGGGGTATGATATCAACCTACGATACATATCTTTGTAAAATCTTGCTTTAACAATTTTTACACGAATTGGCCAAAGAATTGAATTATGAAGCTGCTTATTGTGAATTACATCTTTACTCTAATAATGACCAGAAGGGGTTGAATGCCAATGAAGAAGAGTAATGTTATGGATTATAAACACTGTGGCTATAAATGATAGGTTAAATAAAAGGTGAAATCATTCCACGTTAACGCCACCTAGACTGTGTTTATAACCCCGGCGAGGATGAAGAAATTGTCGAAACAAATGTGCAAAATAGAAGTACTAGAAAAATCCTCTGGCATAAGAATCACATCTCCCGGACATTGGTTGTGCCAATTCTTATAAAAGGCTTTCAGTAATCTTATCCTACCAGATCATTATTTGGAAAAAGAATACCTCGAGAAATTATAATTTAATCAACACATCATGATGAGAAAAGGATAGAGAAGTGGCTGTGTACCATTGAAGTGGAAGTTGAGACCCCATAAAGCAAGCAGGTGGTGTTGACCAAGACTTTCCAGTTGCAACCCCATAAAGACAGGCAACAGCGAGAGGCCACTGAAAAAGAAGCTCAATCCATATTAGCCCAACAAAGTGTTGGTGCGGGATTTACTTTGTCCGGTGAAAGGGTGCTTAATTATAGAATCAACAAGAATAAAGTTTAACCCGCGTGAGCGTGATTAAACACTACAATTATGGGGTTGGAAATGTATTATGTAAACCACAAACGGAAAAAACCAAAAATAGGAAGAGAACAAGATTTCCTAAGACAAAATTGCACCGGTGCTCACGGTTCACGACACTTGTGTCTCAGGATGCAACAAATTCAATTTTTGTTGAAAGCACTTCAAACCACAATTTATGGTGAACTTTCAATGGAGTTTCTCTCTATAAAAAGAAAATGGATTTTGAATGGCTTTGGAAATGATTTTGCAAAAGATTTATTAAAAGAGTGTTTGGTGGGGATTAAAATTAGATTTTTAGTGAATTGTGATAGAAATTTTTGAAATGTGTGGTTGAAAAGACGTAAGACCCATGAAAAATGTGGTTAATATTGATTGTTTAATTTTAATTTAAATTAAAATCATATTTTAGTCCGATCAAAACATGCCCTAAATGCTCAATACAAATATGATATGAGATTATGAATTGAATTAATATGTAGCAGTTGAAAATGTTTATCTTAAAAGACACAACCATAAAAAAAGACACATCTTTTAAAAAAAATTATCTCTTTACATGAAGAGACACGCTCATTAGAAAATAATCATGCCAAAAGTCATGATCATTCATATGAAAATACACGTCTTTCCATCGAAATAATTTTTAGAATATTTCATAATATTTTGTACGATTTTCCAACAATTCACGTATTTAAACAATTAAAATTTGACTTAATTTCTCACATATCAAATAATGAATTCCACTTAAGTAATGATTTAAAATTGGTCAAAATCAGTTTCCGATATGATATAAGACACAAAGAAATGGGGCTTCTCCACAATCAAATAGCCCCATATTCACGTCCATACCAGCTCTTGACGTCGACCAAATATGTCGGAAATAGGTGTCGAGGAAGGCAAGTTTTAGAATCAATAAGTGGTGCTAACAAGGTAATGACAAAAAAGAATATGAAGAGTGCTAAATCAACGACCTTGACAATAGCACCCATGTTAAATTAGGGCCGTTCGGTAAGAATTAAAATGAGATTAAAATTGAAAAACTAGCCGTTATTATTGACTTTTATTAGACAAGTGGGATCCAATAACGGCCATATTTTCAATTTTAATCTCTACCGAACGGGGCGACAATGATTTTCTGATTTGTTGTGGTTTGTTTTTGCTGAGGTTGTTTCACTTTGAGTGCTCTTCCTTTTTCTTGTTTCTCGTAGTGCTGTCTCGTTATTTGAGAGTGAAAATGGGAACTGAGGATGAAAGTTCAACGGGTGGTGTTGGCAAGAGTTTTTTTTTTTTTTTTTTGCGCCGTGCCACCAAACATGATATACCATATTCGGTCTAGGTTTCTCATGAAAAACATTAATTTTTGGTTCACAAGTAGATACTTTATTCCTTAATTTCGAGGTTTTATGTACTTTGAAACGAAATTTGTTAAGACACTGTGGGTGTATCAAGACTAGACGATTTCTAACAATGAGGAAACTGTGGGTGTATCAAGACTAGACACTGGGGGTGTATCAAGACTAGGAGGAAACTTGTTAAATTATACATTTATGTTAAGGAGAATCAAATTGATCAAAAAGGAATAGAGGACGAATACCTAACAATGATTTTTCTACTATTTTCTTCTGCCAATTTTTACCACTGACATTTTCACTGTAAACTTCCTATCTGATTATGCAACGTACAAACTGAAATGTTCAAATGATATACAAGGCAATGGACTAATCTTTTTTTTCAACTTGGTGAACTGCTCTGCCCATCAGAAACTTGATTGGGATGGTGCTTTTTGGACTCCATACTCTTCCTTCTAAGTATTTCCTTGATTTCAGTCTCTTTCTTATCCACAAATTCAATCATATCCTTGAAGCTTGTGCTTCCAATGGATCGCCTAACGGGACGTGCAGGTTCTGGTTCTTCAATATCGTGCTGCTCTCCCTCTGCGCTATATCTGCTGTATTGCCAGCAAACTCTACAAAAGAAGTACACTAAAGCAAGGAAACAAGCAATGCCACATATAAGAAACAGGCCCCAGAAGCTCTTGAGCGAAAGCTGGTTCTCATCCATTGGGTTGGTTTGTCCAGAGCATCCCTCACGGGAAAGCCATTTATCGTGGATTCTCTGAAGCTCCCCATTTTCTGAAAGTTGAAGAATTGCCGTTGATAAATCAACTGCTAGTGGTGAGTCCCTTGGAAATGCCTGGCCAACAAATTTTAAAACTAGTTTCAGATGAGACTACGCTGGCAATAAAGAATTAGAAGCAGAATACAATAAAGAAACTGTCCGGGATATCTCCTCCCCCAATACAAATCATTAGTTGAATTTAGCACGACCTAGGTCCAATGTACCATTGTACAACCAGTCAAAGCTACACCGTCTTATTGGTCGTGTGATAACCCACCCCTATATTGCTTCCTTATGGAAAAAGGCCTTGATAGTAGTTAAGGGTTTACACAACAATGTTTCCTTCCCGGGTGATGAGGGATTATATAATCCACCCATGGAGGCCCACAACCTTTCCATAATGACAAGCCAAAACTACCCAATATTGACAGGTTCTGGACCATGTGTTGACCCACCCCCATTGTGCTTCCACAAAGTAAGGCCTTAATAGTAGTTTGCACAAGTCTTAAATATATAGCACAGTCTTTCCTCCCCCGGCAACGTGGGATTCTACAACCATGGAGCAGATAAGAATAAATTAGCACTTCCAAACGGGGTCAATTTTAGCAATATAAATGAACACTTCAATATTGGACAAGAACAGATCACAAAACTTGGTGCATGAGCTATAAAAAAATTGCAACTATAATACTTACAAATCCCCATCCACTTTTTGTAAACTCCTGTCCGACAGTCCTGAATGCACACTTTGTGCTGGATAGGAATAGCTCGATATAAGGGAGCTCGTCGACAATGGCACCAACCCCACCACCACTCGGACCTTTCTGAAGGGCACTAATGTATTCATTTTGGCTTTTCATTATTCGAAGCCTCGACTCTGCAACATTTAACTCATCAATAAGATAATTATATGCAAATGAACCATCCTGGATCCCTATTGGATCAGTACTTGATATCAAACTGTCAATCCCCTGAACTCGCGAACTCAACTGCTGCACTGTGAGGATTGATGTCAAACTAGCTGTATAGCTTGAATTTATAATTAACACCACAAACAGCCACAAGATCAGCACGAAACGTCCCAGGGTGCTCACGGTGTTCTCTCCTAAAATTCCAAGCCAAATAGACTCGAGTCTTAGATTGTGATACTTGAAATAATCACAAAATAAAAACTTCCAACAAAATCAATGGAGAAAAAAAAAATAGCAGGAGTTACTTACTGTGCGAAAAAAACATTGTTGAGAAACTAAACCTGAAAGATGAACATCCAACTTAGTATGAGCACTTTAAAATGAATTAGCATGATATGAATGTATGCATTTAAGTACTAAGTACATTTATACGTTACTATATATTTACTCATGTGAGGCTTGTGTCTATCTATAGTTTAAAAGAGGACCATGGTTACCGGACTGGACCAATTTCCATCACTGATCATGAGATCAGAACCATACTAAAGAGATTGATGAAGACGCTTTCGAACAACTTGGAACACCATTGGGGAATATTAAGGGACTAGAAACCTGTTTGGAAATTCAACTTGCATGTATTCTATTTTAGTCACTAGTCTGATTTTTTTTTTTGTTGTAGATTTGGCGCTCAATTTTCATTTCCTTACACCATCAGCCACTGCAGTGAATTCCTTCAATGTAAACTAACAAAACATGCACGTGGTGGACTGATTTCCTATGTGGCATAATCTCAAGCATTATTTAACAGTCAGCCAGCAGGGATAAGTATTAAATCCATCCTCCACGAGCTTATTCTGTTAGTTTTTGACACAGTTGAATGCAGTGACCAATGGAGTAAGTAAATGAAAGTTGAGTGATATATTTGCAAAGAATAGATGAGCGACCAAAATAAGCACACCCATAAGCTGGGTGCCCAAACAGGATTTTTTAACCTGAATATTAACTATTAGGTGCATTACATTTTTAAGAGTTGTAATCCAAGTTCTCATCCCATGAACTTCACATAAATATATTCCCAAATTTTACTTAGACTTGTATTCATTGGTTTTTAAACTAAATGTATGTTCATGTATAAGTTATAACTGGTGCTCAATAAGGAATACGAGGGACAATAACCCGATACAAAGGTGAATTATACATGCATATTGAAGGAGTTTGATAATTGGAAAGTAGAGAGACTAACCAAAAGATCGTTATCAGTTGTTGCCTTGGAGAACCACGGAACTCATTATTCATCCGATGCTCAAGAATCCAGACAACGGCTCCCACGAAGAGAAAAAACGCCCCGGTTAAACCCCACATTTGCCAAGTAAATGGCTTGAGGAAAGACCATGGACTAGATTTAATCTCTTTGACGGGAGCAACTACAAGAAGCCCAGATTCCATGAAAGGTTGTGTAAAGTCCACAATTCTCGTCCTATTTGTTGTAATAGTAATATCCCCAACAGCTGCATCATATTTCTGTAAATCGAAGAAAACTAAAATAAGATTCCTGATAATAAGTTTTGAATGACAATGGTCAAGGTGGTTTAGTAAAAACTAATAAGCTCTTAGAAAGAGCACTAATGCAACTGATAAAGACATTATATAAAGCACAAGTAGAAATCTGAGAAACAACTTTAGAAACATAATATAAAGACTGTTTTTTGTCAGACTTCAATCCTTAGTCAAATGGTGTCGCAAGTTTAGTTCTAAATTTATTATTGCTTTTCACTCTGATGCTATCTTTATTTTCAGTTTTATTTACTTGTTTCGTATATTACCGGGAGCACGGTGGCTATTCTAACAAGAAGTGCATATAAAAAACTAGGAAGGAAATATTAGTTATCTTTCTAAAGTTCAATCCAGCATGTTTTTACTTTCAGCATTCGTTTTAGTATGCATAAATTCTAATCTTTAAAACAAAGGACAAGCCATGTCACAGTATATAGTACATATAACCAGAAAGAGGGTGCTTACATTTTGCGCCACATCATAAACAAGGTTGCTAAATGAAGGGTTTCTTCGACCATTTCCATATAAGATATAGTCATGAGGAACAGGGTAAGGCAGTAACCCTATTGCAGCTTCAAATATGTCGATGCAATATCCTTTGGCCCCTCTAGGTCCTTTGTCTTTAGTCACAAATTCTGCATAAGTAACTCGATATGGCACTGCAATTTGCAACGGCTTCCCGTTGTTTGGGAACACCCATCCCCGAGGCTTTGTTGTAGTTTCCCCAGGCCATATTACATCGTAGAGATGTTGATTACTGGTAGAAGTGTTCGGTGGCTTCATATATAAAATTTCTGGAGCAACAGTAGAGAGCCCCGAGTAATTTGACCAATAACCAAGCAACCTCAATGAAGTTCCACCAATGTTAAGAACATCATATGCCGGACGAATCAAATTTTTTTCAGGATCAAATTGTATTTGTCCAGTTAGACCTGTGAAATTTGTTGTAATAAGTTTCTGGAGTAACTTTGGGCCTTGATCGAAAATTCGGAGGGCATTTAGTTCCAGAAGGGTCTCATTGCTGTCTTGCAGTCTGGGATCATCAGAAAAAGTAACAGTTCCACCATCATCAAAGAAAGCATCAAGAGCTCGAGCAAGTAACCACGCAGAATCATATGAATATAGAGCATAAGAATTGAACTTTGTTGTTTCTTTATCTTTTAAGTTTATCCAACGAGAAGTAAATTTTTTTTTTTTATCAGAATCTGGTGTGTGATGGCGAAGTGCAATAACCCCTTGTATAAGATTCATAGTATCAGGATTAACAGTATCTGATGAATCCAAAACAGAAGGAAGCCAATCTGTAGCAATCCAAACATATCCATTGCCCATCATTCCAAGACGTTTTGCTATTGAAAAGATTGTAAGACCTGAATCAGGATTTACATGTATGACAAAAACCCGTGATTCCATAAGGTTCACTCCAATCAACAAGCTATCTATGTCATTGGTTGTGGCTCCAGGAGTAAAGGCAGCCTTATAAGAAATCTTAGCGCGTTTCTTTGCAAGTGCATCACCCAATATAGAAATTCCATTTCTACCATAATCATCATCAACAAAGATGGCAACTATCTCTCTCCATCCAAAGTATTCTACAAGATCGGCAACTGCATACATCTGGAAGTAATCACTTGTTGTAGTGCGAAGGAAGTACGGGTATTGCAGAGCAGAAAGAGTTGGGTCTGTAGCCCCAAATGACAAGAGTGGCACCTGAAGTTCATTCATAAGATGGCAAATAACATGGGCTATTCCAGATGACTGTGGACCAATTGCAGCAATGACATCATTACCCATAAGCTGCATAGCTACACGAGAAAGGTTACCCTGTCAAAATTTACTCATTTTTTTTTTTTACTTGTATCATTAAGAAACTAACAGGAGGTTGGCACCGAGGGAAAACAATCAAATATTTTGAGACTAAGAGTTAGAAGCATAGCCTGACATTCTGAATTCTACCCAATATCCTCTAATTGCTGCACTTTTCATCTCTATGGAAAATGTAAACATATAACCAAAATCATAAGTTTCAAACGTGCATCAAGTTGTTTATATTTCTGATTCAGGCGGCAGGAGAACATTATAGACTGACAAAATATACAGTACTCATTTGTGGCACCTTTACAATTCCTCCAAAGCTATTATTTTACAAGAAACCGATGATGCAATCAACTTCCACAGAAGTGCTAGCCAAAAAAAAAATAATAAAACAATTAAATTTCTACATGAAGGTATGTCTTGGAGAGAGAGGGACAAGAATACATGTAAATCTGCACTTGGCACAGAGCTTTATTGAGCTGGTTGAATATTTTTGTCTTATTTTTTAAAATTATATACTGTAGTATCCAAAATTAGTTCTAAACTATCCAACTTTATAAGGCGGAATATGTCCCTCCCTAACAAGGAGGTAAACTGAAATTCTCCAGAATAAGTCAAACTAACAAAAATTAAACAAGTAAATCTCCGTTATTATAAGCTATCCAGAGGGGTGGACAATATTAAAGAAGAAAACAAAGCCAAAACGAAGAAATATTTAGAGGAGAATAAAATGATCTCTACTACTTAATTAGTTAATTACCTTCAACAGTTCCAAGAAAGCCACTGCAATTTGTATCCTGCAAGATGAGTTTCAACTTTGTTCCCTTAAGAATGCTAGAATCAGAATTTATATCATCAACTGCAGCAATAAGGGCCGGTTTGGCCGACCGTCCAATAGCCGAATTTAATGTAAATAAAGCTCCAACATTCACCACCTTTGGCCTAGCAGAAGGAGCAGTGGCATTTCTAGTTATGCCAATGACTTCCATGGGCACCCACAAACAAGAAATCAATAAAACAAGTGTTCTCAATATATGCATATGGCCCTCCATTTCCAGGAACCCCAGGCCCAGGATATGAACAATTGATTCTTCAAGTCAAATCACCATATTTTCAAGAAATCAAGCACCTGCTAGCAGATTCAACAGGACAGAAAGGCTAAAAAAACTCAGAATTTGAATTCAAGAAATTTAAGATTTTCAACATATGGGCTATCCTATTAAAATAAATAAAATTCATAAACCTCACAACCACAAATGAAAACAAGAAGACTGTGATTCTGGAAAATGGGTTTTAAGCATTAATTATTACCTAGCAAGAAACAAAATTCGAACCGAATAGGGTAAATGTTCATTACAGGTAATAAACTGGTAAAAATACAATTATTTGAACCTGGAAAAAGGACAACCAACTTGCAACTTAGATATTGATTCCCACATGGGTACAGAGAAAGGACCAACTTTCACACTGAAAATAATTATAAGAGCCCCAAAATCCAATTAGCTTGGTTCACTGCTTTGTATAAATTAAACCCGGTCGATCACACATAAGCAAATATTCTCCCATAATTAATTACTATTCATACTAATTAATGTATTGTGGGTGGCTACTGCCCATAAATACTTACCTCAAGAGTACCCAAGATTGCAGTTTTAGCAATTTCACAGTTAAGCCCACACGCATGTTCTTAAATGTGTTGTATATAGCTATGAACAAGTGAAGCAAGTAGTAAAATTTAACAAGGTACACAGTCTTGCAGGCTAGGAAAAGAATAATTCTTTCTTGCCCATTTCTACTCACTTCACAATTTAACTGTATAAATATGCATCTTTCTCACCAAAAGTGGGATTTGCTTTGAAGTGTGAAAATTTATAAAGTCGAGGGAGAATAATCTACACGTAGAACTGTAGAAGACGTGGTAGCATGCCATTCAATTGAAGGGGAAATTGCAGCATTAGACCTCAACCTAGTCTTTGCAGCATAGGGTCCCAATCTATTTGTTTTGGTGAGTCGCCAACCTATCATTTATGTTGCACTGGGATTCCCAATTCACAAGACTGTTAAAAAGTAAGTTTTTTTTGTTTTCATGTGTACCTCTGCCCTAGTCTTGTCCAAATCCTTTTCTATGATTATATTGAATTGATTTTAGGATTTTGCTATTCGTACACGGGGGTTTACCCAGCTCCACCTGCCCCCCTCACAATAGGGGGAGGGAGGCGATTATTTTATTAATCGTGGGTCCTCCCCTCGTGTGAGGGGAGTGTACACGGGAGTGTAAACTTCCATGTACAAATAGATTAATTCTTGATTTTAATATATTTTTTGGTTTAAAATTGATTAGTTGATTGAAGGAATTGTTTGGATAGTTACGTGAGGAAACACTAGAGAACATGTATGGTGTTGGGGTTTTGAGAGATTGAAATGGTCGATATCCGAATAAATAACGGGGATTGGTTAGTCAAGTGATGGTTGGAATGGTGGTGTTAATTTTAGGTGACCCTCGACGGTGGTGGTGGATATGATTGTAATTTTTTTATTTTTAACTTTCCTATCTAGTTGTCATTTCATTTATTTTTAAGTGAACTCATTTGTGTTTACCCATTTTTTTGCTCCTTACAAATGTGACTTGTGAGAGGCATGGATGTCAAAAAAAGTGGGTAGATTGGGACGGTTCGCTCGAATTAGACCAAGTTCAAATCCATTTAGGGCTTAAACCAAAACATCAAAAAATAAAATATGCACTAATTCCAGATCATCTTTCAAATTTGAGGATCGGATTAATCCACTAACCTAACAGGATTGTGGGTCAACCTAGTCCAAAACATTTTATTTTTTAAAAGAAAATAATAGGCGGGCACAAATGCCAAGAAAAATAGAGTGAGGACCTGTTTGCTACTAAAACAAAAGGGTAACAGCTAATGCTGCAATTTTCCTTTCAAATGAATGACCAAACACATTGTTAGGGGGCAGCCATACCTATCCTTAGATGCTCCTGCTATGCAGTGGGGTCCATTCATTTTGGGGGGTGTGGAACATGTGGAATCTCCATGTTCACAAATGTTGTCCTTAGTATGTAAATAAGTATTGGAAAAATCCATATGTTACAATCCCTTAATAATTGTACCATTGTTGATAAATATTTGACTGGTTAACTAGAATATTACAGGAAGGTGGACTTTTCACCTTTGGGCTTTCAGTGTCAATATCATGTCATCACATGGAATAGGCATACATTTATATAATTGGGTATAATTCCAAAGAGCCGAGCTAGGGTACCAAGCTTTGGTTCACAGATCGGTACCCGATTCTCCCACATTGAGAGTACATTTTTGGGGGTTTTTTTTTATTTAGGTGACCCACCTCATTGTGAGGGGTGGTGGGCTTGACCAGGCCTGTAAATAGAAAAATCCAATTCCAAATACTGTGTGAATACTTGATTGGGACTTGAGTATTAAATATTGTAGAGACATCAGACATCTCAAATGAATCTTCAACTTGTCATAATAAAACCTTATCTACAAGTTAATGAAGAGAAGGTGGATAGCTATTAGGGCCTGTTTGATTCAAGATATTTTCCATGGAAGTAAGAATTCATTTTCCATCTTCCAGGTTTTGGGTTGTTTGATTGTAAAAATTTTCCACGGAAAATGTTTTCCTCCATTTTCTAGGTACAACCCTTTAATGCACAAATGGTGGAAAATGTTTTTCCACCTAATATGCGGGAAAACATTTTCCACTTTTTTTTTTTTGCTTTTTTATTTTTTTTTTTATTTTGCAATGGGAACAAAGTCTAGACACAATGGTAAAAAAAAATCACTTTTGTTGACAACTTTCATGCAAAACAAAGTCAAATGAATAATATTCGGTATGGTAAATTTTTTTTTTTCAAAAAAAAATTTTTTAATTTTTTTTTTTGACAATGTGAACAAATTTTAGACTCAATAGTAGAAAAATTATCACTTTAATGGACAAATTTCATAAAAAACGAAGTCAAATGGACACCAAATTTTCAACATTTTTCATGGAAAATCATACCAATCAAACACATTTAATTACAATTCCCGGTAAAACATTTTCTAGGAAAATCAATTCCCTGTAAAACGTTTTATTTCCACCCATTTTCCACCATTGCAATCAAACGGACCCTTAGTTTTCTAAAAGTTATATATTCATCTTTGGTACACATTAAAATTTTTATTCTCATTCTTCTACTCATTTTCAACTACACATTTTTCAGTGAAATAATATTTTCTATCACATCAATAATTTTTTTTCCTTTGTCAACCACACATTCTCTATCAATTTACTATTCTAAAATACATTCTTCCAAAATAATGTCACCCCTGATTCATTATTTTTTGAGATAATGTTTGATGTGAGGGAGGGAGTGTGAAGTACTAAAATTCGAGTTCTAATTATTTATTTCAAAATATAGGCACGATCACTCGTTGAGAATACTGAAATTTTGAAACTACGAAAAAAAAATTTATTTTTATTCGAGAGTGATAAAGCATAACGATTGAAACACAATAAACAATCAACAAAGTCCGTCGACTCTAAATGAATATTAAGCCTTTGTTTGGACTCTATTTTTTCAAAAAAAAAAAAAAATCATTTTCACCACACATTCTTCCATAAAATAATGTTACACGTAAATTTTTAACTTCTTCTTATTTTTTAACAACACATTATTCAAACTCGTGCTTTATTATACTTCACACTGCCAATTTTCCACAAGCCAACTTGTTATAGTTCGTGCTCCGAATGCTACTTTATAAGCACTAACGAAAACAAAACAACCCACCTTGAGTTCAACTTGTCACTTCTTTTAATTCGTTGTTGTCGACCTTACCATAAACACCCTTTTTGAGTGGAAGAGTAAGCAATTCCACAAGCCCCTAGACCAATCCCATACACCAAACTCATGTTGCGGTTGGCCTCATGGTTCTGAGCAAAATTGTACCTTAATGATGTCAAGATCCTGATTTCAAGTTCTTGTGGACGAAACATCAATAATGCGACATCTAAACGTTCATTGATTTGTCAAAGTACCAAGAAATTAGGAAACATGAATTTTTTTTTTTTTTTTATTTGATACCCAGGTATCCCAGCTAACACTAGACTATTTCCTGGACCGCCCATCACTGGTGCCTCAAAAATTTTATAAAGGCAAATACCAAACTTTAGGGCCCATTTGGTAGGGATTAAAATCATATTAAAATTAAAAAATTAGCCGTTATTGTTAACTTTTATTAGACGAATGAGACCCAATAACGATCATATTTTCGATTTTAATTGGATTTTAATATCTACCGAACAGACCTTTAATATTGAAAATTCAAAGGTCACTTAACAATAAACTATAGATTTGACCCTTTAAAGAAACCCTGTTGTCGTGAACGTCAAGGTAAATAAAATTGCAGAACCAGGTCATAAGTCTTAATAATATTAAAACACGACTAAAGCTCAATTTTCAATGCGTCATATCTTCACCTGTAATTTTAGTCGCGTCTATTTTTACACGTTAACTTTCCAAAGTTGTCAAAATTGCACCACATATTTTTCAGTTGGGCATCATTCACGCTGTCCATTAATGTCTTTGTCCTCGTTCCATCGAATGTCTAATGACATCAATTGTTACTCGAGAATGAGAAGGGGCGGGAAGGTTATTGCTGCTATCAAAGTTCTTCATCACCGATTTTACGACTACTGCACACTACACTCTTGTAGTTTTGTAGTAACTGTTGAAGATGAAAAATATTTCATCGTTCCATCGTTCACTATGAATATATTATTTTTCGAAATATGCAAATTGAGCAGCTCGATTAGCTCCTGAGATTATCGAATTGGAGGTTCGACCACCGCACATACTTCAATGCCAAAGTTGGTGCGATTATTTCAGAAGAATGTATCTATGAATGTATGAGTTCAATTGTTAGTACCCCTTGAATGATTAATCATTTCCCCTTTTATAGCAAAAGCGAATGGAATATATTAAATTTACACTCTAATCATAGTTGGGTCGGCTTATCCCATAACTTTATTGATTATGTTCAAACCCCTTTTTCAAGTTTTCAACGAATAAACACTTTCGTTATTTTTCTTCCGGAGTCCATTATTTCCCCCACTAAACAAATTTCAAAATTTACAATTAAGTCCCTAGATAAATGAAAAACATCAATTAAGTCCTCTAACTTTCAACTCTTCTCAATAAGATCCTAACTGAATATGCTGAAATTATTTGGGTGTTATAACTAACATGTTCCCAAGTCATTTTCAGGAGTTAGGACTTGAGAGTAGAAATCTCTATTTCGTACACAAAACTGATTTGATGGATCAAGAACGAGAAGTCGATTTTAAGGATCAACATCGTAGCTGAGCCACTTGTTTATTTTTTAAGAGCATTTTTATTAGGAAAGCAACGGGCAAATTTTAACAAGATGGGTCATCCTTTCAGTACCAAATTATTTATATTTGATGGTTGGAAGTTCTTTCCATCAATTGCAACGAATGTCTTCCTAGGATTTTTCAAACTAGCAGATTTTTTCCAGCCAAGCTGAAGGGTCAACTACCGTAAGGACTACGATGCCAAAGTCAATTTGCTTTATTTGGATTCTTTAGAGGGTGTTTGAAGTGGATTAAAATCAGATTTTTAGTAAATTGTGATAAAAAAAATTGAAATATGTGGTTGAAAAGATGTGAGACTCATGAAAGATGTGGTTGATATTGATGGTTTGACTTTGATTTAAATTAAAATCAGATTTTAATCCAACCCAAACAGGCCGTAATAAATTTCTGTGACATATTTTTTGTTTTGTAGGCTAAAATTTGTCTAGTATAAAATAATTTATTTCAATTTCCCAAGCCACTGCATTCCATTGAAACTTCTAAGAATTTTTTGGAATTTAAAAAGTTTAAGAGTATTCAATATAGATTTTTGAAAACTCTATAAAAGTATTAGTGTATTCAATTGATATTTTTAAAAAGTTTCAAAAAATTGTATTCAATTAAATTTTTTTTAGAAATCTCTATAAATTTCGAGATATTCAAATTTAATGACTTTCAGAGACTTTTATAAAAGTCTATATAGTACTAACTTTTAAATATAAATTACTAAAATAAAATCTCAAAATTTGTCTCTCATTAATCTCATGATTTTGGGAGACTTCTATTAAAAAAAAAAAAATTAGTATTTATTTATTTTTCAATGTTTATCTTTCATTTTTCCTTCTACGGACATTAAAGTTATGATTAAAATTTATTTTTTCTATTGATTATATTAGTTTCTAGTTTTCTTTCTCTCTCTCATTGTTTATTTCTATTTTATAGGAAAAAATTAAATTGTATTCTTATAAGTTTTTTTTTTTCATTTATTTTTTTGTGAAAAATATCTATTTTTAATTAAATAATAAATCTTATATAGACTAATTTATAATTAAATTTAAGTATATAATTTTTATTTATTCTTTAAAGATATATTATATTAATTATACTTAATATTAAATTTATTTTTATATGTATCGTTATCGTTATTATTTATTTAATTAAAGTCTTAGCCCATATTTGAAACTCATTTTGAATAAAATAGAAATTTTGGAATAGTGATTGATGTAAGAATCAGCGAATGTGTGGTGGAAAAGTGATGAAATTTTTTAGATTTTTGTGTAATATTATTTTATTTGGAGAATGTGTGATTGAAATGAAGAATGAGAATAAGAATGAGAAATTAATATTTGTCAAATGGGGGCTTAAATCTCAATTTTTTTTAAAAAAAATTTAATTATATGGGGTGGAGAAGGGAAATTGTTACACTAAATCCACATGAATTCTATTTTAAATTAAAGTTTTCAAAAGTCTTTTGAATTCTACAAAAGTTTTAAAATAAAAGTCTATAAAATTTTACAGAAAACTTTCACTAATTCTATACAAATCTCTAAAAAAATCCACAACAAAGTCTGTCAAGACTTTCGAAAGTCTCAATTATATTAATACACGGCCTTAATTAAATTCTAAATTAGTTACCTCGCATATTCTGAGCTGGTTCAACTGGTGGGTTTGACTTGACGAAGACTGATTGAAATGGCACGTAGTGTCTTTTGGTTATAATTATTCAAATTTCATTATATTTATAATCTTGAAAATTGAAATATATGGTTTCATTTGCTATGGTTCCACTTTCATTTGCTACGGGGGAATGCACGCACCAATGTACATTCATATAATAATGTGTAATAATTATGAATGTATTTAAAGTTTTGAAGACTTCAGAATATTTACATATTATTTTATTTCAACAAGACAAATGTTGTGAGAGAATTGTCAAACTGAGTGTGCACTAAAAATGTATATATACCACAGCTCTTTCAACAATTAAGTCGATGATTAGGATACGAGTCAGATCAACATCTCCTTAAAAAAAATTCAAATAGGAAATAAGAGACGTGATCGGTGTACATGAAGATTTTCACAGGGGAATTAATGGGGTTTTTTGGCAGTTTTCGATTGGAAGATGACAAGACAAGGACCAAACCTGTAGGAATTCTGGCAGGACAACTAATGAAAAAGATGTGTGACCCAATTCATTGTTTTGTGGGGAATAAAATATTTATTACATCGAGATATTTTCTTCAAACAAGACCCATTGACTTTGACTTCTTCTTCGACTTCAACCTACTGCAAAAATTGAATAAAAATAAATTGAAAAAAGATTTATCGGTCTAATGACAATGAATATATTCGTGAAAGCCGATCGCAAGTTGTTCAATTTAGAGGTATCAAATTAAACAGCTAGAAAGTTACGAAATCTAACACATGCATGGCATGGTTCGATCCAAGTTGAATATAAGCTACCTCAAAGTCAAAACTGTTCTTCAATGTTTTGTTTTTGGTTAATATTTCAAAGAATGGGTGGCATGGATTGCAACTGCACGCTAAAGAAAGCTGAGACAGTCTCGTGACTGGATGACTTCATCTATTTTGGAAAACCTTCAAACCAGTTGGTGTGTGTCAAGATGTAAATGGATTAAATTTTGATCCAATTAAATATCGTCATATCATCTTTTTATAAATTATTACGTAAGTTGTTGGGTATATATAGCACAACCGACTATGGAAAATGGTTTACAAACAAAAGATGTGACGAGATTTAATTGTATCAAAATCTCATCAATCAAATCATTTCACCATTTAGGGTCCGTTTGATTGCAAATGTGGAAAATTGGTGGAAAGAAAAATTTTACAGGGAATTGATTTTTCTAGAAAATGTTTTACTGGGAATTATAATTAATTGTGTTTGATTGATATAATTTTTCATGGAAAATGTTGAAAGTTTGGTGTTCATTTGGTTTATTTTTTATGAAATTTGTCCATTAAAGTGATAATTTTTTCTACCGTTGGGTCTAAAATTTGTTCCAATTGTTAAAAAAAAAAATTACCATACCGAATATCATTCATTTGACTTTGTTTTGTATGGAAGTTGTCAATAAAAGTGAAATTTTTTTTTACCATTGTATCTAGAATTTGTTCCCATTGCAAGAAAAGAAAAAAAAAGGTGGAAAAACAAAATCAAGCTTTGTGCATCAAATGATTGTACCTAGAAAAAGGTGGAAAATATTTTGCCAGGAAAATATGTGCTATCAAACACCCTTAATTGGCTAAAATTAGAAAATATTTTATTTTTCTACCCATTTTCTAGGCTATCAAACGGATCCTTACATTTTGACACATCATCATGTAAAACGTTATGTAAATAATTATGTACAAGAATTATTTTTCATAATGAAAATCACGTGTTTTAAGTTGTAAAAGGAGGAGGAAATGGGCATTTTCGGGACTCATACGTTATGGATTTCTGGCCATTTTTTATAAATACACTACAATTTTAAACAAATGCATAACATTTTAATTACATTAAATGTCATTGTCACGTTTATATCCTTAATTTTTTATTCATCACATTCTTATATTTAAAATTTTATTAATTAGAAAATATTATCCTTAATCATGATTTTCGTCTAAAAATATTGTTAACGTGCTTTAAAATTATGGTCAAATATTTAATCTCATTTTTACATTATTAGTGATTTTGCTTATTTAATCTTGAAGAAAATTTTGGAGAGAAATGAGAAATCTTATATTTAAAATTTTATTAATCAGAAAATTATGAACAAATTATGAGCCTGTTTGGAGCTCATTTTTAAGTCAGAATAATGCATTTTATTACCGTTATTATACCAAAATCAGCCCCTTTTTTTTTTGACTTTCCTCTCACAGCTGGGACCCACTTAGAAGAATAACGGTCATTTGATCCCATTTGGAATTGGAAGTATGCACGTTCGGTAAAAATTAAAATCGGATTAAAATTAAAAAATTAGTCGTTATTGTTGACTTTTATTAGACGAGTGGGACCCAATAACGGTCATATTTTCAATTTTTATTGAATTTTAATCCCTACCAAACGGGACCTTAGGTGTTAGTTCCGACGAATTTGAATTTATTTATTTAAAACTGTAAATAACTTTATTTTTCCATTGAAAAATAGTATTAAGTCAGGGATATTACTACCTTCTAACAATACAATTCATTCCTGACATGTTCATAGCATCAAAATAAATAGAATTAACCAAAAAAAAATTTAAAAAAAATCTTCACAATTTTTTCTATTAATTAATTTAATTTATCGTACCAAACATGTCAATTACGGGTTATTAGGGTAAAAATTTTCCAAAAATATGATGAGGTGACTAGCAAAGTCCTGGAATATCCTCACCATTATTTTCATTCCAATAAGGCCAACCATCAATACAACTAGGATAATTCTTCTTGTACATTAGGGGAGCCATAATGGACACATGTGTTAAACCTGCACAAACGTTAAAAATTAATAACGAGTTGAGACGTCTTACGTTATCAAGTAAATATGCACATAATCAAGTCGTGATTGCAAAAGTTAAAAATAATTTATCGTATGTCAAACGGTAATCGTGTAGCTTATATTTTTTCAAATTTTGCTTCTATGAATTGACTACGAGACATATTGACTTTTATTGATGGAATAAATTATCGTCCCTACAAATTTTTCAAATAGGAATAAAAGATAGAAAATGAAAAAGACAAGCTAACCCATATTTTAGGGATGTGTCAAACTCAATGGCACGTGGTTATCTTCTTCAAACAATCTCTATCGACTACGTAGTGCAACCATTGGAGAAAAGATGGTTAAGATTATTATCCAGCCCAACAACCATCATAATAATCGGGCCGTGTCCAGCTTTATTATCCAGCCCAATAACCCATCTGACCCGATTTATTACAAAATTAAGACATGATATAAATTATAACAGTTCTTTTGTTTTCTCATAAATTAATGATGAACCCAATGAAAACACGTGTGGATAATCAGTTTCCTTCGAACTCATCGGTTAATCGAGTTTTCGGTCATGTTTTTAACAATAGGTTTTTTTTTTTATAGGTAATCCACCTGCTCCAAGTATGATTTTTGGTGGAATCGGGTCGAGCTAGATTGGACCGGTTCTAATAACATTGGTCTCACAAATAGAGTGACCAGATTGGAATTGTTAAGAATTTTTAGTGATTGATTTGGAAAAAATTAATTTTAGGGACCAACATAAATTTTCTATGCAACTTTATGGACCAAATCTGAATTTATCCCATGTAAAGATTTATAATTTCACCTTTTGTTTTGGCGGGAAGAGGAAATGCTCGTGGTTGTGGTGAGAGTAGTGGCGGTTTTTTCGCGAGAGATCACAAAACCAAAAATGTACAGTTTATGCAACACTTTGTAGCCATAGCCAAATGGCTGGGCCATTCACGCTTCAACTTGGTTGAGGTGTTGAAATTTAAATCCCAATCGTCTCAAGACTCAGGAGACCCATTTAGTATGGCTAAGAGTTAGATTTTCTCTAATAGCCTCGAAAAGGAGAAGTGACAAGTTTATATTAAGACCGTGTCTGGTGCGGATTATACATGAGAAAAAATGGATTTTTTGCCCGTTTGGTATCAAAGTGGTCGTCCTTTTTTACCACTTGTGAGTGATGTGGGACTCGCCTGCCAAAAGTAACAGTCAAAAAATGGAAGGGAAAAACTGCAACAGACAAGTCCTAAATTATATCCTCTTTAAGGTTGTTATCAACGAGACATTGGATGGTGCTCTCAATGCCTTGTATATAAAGGCGAAAAAGGCGAAGGTATGTGGCCTCATCATATTAGACACGAAGATAGAACATACAACTCTTAGGTTATTACTCGCCTCGAAAAGTAAGCCTTTGCACCAACAATTTCCAATTTATCAACTTCTTCATTCCACATGTAAATCTTACTAAATTTTAATTGTAAAATTCGAAATCATAGATCCAAATCTTCAACCCTCAAGAACATCAATACAAACCTCAGAAATTTCCAACCTTAAAAACATCACGAATAGGTTGATTACATTAACGAATATTGACGCAACTCATTACTTATTTACAAAATAATAATTTGCGGCTCCATGTTATAGCAATTGTGGTTTTTGAGGATGCTTGCTCGAGGCGATGAAGTTTTAATTCTGTACACGCTAGATCAATGGTGGAGGAATGAAATTAACAACAAATGAATGAATTAAGCAAGCATTCGAAGAACCATCAAGGAGGCGATCCACAGTGTAAAAGACACATCTTTAACATAGATTCCTGCAATGCAAACCATTTGAGTAGCAAATAAGAATATCAAAGAGACGGACTCATCCACAAAGTAAACTTCACAAGTACAACCATCAACAACGATAGAATAGATGCATTTCCACCATGTTTGCTAGGGAGTCTTGAACAGCACTCAACTAGGGGCGGAGCTAGAATTTTAGCCCCTAGTTGACAACCATTATTTTCAAATTTTTTTTTTCTGCGTACTCATTTTCAACTACACATTCACACAATAAAATATTCTGCACGTAAATTCAAAATTTTTCCCAACTTTTGAACTACACATTCTCCTAAAAATCACTACTCAAAACTCTATTTTCCCCCAAATAATGATTGTCAAAAAGGTCCTCCAATTGGAAAACTCCAACTTTGCTTGAGGCTGTCGCGTCAAAGGTTCGAATCCTAAAATATGAATTTGGCCATTGGGTAAGTGCAAGTGTGTAATCAGCCTTTCACTCTGTACCCTTGGAGGCATAACCTGCAATTTACCTTATCACCAAGACCCAAGGCAGGGCAGGTGGGGGCCGTCAAGGATGCGGTTAACCCCCTTATATTATCTAAAATGTATCGGTATTGTAGTGTGTATCAAACATGCATATAAGGGTTTGCTATTTTTTTTTAATCAAATTACAAAATTTCAAAGCTATTACTACTTTCATTCTCTTCGAATAAAAGTTCTAGTCTAGTGATAGATTCATTAGATATCTTATAACTAGAATTCATCTTTTGTGCAATCTACATCATAGTTATTGGGAGAACTACTTCCTTTCGGATTAGGAAGCAACTCTCCGAGATCTTTGATACGAAAAATTTAGTTGTCTATGTTTTTCTCATGAAAAAATATCTAATTTTTATGCATATGACAAGTCAAATTGAAGGGAATAGAGTAAGATTACAAAAAATAAAAAAAGTTTTCAAATTCAATGCAAAAAACTCCCAAAGAAAGAGCTTTTAAAACCTAAGAAATTAAGAATAACTAGTGTTCATACCAAGTTGTGCCGACGTTGCTTTGGGGAGTTCTGGAATCTTGGTGGCTGCAAATCATTAGGTGCAGAACAAATAAGTTAAGGCCTAAACGATTTCAACCTCGATAAAGAATAGCTGAAGAAAGTGCATGTCTACCCATACTTTTATTGCATGAAGAAGAAGAATCAACAGAACCCGAGGGCCAAGGGGCTGCGACATTATCATTAAGTTCACAAATAAAATTGATTCCCGAAGCTTTGTCGTATGTTACATCGGAAGGCAAGCTTGGCAAAAGACAACCAGATACTGGAAAAACTACATTCAGTTAACCAGCAAGAATTGAGACATATAATGCTGATATTAATTCCACAATGCAGTCATTACCTTTCGATTCCACTGGTCCATGCAATCGGCAAACACCACCACGATCAACAGAAAGTCACAATGGAACCACCAAACATTCTTGTTATGGATTAGTATCACTAAATCACAAGCACAAGATATCAACAAAACAAAAGCACGATAAATTTAGGTTACAGTGAGGAAACAGACCTTGAAGGGAAAAATCTTTGAGATTTATCTGGCAAAGTGTATAAATATTGCTTGAGATATTAGCTCTTCGCAACTTCAAGCCAAGTGAGGACGCACAATTTAAAGCCTGCAAATTAGTAACAAAGCTCTGCTCTTGCAACTGAGACAAGTAACTGTCCATGGCATTGCAGCAAGCTGCCTGATTACTTGTTATATTTCCACACTCCGTTGAAACACTTTTCACGTCAGGAAGAAGCAATGGACATGCTGAAAGTAGAAAAGGGGAACCAAAAACGAACAAAGATCAGTTAGCGCATTTTCATTATTTTCCAAATAAAAGGTTTGTAGATAAGAAAATTCAGTCTACAACTCAAAATACTTGCGGATGCATATCCGAATGTACTTTTTTTTACCTACCTTTGTTTATTTTGCAACTAGTAAGTACTCTGAGAACTCTATTTGCAGAAGCGGGATCGAGTTTACTAGCTAGCCACCGGAGCACAATATTCTTACAGTAATTTACAAGAGATGCTTGCTCAGAAACTACAGAAGTGCCTCCCAAACCAGTCCTAGTATAATTCCTTACAGCTAATTCTTCAGCAGCATCTGATATGGCATTTTGGCAAACTTGGTTGCAGCACTCATTAGCAGGATCAATTTTCTCACAAGCAACCAGTAAAGCAGAGGAATCTATTTTCCTTTCAATCTCGTTAACATCAGTTACAGGGCAAGATAATTTTGTGAGATTCGATGGGTGAACTGAGCATATCTCGAGAAGACTCTCACTGGCACCTTTACTTTCCATGATCTGCTGGAAATCCGAGATGCAGTATCTTGCTTCAGTCTCATTCAGCTCGAGCTTCTGAGTGTGAATACTGGACTGGCCTATAAGAATCACTAGGCTGGAATCAACTTGAGGACAACATACCACATTTGCAAGGTATGGAGCAAGCGAAGCCCAGCAATCGGTTGCTGTCACCCCCAGTATATGTTCAACAGCTGAAAAGTTAAATGAACAAAGCCCTGAAAATACAAGGCAATATCAGTCTAAAGCATTTTAATGGCATTTCTTTGAGTGTCACAGAAATCATTACTGGGAAGTACTAAATAAACAAGTGGTTCTGGATAATTTGATTTTACATAATTACTAATAGAACTTTAAAATTACTATGATCATATTAAATGTTTTAATATTATTATTCTAAGGATTAGATAATATCTTCATCCTGACAATAGACTTTGAGATAATAATGCACTAGCGTGAAAAGTACATTCAGATCTTCCTAATTTATGCACTGTTAATATTATCAAAAATCAGTGAATATCTGTAGCTGAGCGAAAAGGATTTGAATACAGCTTGTTTATTCGAATAGTGTAACTTCTGCCCAATAACAGACGAAAGTTTAATAGCAAATAAGCATGAAAAAAAGGACCTGATAACTTTGGCACACTGTTGTGTGTGAAAGGCATCAATGGAGTTGGAGCTTGGAATGGATAAAGGGGTTGAGGATCCACACTTGGAGACATATTTGGAGTGAAAGCAACATTCTTTATTTCATTTAAGTAGGAGCTGCCTAGATAATTCTCCCAGCTGCTTATTGACTCACATAAACCTGCACATATAAATTTTGTTTTTATCAGTTATGTGTTGATGAAATTTATCTATTCACATCATCAAATACTATGGACAGAATTTCATCTGAATTTGATGCAAATTTCTTGCTAACGTCATTGTGAATGAGAAGTATCTTATACTTTGTTGTACTAATGCAACAATATAACCTCATTTAGGATAGTAATATCATCCCATCATTTTACTTAAAATAAGGCATTACCATAAGAGTTGCATCACATCGCTCCAAAACATGGAATCACTAGGAAGTAAAATTCAATACCATTTAAAGTTCAAACTATAAGAACCTCAATTATCAGTAACACTTCAGCAAATCACGAAACAATTAAATGTACAAGTTAACCGAGTAATTCACAGTAAATTCTCGGACTATGCCAATGTAAATCCATTAAAAATCCCAGTATTCAAAACCCAGAAAACATAACAAGTTAGAAATTCAATAATGATCAATACAAGATTTAACAATTAGAGGATAACCCACTACGTTTTTATCCAAAAAGATAAAATAAAAATACACTGAATTAAAAGAACTTCCAAATGTAAAACAGAAATTGATGGATACTCACAATGTAGTGAAAGTACTAGAAGAAGAAGCAAAGTTTGAGGGACCGACATGAGTGGCACAATAATGAAACTGGACCTTGAGAGAAGAGACAAACCAATGTGTTTAGGTTTGTGCAAGTGGGTTGGGTATTATTTATGAAGATGAAGAGTTTTACATTTGGACTTTTGGCAGCAAAATTGATACCAATTTTCATTTTGTTCACACGATTGAGTAAGACTGCAAGCTATGTACTTGCTTTGAAGAGGAAAATGGTCACGTGAGGATGATTTGCGGGTGATCCGGGAGAATGCTTAGAGTGGTCAATTGCTTCCGCAGAAGAGTATGTGTTTCCTGCAACAACAACACTACGCGGGGGATTCTGAAATCTGGCCCGAGGGAAGCGCATGCGCGGGTGAAGGTGAAGAACCAGTGTATGTAAAGCAACGGTATTTTTAAACCCCAAAAATTGAAGAATAATTAAGTGGACTGTCATGTATGCACACATGATATGATTTATAAAAAGTGCGTCTAACTGATAGGATCAATATTTTGAATAGCGCTCCTAAACATCACTTAGGCGAGAGACGCACATAGAACGTTTTACTTAACTGCTAAGTTGATCGCTTAATGAACGCCTATATGTGTCGAGGCGCGTTTTATTAATTATTTTGATATTTTCATTATTTAAAAAATATTTTATTTGACTTTAGTTTATTAGTTTTTTATTTTTTAAAAGACATTTAGGGTGTGTTTGAACCACATTATTTTGAATTAATGTATTCTGGAATAGTATAATGATGGAGATGTGCGGTTGAAAAATAAGGAAAATTTATTGATGTAATAAAAAATATTATTTTATTGAAGAATGTGTGGTTGAAAATGAGTAGAAGAATGAAAATGAAAATTTGAATGTGCACCAAACATGAGCTCATTTAACTTTAATTTCAAAATTTTGAATGATTTTATCAGTACAACAGTAAAAAATGACTATATTCGATAAAAAAATTTGATAAAATTTAAGCTACAGCGCTATCTATATTATGTAATTATAATTTTGAAACTTATCGTTTTGTGGGAAACTTCAAAATCATGTATAAAGTTTCTATAAATATGTTAAATAGGACTTTTCTAATTGAAAGTTGAAACCATGAAAAATAGTCTAGTTTTTGTATTTGGAAAATTGTATAATTGATTAATTGTATGAAATATTAAGTAAATATAGTATTTTATAATTTTAAATATTATTATTTTAATTATTAAATGATTAAACACAATACCATCGACAATATAGTTGGCCGTCGTTTTTTATGACCTTTGATTTCTTCTCCTCCAGAGTGTTTCCTGCCGTATGATTAGGCTTTCATTCCCGCTCCTCCTCGGATTATCATCAATATTTGATCCGATTCCAGTGATTTTTCTTCACTTGTTTTTTGTTTGTGACCTTGTTAAGAATTTTCACAAATGGCGTCAAACTATTAACCTTAAAATTTTAATAATTTTTTTAAAAGCTGATTGTAGAGATTTCTCCCTAGATTTCGATAGGGTTTTCACTCTTTTGGAGGATTTTGGTATGTTTAGAAGCCAATTTCTTGTACAAGAAAGAAAGATTGAGATTTTAAGGTTCTTTCGGTCGGAATTTGTTTCTCGATAAGAAATATTCATTCAATCCAATGCATTTTTTACGGAAATATGATCTTCCATATTTAGCCCCTGTTTGAAACACATTTTGAGAAGAATATAAATTTTGAAATAGTGATTGATGTGAGAATGTGTGGTAGAAAAGTGATGAGATTTTTTTGATTTGTGTGTAATATTATTTTATTGGGAGAATGTGTGGATAAAATGAAGAATGAGAAAGAGAAAGAGAAATTAATGGGTGTCAAACGGGAGCTTAGATTTTTTATATGTGGTTTAAGGGGCATTTTAGTCATTTTTGAAAATCTCTTTCCCTCAACATTACGTTGAAAGTCATGATTAAATCGCATTTTTCAAAACTTTACGGATGTGTGTGTTTTTGTGACACTTGTCTAAAATTTCATTATTTGAGCTTAGTCAAAATTTCATTATTTGCAAGCAAGAGCGTAGCGCACTAATTTCTGGGTTGATTTTGTTAGAATTCACACTAGAGATCTATCCATGTCCTAGACCTATTAGTGCATGGCTGAACCGAATTTCTGACTAAGGCCTCCAATCGTGTTTTCGACCAAGTAACAAGGACCGAATTTCTTTGCTTATTAAAACCTCGGAGGTCGAGGCGTTCTTTTAGTCCGATGAGCCTCGAACACCGAAGCATAAATACTTGTTCCATGACACGTGTGCATACGATGCGACCATTTTCATGGTTGTGGCATCTCGGTGAACCATGATGATTTCAATATGTATCATATTGTTGTAAGTTTTATCCTTTTAACATATTCTACAAGATGGTAGCTCATATATGAACATTAATTTTGGAATTCCTGTGCTCTTTTAAATTTTCTTATTCGAATTTGTTTAACTATTTGAAACTCCGAAAGTCGGCTCAGGGTCCATGTACCAGTCCTACTACTAAAGACTTCTCGAGGCATTCCTCGAGTCCGAAGGAAAAATGGAAAGGGAGAGTGAAGCTCCTTTTATTGCAAACGAGGGTTAATTTGCATAAAATGTTAAAGTATGGCTTTAGTTAATTATGGCCATTAAAAGGACAATTTAGAAAAATGTTGCAAATTTAAGTTAACTGCTGTTGTTTTATTTTTATCTTAATAAATATTTATTTTGCCAATTAAATTATTCATGTTTATGTGGTTAATGGTTTAATGAATTTTAATCGTTTCTATCTCCTTGTTAGTACATGGTGAATAATTTTCACTCTTATATTTTAATAAAATTTGGTTGCTGGAGTTGTTGCAACAAAATGAGGTTATTAATTGATAATTAAAATTACAATGTTGGCATAAAGCAAAAGATATTGTGTAATTTGTATTAAAAAAAAAAATTGGGTGGGCATGTTTGAAGTTATTAGCATATTTAAGTGTTGTTGAATTCAGATAATTTCTATAATCAAAATGATTAATTTTAAAGTAATTTAGAGCGACTTCCTTTGAAGTAACTGTTAATTTTAAATTTTGCTCAATCAGCATCACCTCCCTTATCTAAGGCGAATCGATTTCAAGGCATATCGCCTCTCTTGTTTCCACATCCGCGATAAAGCCATAATTCCATCGCCTTGTTTGCCCGTTTCTTATGAGACATTAAGAGCATAGCCTCAAAGCCTATTCTCAATTGAGGCGACACAACTTCTCACATCGTCACTCCGATGGGCCAAGCATTTTCTCAACCTAGGCAGCACTAACTCGGCCTTCCGGGTCCGACTCTTGATCTCTTTGAGCAAGTTGCATTCTTTAACACCTTGTACGAAATGATTGGTGTGACAACTCTGCAAAGGTGGTTTGCAGTCACATTCTTATTGATCCGCCTAGGATAGGGGCGTGGAAGATTAAAGGCTTGTGATGGTTAATTTCTGAAATCATTTAGCTTGACATGTAAGCCGTTTTGATGAAATCGCATGATTGGTGTAAAAAAGTCTATAACCTTTATATCATTTTAAGGGTAATTTAATCTTGAGTCTAAACCTGACTTTTACATTCCTATCTTGTTTCTTCCACATCTAAAATATTATCCGTTATTTGATTTAAGCGTTAAAGTGCATACGATCTTGTACTATCCTCTTGAATCGACTATTTGAGCCTCTAACATGTGTGTCCAAGTGTGCATGTAGAGTACACACGAACATGAGAGGAGTTGTGATTTGATGATGCCCAAGTCCCACCAAATTCTAAGGGTCCTTTTGATTGCAAGAGTGGAAAATGGGTGGAAAGAAAATATTTTGCAGAGAATAGATTTTCTTAGAAAATGTTTTACTGGGAATTGAAATTAATTGTGTTTGACTGGTATAATTTTTCATGAAAAATGTTGAAAATTTGGTGTCCATTTGACGTCTTTTTTTATGGAATTTGTCCATTAAAGTGATAATTTTTTCTACTATTGAGTCTAAAATTTGTTCTCATTGTCAAAAAAAAAAAAATTTACCATACCGAATATCATTCGTTTGACTTTATTTTGCATGAAAGTTGTCGATAAAAGTGAATTTTTTTTACCATTGTGTCTAAAATTTGTTCACATTACAAAAAAAAAAAAAAAAAAAGGTGAAAAATGTTTTCCCACCTATTAGATGAAAAAATATTTTCCACCATTTGTGCATCAAAAGGTTGTATCTAGAAAAATGGAGGAAAACATTTTCCGTGGAAAATTTCGCATATCAAACAGTCAAAAAATTGAAAGTAGGAAAATTAAACAAAGAAATATAGATTTCTTATTTTGCACTTTTCTTTCTACATACTAAATTTATCCTCATTTTTCTTCTTTCTTAGTAGGTAAGAACAATGTTTTTACTTTTAAGAAAATTACTTTCTCTCTTTTTCTTTTTCTTTTTTACTTTTTTTTTTTTTTGTCACTAACGATTACATCTAAATTCTGATTAACAATTTGGTCAAAATAAATTTTTTAAATTTAGAAATAAACAATTTCTTCAAAACTTTTGACTAGAGAAAAGAAGAAAAAGAAACCCACAATTTGAACTTTATTCATTGTCATATTTATTGCATTTTTGACAAGGCTTTGCCTTGCATGAAAATCTCATGCAAGGCAAAGCGCATTCCCTTCTCCTGCGCGTGGCGCGCAGGAGAATGGGACTGTTGATTGCAAATAGAATACAACAATAAAAATTTAGAACTATTAAACCTAACCTCTTATTATAAATTATTCCAATTGTCCGAAGCTCGTAGTTATGAAATTAGGGCTCATGAAAGGAAATTCTTAATACCATTACTTACTGGCAACATTGTACATTGAAGAGAATCGAGATATAGTTATGAAATTGGGATCTATTTTATGATTAATAATTTTTTTTAAAACAAAGGTAAACATGCAAGTGGGTAGGATTGATTTGGTTATTCAGTGGTTTGAGATTTCAAACCATGGCTGAGTCGACCTACCATGGTTTTGTTTTAAAAAAGAAAAAATCAAACCTAACCAATATCTCTCTCTTCCTTTTGCACGAACTATTTAAGAATTCTCAAACAAATTAAGTACAACTGACGCAGGTTTTCACTCCATTTAGATGCTAAGGGTGTGTTTAATTGACTTTACTTTTCTACCCAAATTCTTACTTTTGGGTGTTTGATTAACATTATTTTTAATGAAAAATAATTTCCAAAAGTTGGTCATGCGATCACATTTTTCTCAAAATCAATGAAGATATTTTCTTTATGAAAAGTCATATTTTTATTTTCAAAGTAATTCACTCTATTTCTCTCCCATCCACCCTCTTTCTTTTTCATTTACCTATCGATAAAAGATAGACAAGTATAACAATTTTTAAGTTGAAATTAAACAAATCGAACACATTTAATTAATAATTTTCATGCCCATATAAATTTACGCTTACAATCAAATACACTCATGGGCGGACCCACATGGGGTCATGTGGGGTCAAATGACCCCACAATTTTTTTTTTTTTTTTTGAGTTTTTATTTTTTTTATTTTTACCTAACACTTACCACTTATCAAAGAGCAGCCAAATCCACAACTCACAAGCTCAAGTCCAATTACACTATACATTAATCCACAATTCATTGATTGACTCAACCCAATTAATATACTATGACTCATAAGATAGTGACTTTGATATCTCCCCATTCAGAAATTTGAAATTCCTAATTTTCTCATACGCACGCTACATACGCAGCCACGCACGGTGAATACGTCTCTCATTTTCAATCTATTTTCAATTAATTTAGATATTGGATTTTTAATTGAATTGAAGCTAATTCGAGCATATTAATTACTAATTCTTCTAATTTCTAAAATGTATTTGGAATTTGGTAGTTGATAGTTCACTAGTTTGGATTTAAGAAATTGGAAAATATTGTAGTGAAGTAGTAAAATATCTCAATTTCAATAAGTAATGACTTACTCAGTTTGTCTAACTTAATGATTTAAAATAGAATTATTTGTGAAAGTAATTGTTGTTTATTATGAATTTAATATTATTTTTTGATGAAAAATGAAATATGCTATTTATTTGTTTATTTATATATTGAATTTATTTTTTAACATGCATTGGAGAAATAATTTAAATGAAAATATGTATGTTCGAGTGTGGAGGAAAATTTCTAAATATGTAGTTCTAAATATTTTTAAATTCTCATTTTTGACCTCACAAGACAAATGGTCTTGATCCGTCCCTGAATGCACCCTAAATTTTATATTGCCGAGAATATGGTCACGGTTGCTAGATTTGTCTAAGATAATATTATGCTATCATTTGGTACACATTAAAATTTTCATTCTTCTACTCATTTTCAACCACATATTTTTCAATAAAATAATATTTTCCATCACATCAATAACTTTTTCTTCTTTTTCAACCACATATTCACCATCAATCTACTATTCCAGAATACATTCTTCCAAAATAATGTGGCTCAAACACACCCTATATTATAAATGTCACTATTACCATTTTGCATGATTGAGTGATTATAAATAGATCGAAATTACGTAAGAATAAAGTAACCATGCAAATGACTTTAAGTACCTAACCCATGTTAAAGTCACTGATTTCACGCGGCAAATGCACATTACATATATCAAATACCCTCTAATTACGGAATATAATACTCTGCATGTTTTGAAAATATTAAGATAACTGGGTTACGCCTCGAATGCAGGAAACTTTTTGCTTGCCTGTCTTTATTTTCTTCTTCTTTGATTTTTTTTATGTATCTAATTATTTCATTATCGATTTTGTTTTTTAGTTAAGAAGCCGTCGTTGTGCAATGTATCAGAAGTGTGAACACAACATTTTTTATTCCTAACTTATCATGAATATACGGCGAAATAACCGTTAAGCTCATGTGCTCTCAACGCCATCATTTCTCTATATATTCTTCTTCTTTCATTCTTATCCCCACCCAATATCTGTAGCAAAACCATAGTACTGCTGCATTGGAACGACTGCACGCTACATCATAGCAGCACGGCCAAATAGAGGCAGCATTGCAACCTAATTGTATAGAACTCTCTTGTTTTCGTGTGCTAAAAAAAAAATTCTTATTTTCAGAAATAAAATGGGAAATTGCTTGGCAAATCAGACTCTTATTGCAGAAGATGGAAAGCCAGAGCCTTCAAAGAAAGCAAAAACAACATCCCGAGTTGTTAGCATAACTAATGCTTCGAAGCTGAATGCGCGTAATGAGGGCATAAACACTTTGGAAAATTTCAGTGAAATCAAAGGCAAAACAGTGAGGATCCGAGTTGTGTTGACTCAAAGAGAGTTGAGCCAGATTTTGAATGGAGAATTACAGAAATATTCTTCTTCTTCTTCCTCTTCTTCTTCGTCGTCCCACCAATTGCTCAACGCACTGCAACTAAAAGGTAGAAGAATTCCAGAAGCTGGATTGCAGGATTGGAGGCCAGATTTGGAAACCATTCTCGAGGATTATTAATGCCTATTTTTACTTTGGCACTAACTCTCTGATATTTATTTTTACTAATAATTCTTTATTGTATTTTGTTGATCTTCTTTGATTATCAGATCAGGATAACCTTCTCATATGGTACTTCATTTTCTTTCCTCTTTTCTGCCTTTTTTCTCCCATAAATTTCATGTCGATAAAATATGAAAGTCGTAATATATAAGGGGATTGGACGAATTATCTTAACAAGGCTAACTTTTAGGATCTTGCTAAATAAGAGTTTAACTATGACCAATTTCAAAATTAAGAAACTAGGTTTAAAACTTCAGGATATTATTAAATTTTAAAATATATTTTATTAATTAAAATATATTTTATTAATATATTAGATATATTAATTTCACAATTCTATAAATTTTGGTCACAAATCATCGAACTAATTGGTTACAAATTATTTCTCGATCACAAATAAAAAAAATTTATAAGTCACAAATTATTCATCAATCATAAAATAAAAAATCTTTAATTATCCATTCGCACCAACACAACATACATGACGGTATCTAAATAGCGTGCCGCGCAAAAGTGTCGGCTTGCTGGAAACCCCAACAACGATGCCCATCGGCGGCGCTCAACCAATAGACATTACACTGCCAATCACAAACTCAATATTGATTTTACATTGCCGATCAACATAGCCTCGGCATTACGCAGATCGAGATGACAGTGCTACGCATAGAGGTGCCACACGATGCGGTATTGTGTAGCACCTCTGCGCCACTCCGATACCTCTGAGCCATCCGGTGACCCTGTGCTGGGTGGCCCTTCGTGCGGCTACAATGGTCATTCGACATCTCGACATCACACAGCAAAATCGGTTGCTTCGAAGTGACAGGCTGCAACAAGGTCTTCGTAGCGACGCTGTTGCTTCAAAGCGACGTTGCTTTGTGGTGGCATCTTAAGCATGGTTGTGGGTGTCTTCACAACGGTGGTGGTGGCAGCGAGGGCATCTTTGCAAGAGGAAATATGCGAGGGATAGAGAGAGAATATATGAGAAATGATTAGGATTTATAATTGAATTTAAAAAGGTTAAATCCCAACCTTGAGGGCCCCCCACCTCCCCACCCCTAGAACATTGTGGAGGAGGTAAATCCGGGATGTGCCTCAACAAGTCAGGGTACAAGAGCTGTCATACTGGTGTCCACAAATAGTTCAATTTCAAACCTTTGTTAGAGGCAAGAATCGAACCCCCACACTATGGCTGCCAGCTCAACTGAAACTTTCTCACTCTTGTCATTTGCACCACTAAGCTATACCCTGATGGGCGGGTTTATAATTGAATTTAGGCAGGTAGGTAGGTGGATGGGGTGGGATAACTATATAGATTAATTAATTTTATAATATTTATTAATATTAAAAGTTTGAATTAACATCTGATTTTTGTATAAGCAACTTTAAATTTGATTTTTTAAATTGAAACTTAAAAAATCTGGTTCCATGTAATTTCCACTTTTATGTATTTTCCTTGTGTATAATTTATTAATTTTTTATGTACAAGTAGTATAATCCAACCTTTTAATATAGAACCTAGATAGAATCCAATATATAGTATCACCGTCCAACAAACTCAAACAACAATCGAATTCCAGTTCAGTCATATTGAACCTCTCCTAGGGAGCTCGATTAATTGCATTAACTTGTAATATTTGTTTTTTCTGGAAAAAAAAAACAAAAAATTATGTGTGCACATAGGTAGACCGGTTTCTTGATGCAGCAGAAATATAATAGAAGATAATTAGCTAGGGGTGAGCAAATGGGAACTTATAAAAATACCCTTAAAATTAAGAGTTTTTTTTATTAAAATCATATGAAAAATATTTTGAAAGTAAAAAATAATGTGTAAAATTAAGTGTCGCTTTTTAATTGATAGCATTATTCAGTTTAGTGTCACTTTTTTTTTTATTAAAAAATGACATTATTAAAAAGTTATGTTTGTCACTCCAAAAAGTGATAGAAATTTTTTTAAAAAAAAGTGACAAATACTAAAAAAGCAACAAATTCCAAAAAAAAAAAATGACAGAAATAATAATAAAAAGTGACCACCGCCATCCTTTTTTCTTTGTTCCCCACCAAGTATCTTCAAGTTAGTTCACCAACAAAATACCAATCAAAATGCATAGCATCTTTAAGTCAATTCTCAGCCACTCTTATCTACCAACTCAACCAACCCATTTATCATATAAAAAGTTTTTTTGAAATAAAAAATACAGTATAAAATTAAGTGTCACCTATTTATTAAAAAATGACGTACATGCCACTTTTATTAAAAAGTGATATTTGTTACTAAAAAATGTGGATAAAAAAAGTGACAAAAATTCAAAAAAGTGAGAAACGTTGAAAAAGTGATTTAAATAAAAAAAAAAAAAAAAGTGACAAATAAACTTTACACATAGTCATGTATAAGATCATATACCACCATTGATCTGCATTACCTAACTGATCTACGCCATATTATCTCCCACCACCTAAATCCACTTCCAACTTCTAGTGTTCTACCAATCTTGGATAGAAGAAAGTCATTGAGAAATTTATTCTTACATACCAATATTACGCCCCTGTTTGAGCCACATTAGAATTCTCATTCTCATTCTTCTACTCATTTTCAACCACACATTTTAAAAATATATATATATTTTCCATCACATCAATAACTTTTCCTTATTTTTCAACCACACATTCTCCATGAATCTACTATTCCAAAATGCATTGTTCCAAAATAATGTGACTCAAATATAGTCATTCTGCTCAATAAAATTCAAACTCGATCATTGAACACGTCCTTGAAGGAAAAGAACACCTTCAAAAGGAGAGAACTTTTCAAGTAAAAAAATTCAATTATGTAGGGATAATCAAGTCCACATTCCCAAACCAATGTAATAGTTCTTGACACATGATTATTAAATACAGATAAACTAAAAAGACTCCTACGAAATCATCCTATGAATTGCACTGAAGCTCACTATACAAGAACTAATACCGCTAACTCTTCAAAACCTATCTCAACACACAAGATAGTAAAGTTCACTTCTTTATACTCAAATCCAAAAAGGCTCTATTTGGTAAAAATAAGCCATCAAGAAAATAATCAGTTCAATCTATTGCTCTAAAAATTCCCAATAAAATGCCACACAATATCATCTGGCAGCAGCTGCAATTGATTAGAGCAGAATCTCCAGATTTTAGACAATCAATAAGTAACACTACCTTGCGCAAGTAACAGTTAGCAACCAACTCAATGCACATCATCATCATACAGGTCACATCCTTCTATACATGCAAAAAGGTTTATGAGAAAGAAAAAGAACGAAAAGAGATTCTGAAATTGCAAGAAAACTATACTGTTGTGAAAATGTTATTTGAACATTAGCTAGACAAAAATATCCTTCCAAAGAAGCCAATTCATCGACATGGCTCTCTCTTTACCCTAACAACTCCCATAATCCCAAACTTGTAAATCTCTTGCATTGAGAAACTTTTTATTCCAAATCCAAAAAAAAAAAAAAAAAAAAACTCTAAATGATCCCTTCACTTTCTCTTAGCAAAATCTTTCGATTCACTTTAGACCATAAGAAGCCCATGGAAAAATCAAAATTCAGTCAGAATATTCAAATACAAAATACGTTAAATTGTCTATGGTTATGATGGGAACCTAAGGGGCTTTCTCCACGAATTCTTGGACGTAATTCTCGTCGGAGCAGCGGTGGCCGACATCATAGACTTGGGGAGGGAGAGAAACGTGCTTGCTCTTGCTCACAGCCACCACCCGAGATGTTTCATTTCAAGCATCTAAACAGTTTGGTAGTAGAGTATTGAAGCTTTGCCCCGATGGTTTGAGAGTTTTCAGGAATCGCAGTTTTGATTTAGAGCTCTGGGTTTTGAACGTACTAATTACGTGATTAATTTCCCCCAAGCAAATTGACTGCCTATACAACTATCGGACCGACCCAATTTGATTCGTTTTTACCAGAAAGTTTTGGGTTGAGCCGAAAATCAATCCAACCCAACCCATGTGCACCTCTATAATTATTTCCTTTATTCATTTACATTATTTTTATTATTGCAAACTGTATCCAAAAATAAGAATATAGTAACGGGTACGGCAGAAAAAAACTTAACACGACTGAATGTTAGTTTCATATTCTTCATTTCTTACGTTTAATTGTAAAATACTCGATACGTGGAATTGACCAAAATTTTTATGGTAGTGCCGATCATTTAGCGACTAATAAATTAACCTCCATAGAGGGAACAATTTTATTACATAAGAAGAATACGTTCTTCCATGCGTAGGCAAACCAAAATTACTTCCCTTGATCAAGGGAGCAAATAATGATAATCTCCATCTTGTAGAAGGATTCAAGAATGCTACTTTTATTCTCTTCACAATTGCAGTTGAGGAAACTCACCAATGGCCTGGCAGCTAAGAAAATGTGAATCCTTATTGCTTGCTCAGTTGTCGAATAACATATGGAAGTATGCCTCCGTGATTGAAATAAGCCAACTCCACCTGAAAATGTCATATCGTGTTAGACGTAAATCTTTTGAATCAGATTCATAGGCAAAAACCTTATAAGAGATGTAAAACCTGAAAATGCCATATCGTGTTAGACGTAAATCTTTTGAATCAGATTCATAGGCAAAAACCTTATAAGAGATGTAAAAAAATTCCCAACAGTATGATAAACATACACATGCACGAGTATAGATATATAAGATTTTGTGACCCATCAAATGCATATACGTGTTTCCTGTTATGTTCATCCCATGGTGTTTGAGCACTACCATTATTTCACATTGGCCCCCCCAAAGAGCAAAATAAGGAAAACGGAGTTCAAATTTTTAGTCAAAGAAAGAGATACAAAGATAAAGTAAAAGCTTGTGTTTATCGCTAATAATTCTCACATGTTACTGAATTTATATACTCCCACCGTCCCAATTTTATAGGCTTGTTTCGTTTATCACACAGATTAAGAAAGCTTCTTTAATGTCATTGGAAAATTAATTTTTGTCAAGTTGTTTCCTAATTTACCCCTATTTAATTTTTAGTATGTAAAACTAAATGATTGTTAGAATTAATAAAGAAGAAGAAGAAGAAATGAGAGTTGTTCCATGATTTCAAGAAGTGGGAAATGTGTGTATTTTGATGATTTCAAGAAGTTGGCACATTAAGTGAGGAAAATTTAATAAGGGTATATTGTTAATGGAACACAACAAACTATTCTACATTAGAAAACATGCCTCTATATTTGGAACAAGAGAAAAGGGAAACTCAACCTACATAATTGGGACGGAGGAAGTACCATGTATCTATATATAGTGGGAAGAAGTATGAACTCCATTTCTATGGTAGAATAGGAAAAAAATAGGAAGGCAAAGGGCAACACACCTCAGTATCAAAACGGACAGTGCATGTGAAAGATTTCCCAGTGTCAGTCTGGATGGTAACATCTTGACCCGGGCGGATCTCATTAATGTTGCTGGGAAGATCAATGGTATAACGCTCATGACCCGTCAATCCTAGTGTGTCTGCATCCTCACCAGACTTGAAACATAGTGGAACAATGCCCATTCCAACAAGATTACTGCGATGGATCCTTTCAAAGCTTTTAGCAATCACTGCTTTAACTCCCTGTTGTGAAATAAATATAAATACATCACCTTCAGAGAATTATTATTTTTTTTTCAACGATTAAGAAGAGGATGAATAACAGTTTCACAAACGCAAAAAGAAAGAAAAACTACTAACACAAACAGTCAGAACAGACACTCACCAACAGCATTGGGCCCTTTGCAGCCCAATCTCGCGAACTTCCACTTCCGTACTCTGCTCCAGCCAAGACAATAGTGCCAACTCCAGCAGATTTGTATCTCTGATAGTTTCGTATTGGTGAAAAGTATTAGGATCAAACAGAAACTTGTAGTATTAGATCAAGAAATTAACAGAAACTGATACTAATGGAAACAAATACTTCAAAGATGACTTTGACCAAAAAAGGTTCATGAAAATCACCATTGCAGCATCAAACACAGAAAGCTTTTCTCCAGTGGGAATATGTAGTGTCTTCGGGCCAACTTCCCCATTCAATAACTTGTTCACAAGGCGAATATTGGCAAAAGTTCCCCTTGCCATTATTTCATCATTACCACGGCGACTCCCATAAGAGTTGAAGTCCTTGCGATCAACCCCACGCTCAACAAGATACTTGGCAGCTGGACTATCCTTGTGAATGCTTCCAGCTGGCGAGATGTGATCTGTTGTGATACTATCACCAAAGTTCAGCAAGCAGTAGGCATCCTTTACTCCGTGCGGCCCAGGGGGATCCATAGTCATATTTTTAAAATATGGTGGGTCGTGAATGTAAGTAGAATTTGGGTCCCATGAGTACAGCTTGGCAGTTGGTACTGATAAGTGATTCCACATGGCATTACCCTTTGTGATAGCTTCATATGTACTTTTGAACATGTCAGGCAATACACTGGATTGAACCACCTACAACACAATTTTCATATTGCTTAACCATTTAATATTACCTTTCTGCTAAAGGGCATTCAGTGCAATGTACATGCATACCTCTGCAATTTCTTCAGTTGATGGCCATATTTCCTTGAAATAGACATCCTTACCATCTTTGCCTACACCAATTGGCTCTTTATTGAAGTCAATATCAACCTACACAAAAAGAACAGCTATACCTTAACCTGAGACTCGGTAAAAGATTATAAATAAGTTATTAGTTATAAGACCAAGAAAACAGAGGTCAGTTCTCCATGATTGAGGTGGTATTTCAAACCTTACCTGCTCACTCAATTAATAAAAAATAAGAAAAACGTTTTCACTTTCCAATTTTAACACAACTCGCCCACACTTAATTCTTACTCATCGACTCTCAGATTTTCTTATTTTTATTATAGAACGTACATCATAATAGTTATAGCAAATTATTTGGTGTATCGTGTTTATACTTTACAATTTGGAATTTGCCACTTGAATTCATTTTTGTAAATATGAGTTAGCCCATTCATGTATTAATGGATTCATCCTAATTTTTCCAATCAAGTGTTAAAAGCTTTCAAATGACTGAAACTGTAGTGTAATTATCAAGATATTCCTTAGAACACATGGTTGGAAGTATTTACTAACCGTGCCAGCAAGTGCATATGCAACAACCAAAGGGGGTGAAGCGAGGTAGTTCGCTCTAGTCAAAGGATGGACACGGCCCTCAAAGTTTCGGTTCCCGGAAAGTACAGCAGATGCAACAATGTCTGCAGAGCACCACCTCGTTCATATTAGAAAACAATCAATTTCACATTAACATAAATGATTAACATCGGGCAGTGCCTCTACTGAATTCAATCAAGTAAAACTTTGTCAAGGTTTACCAGATCAATGAGAGAACCAAAGAACAAGATTATGGCATACCATTTTCTGATATAGCAGCAGCAACTGATTCATCCAAATCCCCAGAATTTCCTATGCATGTTGTGCAACCATAGCCCACGATATGGAAGCCTTGTTCATTTAAATACTTTTGTAGCCCACTGCATTGCAAAACATCCATAAGCACATATGCATGTCAAAACAAATATTGGGCCATAAAACTAAAATTACGAGCTATACCTCTTCTGCAAGTACTTCGTAACAACTCCGGAGCCTGGAGCAAGGCTTGTTTTAATCCATGGTTTTACCTGTGACATATTTTATCTAAGAGGTAAGTATTGACAGAAACCAAATCAATTGACCACTCACCAGAACATGACCCACCTGTAAACCAAGCTCGCAAGCTTTTTTGGCAACAAGGGCTGCCCCAAGCATGACACTAGGGTTTGACGTATTTGTACAGCTCGTGATAGCAGCAATCACGACGCTGCCGTGCTTAAGCTCAGCAGGTTGTCCTTGGAATGAAAATTTGGCCACTTTTTCTTGTGCCTCCTTGGGCACAGCAAATCCCTGCATGAAACCTGCATGTTAATTCAAGATGGGGCATAATCTACAAACTGGGCTCTAAAGTCATTACCCTGTCCATAAGACACATTACGATCATGCAATGATTTAAGCCTGGTATATAAAGATTATATTTGAGAGTAATACTAGTCAAAATCCAATAAATTCTCTTATCACTTTAAAAATACAACATCTGAAGCTTAGAGAAACAACAACCAAAAGCATTATAACTTTAAAGTCGACAAAGTTGAATCCTCACCTTGAATCCAACTTTGTTATCAAGGCATGAGTGCCAATCAGCCTTCATTTCTCTTAAAGGTACCCGATCATGAGGTCTATAAAGAACGATAAAATAATAGTTAACGACTACTAATCACATGTATAACTTTAAAAATCGATGTAAATGTATAAGCCACATCACACACCTCTTTGGCCCTGAAATACATGGTTCAACATCTGCCAGATTTAGGTCCAAGTAAGATGAGTATACTCTTTCTTGTTGAGGCTGAATTGGTAGGAAAATAAAGCCATGAGTCCCGTGTCAAAACTACGATAAATTAAAATAAGAAGTGCTGATAATAATAATAATTACCTCACTATAGTCGACAAACATGTTGTTTGCACGTAGATATGCTTCTATCATTGCCACCTAATTAGCATAGAGTTGAGAGTAATAAGGTTCAAAAGCATAGAGAAGCATAATGTGGGAAATCATTTACATTCGTTACAAAAGGTACGTACAGTATCATCACTTCTCCCAGTTAACTTGAGATATTGCAGAGTGACTTGATCTACGGGGAAGAACCCCATTGTAGCACCATACTCAGGAGACATGTTTGCAATGGTGGCTCTGTCAGCTAATGATATTTCACCCACACCATCGCCTAGACACGAGGACATGAAATTCAGTATCTCATTCCCTTGTAAAACTACAGAATTTAAATGAACCCGTGTCATGTAATCTTACCATAAAATTCAACAAACTTCCCAACAACACCGTGCTTCCTTAGCATTTGTGTGACTGTTAAAACCAAATCAGTAGCTGTGACACCATTGTTCAATTTGCCAGATAACTTGAATCCAACAACTCCAGGTAACACCATGCTCATTGGCTGTTAAAGAGGGATAACAACATTAAATTGAAGTGCTATAAAATGATTGTATGAATTACCAAGGATATTAAAGAGTTTATAAGAAGCCCAAGGATAAAATGGCGAGTCGTTGGAGTTTAAAGGATGGAGATATGTGTATTATTATTCCTTGGCTGAAAATAGTCTATTCCCTTCAGTCTTCACTTAGGTGTTTCTAGCCAAGTCTATTGTAAGGAAGGCATGTTGCCACCTGGTCACCTTCAGGAACTATTCAAGAACAACCATAGAGGCACTAGGGCAACAAGCCGAATCTAAGCTTCCAAAGGAGTGTATATAAAGTGCTAATACAGATTGGAATCTTGAGGGAGCTGTTGGGTTGGAGTGAAATAGTTGAGTATCCTTTTAACGCTGGAAACCACAAGTTAACAGTTGCTATGAGGAAACTCCTCCATGCAAAGGAGCAATCAAGGCAAACACTCCAAGAGCCTGATGTGCTCACACGTGTGGATTGGCTATGAATTTTAAGCTTGCCACAGGGATCCATTGGCTTAAGTCATATAGTCACAGGGTGATGCCATATAATTGGTAAGTTGTGACAAAATGCTGACAAGTAAGAATTGTATCCAATACGTAATATGAGATGATTACAGAATGATGTAACTCCAAGTAAATCTAGACTAGCGTGTGGCCCTACTTGAGTGAGGCACAAAGGGGAACATGGGGAACCATGAGCTTAAGGGGGTTTTTAATGATGAGCACGAGGATCATGTTGATGAAGCATATACTCAAGATATAGCACGTAGGCTCCCTTTCCATTGGAGTTGCATTTGTTGGAACTTTAGGAAGGCAAGACAGGGAAAGTTATTAAGCTAGTCAGGAGCAACAGTAAAGGCACACACTTACATGAGAGTTGGAATCTCAACATACATGAGCTCATTATCAGAAGAATGTCTTGCCATAGAGTGCAGCAAAGTGGTGACTTGCTTCAAGTTAGAGAGCTTCATAAACTTAAAAAGTTTGCTTGAACCATTAATTTGTTATGCATCCACGTCCCATAATTTATAGTTCACGGATACTGTATAGTTAACCTACCTGTGTATATGCGCCCCTATGATTTCATTTCAACTCATTTTTATTTCTCCTAGACCCCTAAGAGAATGTAATTTTAACAAACGAATTATACTTCTAATTTCAAAACTTCGTGGTAACAGCACTACATCTTATGATACAGCTATGAAAGTAAAAAGCTCTCTGTTTCTGCAACAAATTAATACCTGACCAAGCATTGTTGCCTCGGCTTCGATTCCTCCAACTCCCCAACCAGCAACTCCTAACCCATCAATCATGGTTGTATGGGAATCTGTTCCAACTACACTGTCTGGGTAGAGCATACCACCGGTGTTGAAAACAACTCGTCCAAGATATTCAAGATTGACCTAAATAGTATCACAACAAATTACGCAATTAAATCATTTGAATATTGGCATAGGCTAGAAAACAAAAGAGGAAACAAGAAACCAATAGATTTTGTTTTTTTATATAGATATTACAAAAACAAATGGAAATATATATCACCCTGAAAATAACAATAAATCAGTGATATAAGGACAGTTTGAATGCACAAAAGTAGGAAAAGCATTGATACCTACATACTGTTAAATCTTAAGTTCCGATACCTGATGTACTATACCAGAACCTGGAGGAACAACAAGCATATTGTGAAAAGCATTAGATCCCCACTTAAGAAAAGCAAATCTCTCCTTGTTCCTCTGGAACTCAAGCTCCATATTTGCTTGGACAGCATTTTCTGATCTAGCAACATCGACTTGAACTGAGTGGTCAATGACCAGATCTACAGGAACCTGCAAGCCAACAACCAGGTTACTGAAATTAGAAATAGAACTCTTAATGATAACAGCAGGGCACGTGCATTAAGATGTTATCCAGCAAATTGGAAAAATAAAAACACGGTGACCTATAAGAAATTAAGTAGAAAGTTCCAGTTTCATCTGGTCTTTAAAAAGGAAAAATAAATCAATAAGATAATTAAAAAGCACTTTTCTGTCTACACACTTGAAAGCAGATTCCTTAAAGGTTAAAAATACATAGCTTGGGGGAGGGAGGATAATCTATTTAATTTGAACAAAACTACCAACTTGCTAATATTTCAAAACTTCTGGGAAAACAATACAAATGAAATGATAGAAGCGGCATAAACATTTTCCATAAAACAAATTCAGACACAAACTTAATCTACAATTCAAGACATTTGGCTATGTTTAGTTATTAACATAGAAAATGAATTAAATAAAATGCTGTTCATACCAATGGATTGATCTTATTAGAATCACTCCCAAGATTGTTCATGGCATCCCGCATACAAGCAAGGTCAACCACAGCTGGAACACCGGTAAAGTCCTGGAAATTGGACAATCACATTCTTATGCAAACTGTTGATTCCTTATTATCATAGAAATCTGCATTTTTGAAACAAGACTGGTACCTGCAAAAGGACACGAGCAGGCTTGAAAGGAATTTCGACTTGCTTTGGGGAAGAATTTTCCCAATCAATAATCTTTTCCACATCTTCCTTTGTCACTTGAAAGCCATCACAATTACGAATTGCTGACTCGAGAAGGATTCTAATAGAATATGGCAGCTTATCTGTAATTTCAAGGGAAACAAGAAAAGCATTCAATAATTCAAAAGAATCATTATTGCACAAATAGATGTTATTTTCTAAACCAATGGAAATTTTGAAATCAAACTTTCAAAGAACATTTAAAATGTGAAAATAAATATTCTTCAACCAGGAAATTACCGATCCTCGGGTCATTGAGAGCGGGCAGGCTATAGAATTTGCCAAATTCACCACCGCTTGGCTTGGGAAGACTGGTAAGAATTTTCTTGAAAGCATTTTCAGAGGCTGGATTCATACAGGAAAATAATTAGAATTGCAAACAGATAACTATTAAAACAAATTTAAAAATGAAAGCTCTTTACACTATTTTTCCATGTAAATCTGATCAGATCCCGTACCAAAAAAAATGTAACAGGATCCTAGGACCAAAAAAAAAAGCACCAAAAATTCTAGCTAGGAGAACAATTTACATACAATTTATACCACGAGCATTGAAAATACTTTTTTTAAAAAAGTCAATTTTAACTTTTCATCTTCGTAATAATTTTTGAGAGACTACAGTCAGCTGGTCACAAAAACATAAAAGATAAAAAAAAATGTCAAACACACTCTTACAGAGAACCTCGTACTCCATGCCCCTGTTTGATCGACGTTGAAATTTTCTTTCTCATGCTTCTACTCATTTTCGTTTTTCAATAAAATAATATTTTCCATCAAATCAATATCTTTTCCATCTTTTTTAACCACGTATTCTCAATCTAATGTTCCAGAATATATTCTTCCAAAATGACGTGCGTCAAACACACAGTTTCACATCAAGAACAAAGGACGTCAGAAACACAAACGGCAGTTGATCTGCATATATGAAAAACAATAAAAGTACCCATGGTAGCGATGTTTCGCTGGAAAAGGGAAGCAGCAGACGAAGCAATCCTGATCTGAGCTCCGAGACTCGCCGGGGATTTCCAATCCACACCGTGGCTCCACCGCTGCGCAGACCTCAGAGCCGAATAAAAACTCAAAGATCGTTGATGAGTTTGATTGAAATTACTAGCAATCGGACTAGAAGCAGAACTAGAAACTGGTTTTTTGGATAGAGAAGAAAGGAGCCTTTTGCCAGTAGTACCAGTATTGGAAGAACTGGAGGAGGTTCTTCTGAGAAGTGCGGTGGTTATATACATGATTGGGATCGCATTCAAAAAATAATGATTGAGATAAGGATTCGTTAGGTGACGATGGAGAAATGGAAGAGGAGAAGAGATGGAATGGGGCGTGTGTTCTCTAGGGCTGTGTGCCGTTGAGCTTTTGCTTTTATGGGGTGGAGGTGGTGGGCTGTGAATTGGAATTTTCCACTCTGGCAAAAACAAAGGGAAAATATGTTTGGCCCATTTTTTTTCAAACTCATTTTAATTCTAATTTTTACGAACACTACGATTTTTATCATTAAATAATAAATTTCATCGACTTTAATCAAAATTTACTGATAAAATCAAATGAGGATTTAGGGCATGTTTGAGTCTCTTTTTTTTTTTTTTTTTTTTATGTAGAATATATTTTGAAATAATAAATTGATTAAAAAAATAAGAATGATTTTGCTATGTGAACATAGCAATGTACACGGAGTGTCCATAATGGACAAATGGTACCCCCTGTTGGAGGGCCTGGAGGCCACTTGTCCGTTATGGACGTTGTTATGGATTTTGCCATGTACACATAGCAAAATTCAAATAAGAAAACGTTTTGAAATTTTCGTATAATATTATTTTATTGAAAAATATGATTGAAAATAAGAGGGAAACGTATATTTTGAGAAAAAAAAAATGAAGATCTAATAAGAGCTTAGTGCTCGTTTGATAAAATTTTATCAATTTTTAACTTATTAAACTTCAATTTTAATCATATAATTAACGTGATTCGCAACTTTTGAAATACACGTTACATCGACTATTATTCAAATTTGTTAATTTTTTTTATCAAAAGTTTTGTCAAGTGTTTATGACACGAAGACAATGAAAAAGGTATAAATGTGACTTTTTAATGTGTACCGTAATTTTTAAGTTATATTTTTCTAAGCATAAAATCAAAATTTCCCATAAATAAATGAGAGCTTAGGAGTAACATTTTGGCTCTATAACAAGTGGGAAACTAGGTATGCTAATAGATGGTTCAATTATTTTTAAATTGACTTTAAGTTTACGGTCTTCTTACTTTTCTCCCCCAACATGTTTGCCAACATTGGAGGAGGAGGAGAAACTTCAAGGAAATATTACTCGAGACTTAGTCGTAGAAAAGTAAACGGCAATTTTGATAGGATGACAACACGATGGAAAGTTTTTGTCCCATTATTGAATCATAACTCACAAAGGTACGACGTGTCGAATTTTCAACCCCGCCACATTTTTCGATTTAATTAATTAATCTCAAAACTTATTTTATGTAATTATATAAAGTATTTGAAAGCTTTAGTTATACAAATAATTATTCGGGATTATTCGAACGTTCTGGACAAGGATCATGTTTTTCACCCCATTTGGATGTCTTAGCTAACTCGAGAATCATTGTCCCAGGACAGGGCATCTTGAATATCTCTATCATTCTTAATTGTTGAGTCTAACTAATTTTCAATTTATGACTTTTCCAAGTTGAAATCAAATTGAGTTGCTGAAATGCTTCCAGGTGCAAACTTGGACCACTTTGCAAAAGTATTGACATTTCTAGAATAGCATTGGTTTTGGGTTCACACAGTGGATAAAAAATTAATTCCTACAAGTTAGGAAATAAATGTACCTATAGTTTCAATTATTCCCCTTGTATAAAATACACACAAACAGTGGGTCCCATCACGTATTTGGAAAAAAAAAAAGGTGCGGGACCCACACGTGAGTCTATTCTGGTGAATTTTTGCTTCTTCTTCTTCTGTACAAGAAGCATTAATGCTATAGTTTTACATGCAAAGCATGAATTAACTTCTAAGAAAATACACAAAAAAAATTCCGTTTTAAATATTATGGTCCATTTGATTCAAAAATAGAATTTTGATGGAAATAAAACGAATTGCAGAGAATTCAATTGTCTAGAACTTGTTTTATTGGAATTGTCAATTAATTGTATTTGATTAGTTTAATTTTCCACATGGAACATATTGAGATTTTCTATATTTTTGTGTTCGTTTGACTTTTTTTTTTTTTTTTTATGAAAGTTATCAATTAAAGGGATAGAATTTCTTATAATTGGGGATATAATTTGTTTGGATTGCTAAAAGAAATGATTTTTTTTTGTTCGTTTTACTTTGTTTTACATGAAAATTGTCAATTTAAGGGATAATTTTTTTTACAATTGGGAATAAATTTTGTTTCTATTGCACCAAAAAAAAAAAAAAAAAAGATGGAAAGCCAACTCCCACCTAAAAGATGGGAATTTCAATTCAACTAAAACCAAGAAAATCAGAAAATGTAGAAAATAGATTCCATGGGAAAAAAAATTGCCGTCAAACATGGCAAAAGTGTGAAATGAAATTTCAAATCCAATTTTCATGAAAAAAAAAATGGCATATCAAACATGCCCTCTGTACTTTTATCAATTGATCTCAAATTTATCCAGCTTGTGAAAAAGGAGATTGATAGGGATTTTAATTTTGAAGGGGAAATGGGTAATGTATAAATTGTCATTGTCTTATTTGGAAAAAATTATTAGATTTTTCATTTTTGTGATCAACTAACGGTTTTGGTGGTCAAATAGACGGAACATGACTTACGATTTTTTGAAAGGTTTTGTACCATGTATGACATAAATGAAAAGTTTAGATAAAGACTGTTACTAAATGAAAATTTTTGGTACCGTAGTTGCAATTTTTCCTTATTTCTAGGAAATATATATACATATATTTTTACATGCAAATCGGGAATTAACTTAAAAGAAAATACACAAAATTTAATCCGCTTTAAATATTAGTACATTTATCAATTGATCTCAAAATTTATCAGCTCGTGAAAAAGGAGATTGATAGGGATTTTAATTTGAATAAATTTGTATCCTTTGGCCTTTGCGTAAGTTCCTCTGCTAAAATTCTCAATAAAATACATAAAATTTACTGTTGGAAAATGATAGGTTATATTTCGGCTTCGTTTGATTCGCCATATTTTTCAACTTTTGCAGTGTTTGATAGGCAAAATTTTCTTGAGAAAGTTTTTTCCACATTTTCTCATTTTCCACTTTTTGAGAAAAATAAATTCTTGATATTTTGGTGGGAAATAAATTTCCAGTTTGTTTTTTTTTTTTTTTGGAAAAAAATTTAGATACAATAGTAAAAAAAATTATCACTTTTATTGACAATTTTCATATAAAACAAAATCAAACAAATGATTTTCGGTATGATATTTTTTTTTATTTTTGGCAATTCTTGACCCAATGATAGAAAAAATTATCACTTTAATTGATAATTTTCATAAAAAACAAAGTCAAACGGACACCAAACTTTCAACATTTTCCATGAAAAATTATACCAATCAAACACAATTAATTACAATTCTCAGTAAAATAATTTCTAAACAAATCAATTCCCCGTAAAACATTTTATTTCCACTTATTTTTCACATTTGCAATCAAACGGCCCAATGGTAGATTTAATTTTTTTATGCAAACGTTGTGGAAGCGGTCGTCATTCTACCACCAATCCCTCCGCCACTCGCTCTTGTTGGGACATCCTCTACTAGTCATGAGGATGTTGGTTCCTGGTCATTATTAATGGCTTTATTTTCTTTTTATTTTCCGCATTTACTTGTTAATTTAATTATAACAATTTCTCTTTAGGTTATAATTTTCTTCTTTGGACATGTTTGCTATTTAAACTAAATTCAGGACTTTAGTTCATTGTTGGTGCTCGATGATGATAAAAATTTAGAGTTTTTCCAAATCTTCGATTTATTTTTCATATTTTTCGCAGTTGATTAATTTAATTTTCGATACTCGCATATGAACAAGAATCAAATTTCAATTAGTACTTCTCGATGTTCGATTAAATCAACGAGTATTGTTCGGTTGATTCTTTGTATTCATTGTAATTACTGGGTTTCGATTTCATATTTATTTTTTTCTCAATGTAACTTCACTCTTCAATGTCTCAAAGAATCCAAGTAATGAAACAAAGTTCATTGTATTCTCACAATTAAGAATGATCATCTCTAGTGAAACCGGTCAGCATAAGATTATTTTTATTAGATTGTATTTCACTAGACTTGCTCAATGACAATATTCTTAGTAAAGAAGCGAATTTGAATTTGTCAATAGAGCAATTGACAACCCCTGTTTGAATTTTGGCATAATTTTGAGTGGGGCTCGGTTCTCTGCTGTGGAAGATCAAAGTAGATCCATATTCTCCTTTGTTAGAACATCAAAATCATATATTTATTTACCCAAAATGATATTTGGGTAAATGAGAAATAAGGTCAAAATATAAACATCAAAAGTGGTTTAGGTGTTGGGGAGAGAGAGAGAGAGACAGCAAGTACAGCGTGTTCATTCAATTTTAATTTTAAAGACACGAGACTTGCTCGCATGATTTTAGAAATTAAAATAATAAAGAAAGATACTGGATCATACCTACCCAATCTCAATAATAAGGAAATATATCGGATCATGCCTACTAATAAATGCAATTTGTGCACTTATTTAGATCAAATTACTAAACTTTTATATCGTCAAATTATTAATTTTTCCTTAACTTGTCTTAATTTTCTTCTTTTAAGTTATGGACTCGTTTGAAGCAATTGAAAAAACAAGAATGTCGAAATTGAATGAAATCTACAACTTTGGGGATTAAAATCTACACTATAGAAATTGAAGGAATAAATTGCATTAAGAGTGTGTTTGATAAGGATTAAAATCAGATTAAAATTGAAAAATTAGTCGTTATTGTTGACTTTTGTTAGACGTGTGGGACCCAATAACGGTTATATTTTTAATTTTAATTGGATTAAAATTTATACCAAACACACTCTAATTCTACGAATGGGTCTGGACTTGCAATTGGATTAGCAATTCAATTATCACTTGAAATTCGAATTTGACTAGAACTCAAAGGTGGAGATTATATATATACACACATTACACATAAACAAAAGAGGAGGAGGAACGGACATAAAGGCATGAGGCACAAAGGAAAGAAACGAAAAAAAATAAAAATAAAAAAGAAGCTGCGGCATGGAGAGAAGAAAACGGTTGCAGTCAACACGAAAAAAGAAACTTGTTGTATAAAAAAGAAATGAGAAAGAGAAAAGGGAAGAAAAAAAGAGGGAGGGAAGGAAAGTCAACAGAAGGAAAAATCGGCAGAGAGAAATAGGAGAGGAAAGAGAAAAGGGAAAAAGGAAAAGGAATTGCGAATATAAAATTTTTTTATGTTTCATCAATTTTTGGTGACATCCTTTCAATGGACACTGAGTGTGTCCCTTCCGTACATGAATTCTTTTTCATGGGCGGGGCGGACACAAAAATTTTAAATTGGGAGGCACAATCAAACTCTGTACAAATCGAATACTTTGTTCTTGATTGAGACAATGCAATTTTACATTAAAAAAATATTTTTTCATTACTATTTTGCTAATCATATTCATCCATTTGATTTTGAAAAGTTATTTTATTAATGTTTTGTTTATCACAAGAAAATGTATATTTACGTTTAAAAATCTCAGAATATATTTACAAACAATCAATTCAAGTAATCGAAAGGCAAAGCATATAACTAATATTCAATACAATAATCAATCAAATAAACACAATTCGTTAAATATAAGTTAAATTGGATATAATGAATTCATACACATCTATATACACAGTTTGATAGGAGAAATGCAAATTTAAGTTCTAATTACTTGAAAATTTGATCGGAAAGTGAATAATTTGTAGAGAAATTATATACAAATTTTAAAAAATTAGAATGGATAATATTTTGTTAAAAGGCACGAGGAGGAGTAAAAGAGAGCAAGAGGAAAGAGAAAAATTCAAATTTATTGTGATTTTGCCTGTGTTTTGTGGAGACTGAAATCAAATTTTTAATAATTTTTTTATAAAAGTTAAACAGTTATGGATTCTAAGAAATATATTATTAAAATTAATTGTTAACTTTGATTTAAATTTCAATCGATGCTAAACATAACTTTATTAAAAAAAACCTCAAAAGGTGGGGGTCACGTGACGCCCCAGGACCCCCCTCCCCCCGGGTCAGCCCCTATTGATGGGTGTGTTTGATGGATATTATTGAGAAAATAATATATTTTAAATAGTGATATGATGAAAATTATGTGGCAGTAAGAAAAAAGTTATAGATGTGATTAAAAGTATTGTATTGAAAAATGTGAGATTGAAAATGAGTTTTGAAATATTGTATTTTAAGAGAATATATACCAACTGGGGCTTATGAACAACTTTATTATAGATCTAGTGAAACTGGTAGATGAATAGAAAAATAGAGGGAAGAACTTCCTCTTTCTTCGCATACGAGAATGTTTATGAAACTTTTAACAAAAAGATCTAACACTAACCAGTAAATTAAGAGTAATGCTATTCATCCCCAGTGTGTTTACAAACACAGTTTAGGTGGCGTTAATGTATTTAAAGCCACCTAAAATGTGTTTGTAAACACACTGGGGATGAATAACATTACTCGTAAATTAAACGTAAAATAAAACTCAGAATCTACTGTACTGCATAATGTATGTCTTCTCATTTGAATAATCTTTACTCTCTTCTTCTTTTTCCGTCTATTCTTATTTTTCATTTCGGGACATGAAAAAATTCAACATGAATGATTCATTTTAATTTTTATCTAACTTCCTTTGTCGATGAAGTAGAATCCATAGAGTGACTTGTAGGAATTTAATTGCAATGGTAATTTCAAGTTTGGCTACAATTAATATTGGTTGCCGTTATTTGTATCCACCATTCTTATATATCTATCCACATTTTAAGAATATTTTTTCATATTACATTTTTAATTTTATGTAAATTTACTTAAATAAATAAGTATAAAATCAAATGAAATATATTACTCTAAATTCATTCACTAATAAATTTCATCGCAAGTTATTCTCGTAGATGATAATAGAGATGATAAACTTTAGGCCTAATCACAAAATAATTTTTTTTGAAGTGGTGTCACATTACAGTCTAAGCCCTTGTTTGATGTACATAAAAATTTGATTTTTAATACATTCTGATAACGATTGATGAACTATGTGATTGAAAAATTGTGGGATCAATAAAATATGTGATTAATACTGATTATTTGATTTTGACTTGAATTAAAATCTAATTTTATTCGTTATCAGACATAGCTAATAATTTTCATTTATTTTCTTGTAACATTTTCTACCATTTCGTATTTTTTTTCCTCTGTACGATTCTACACATCTACGTGCTGGACAATTCTCTGCCATCATTATCAAGATCTGGATCCAATATTTTTATGTGGCATATTTATTTGGCAACGTAAAAAATAAATAAATTTTGAAAAAATAGAGACCGGGGCTAAAGTTGTTAATAATAATATGATTTAAGTGCAGCAAAAGTTTAGCTTAGTACAATCTAGTTTGCTAAAAAAAAAAAATAAGAGAGAACCGTACTTGTGTACAGACAAACTTGTAGATGAAGTTACAAATTGCCAGATGTCAATATTTCATTGAAGTTTCGTCAAAAAATAAAATTAATATTGTCACTGCCCTGACATTCTTAGATGCACAATGCTACATGTACATTCACATTTTTGACCTAATCTTTTACCTACACTCATAATAGGGTGTGGAGACTGCACATTTGTGAATTTTTTATTTATGCAGGCCCTGCGCGCGTGTGAGAGGGTGTAACATTTTCGACACAAAAAACTCGGTACAAATGGAATTGTCTTTCTTATTATAAATTGAAAACAATTTTTTTCCTGAACTTTTTAGCTATGATGATACCCATCTCAATTTTTCAAATACTAGCGTATGCTCGTGCAATGCACGGGCTTTGGTATTTTTACGATAATATTAGTGTATCAAATGTTAATGAGAAGTTAAATAATTCTAAAAGTTCAGTGAGTATATATCTAGCATAATAATTAGTTAAATTTCATAATGATAATATTATAGTAAGATTCAAATGAAAAGTTTTTAACAGCCAAAAAATTTTAATTCATTTTCTCTCTCTTCTTATTAATCAGACATTTTCTCAATAAAATAATATCACACATAAACCCAAAAGTTCTCATTAATTTCAAAAATATATTAGTAAGTATATTTTTTTGAATGCGTTTAAAATAGATGAAGGCAAGTTTCAACGGAGTGAAAATGTTTTATTTTATAGTTTAGAAAAATGAAAATAAAAGGAACTGTTAATTTTGAAAATAGAAGAGAAATTGCAATATTTTTTTTGTATTTTTATGGAATGTTTAAAATGCATTGATAGCTAAAAAAAATATGGTTGTAAGATATCAAGAAATGAAGAGTGAGTTGGCAAACATGGATTTTTCACAAAAGTAAAAAATAAAAACGGGAATGACAATTTATAATTTATTTAACTGAAACGAATATGTTATAATGAAGATTTTACAAGTTAGTGAAGTAATATTTGAATTCGTATATGGGTGTGTGTTGAATTTTTGTAGGTTAAAATGAGAAGAAGATCAAGGTAATTGAACTACAAAATATTATTGAAATTAATAATAAGTCATGTGAACAAATTAATTACAGTCGTACATTAAATTATTAGTAAATAAGTTACGAAATTTAATTATGATGAATGAAAATTGTTAACAGCCACGTGTCAGTTTAAAAATATCTATTATGTGATGAGAAGTTAAGATGTTGTAGAAAATATCTAGCATTAAATATTTAGCACTAACACGGCACTGGACAGTGGAAAAAATATTTAGAAATATTTGTTATTAATATCAAATATGTATAAATTTATATAACAAGGGCTATATATATATATATGGAATCAAGTAGTGTTTTTAATGCCCCATTCGCCAGGGATTAAAATTGAAAATATGATTTTTATTGGATCTCACTTATCTAATAAAAGTCAACAATAACGGCTAATTTTTCAATTTTAATCCGATTTTAATCCTTATCGAACGGGCCCTAAATACTTTTTTTTTATATATATGTATGGAATGAAATTGTGTTTTTTATATTTTGAATTGAAGTATAAAAATTGTAAATATTAATAATGTATAATAGAATTGAATGTTTTCTAGAATTAATATAATTTGTAAACGAATACGAGCTTCATTTTTTTGTAGTTCTCGTGGTTTTTTTTTTCCAGAGGCAATGTTCTAATTTGATAAATGTTAAAAATAAGTGTTTGTAAATCTGGTTAATGTTATTTTTAAATGTCTCCGCACACTTTGCGGAGTGTGACTCCACGCCTGCGCGGAACCTCTTTTTTTTTTTCTTCAGTGCACTAGTGCAATTGTATCCTTAGTGTCCGCACACCTTGGACACGGTGTCTGCGGTGTGCGGACACCAGTCTCCGTGCAGGGTAGACCTTTTTTTTTAGTGCACAAGTACAATTGTGGTTGTTGATTTTTTTTTTTTTTTTTTTTTTTTTTTTGTCTTTCCTTAATCAACAAATGTGTGGTTGCTTCCCTTTTGGTCTTTTCCCAGTCAACAATTGTAGGTAAGAGGAAGTCTGTAGTACCCTTTTGTTTTGAAGATACGTGGATGACTAGGGATAAGATGAAGATAAAAAAAATGCTTCACAAATTAATAGTAAATGGTGGGTTGCCTCTTTTAAGATAGTAGGGATTTTTGCTTGCCTCATGTGTCTTATTACTTCTTTCAAGCAGCTTATTTATATCCTTCTTCAAAAAAGTATGAAGGGAACAATTTTTCAACACTTGAATAACATTTCCATCGCACAAAATAAACATTACCACAAGGATATGATGCATGTACATAATGGAGGTTTTGAAGGGAACAATTTTTCAACTCGAATAACATTGTCATCGCACGAAATAAATATTACCATAGGGACAAGTTGCATGTACAAAGTGGGGGGTTTTGTCACACATGGGGCTGGGTAGGTAATTTTTTTATTTTTTTTTTACATTTTTATTGAGGTGGACCCCATTTGATCCTCGTGGGACCCTCCTCATGTGAGAGGGTGTAGTGGTTATGTGATAGCGAGGTCGTTTATTAATATATAATTAAATAATATTAAAAATTCTTTCATCTGTATGCAAATGCACTAAACTGTAAAATAAAATGTAAATCACTTATTAAACTATCACCAAGTTTAAATTTTCAATTTTCCAACAACAATGATTAACAATCAATGGCAACCTCAGATGATTTCAATAACATACTCTTCCAATAAAATAATTTTATATGTATACCTATAACATTTTTCAACTTCTCAAACCACACTTTCCCTTAAAAAAAATAATTTTTGAAAATTTTATTCTAATTTTTTTTTACATCCAACAAAGTCTTAATTAGTTTCTGGGTTAATTTCAAAAATGGTCGCTGAAATTACGTGAAAATCACAAAATGATAACTGAAGTTTAAAACTTGCAGAAATGATCACTGAAGTTTCACGCGTTTTCACAAACGTTCACTGAACTTAGTTTTATGACTATTATGTTTTAATTCAAACCTAAAGCACCGAAACACGTGGACATAGAAGCAAAAGGACTTCAAGTGCAAAATTCAACTTAAAATCCCCAAAACCCAAACCCAAACCACCACTTTTCGCGCCCCATTTCACCACTTTCCGGCCATCAAAACCACCGGAGCAACATACCACATTGAATCCCTTGCTGCCTTCTACGCAACCCACCCAAGAATCGCGCCTAACTCGGACGGTGATGGCCGAAATTTCGTCCCAAAATGGGTCTCTCGCTATACATATTATTTCTTGTCAACAAGTACACACACTATACATATTATCTTTTTTTTTTTTCTCAATAATAGTTTAATGTCGTCCACAAAATAACCTTAAGAAACATAGCACAAAGGTTTTAAAAGGGAAAAAAATAATAAGAAATCACATATCTTACATTCGACAAGAGTAGCTAGATTCATCATAGCTTACAGAAGTATTTTCGCTAACGTTATTAAAGTAATTATATCGCTTCTTTTATTGGATAATATAATATGTGTTCTTTTATTTTTTATATAAATAATTTATTGAAAGTTACTAGTTTAACCATAAAATCACATAATAGGTGAATATCGCGAAATTAAATTTGTTAATTAAAAACAACAAGTCACTTTTTAATTGTTTTAGATGCTCAGTCAATCAATGTTCAAGGTTACCTTACCACAGATGACGGTCATACCAAATCACACACGCGCGGTCAAGACTTACTTACAAGATCATAGTGTGTGTTACATGGTACATGAAGAAACTTATATTAAGTACTATACATCAATCTAAACAAAATAATGAAAAATATGCTACATCATATCAATTAAACTCATACTTAGTCACAACATATATGTTCAAATAAATTATATATCATTATGTAGTAAAGAGTTTTCCCCCTATTTTTCTTATTTTTCAACTTTTCATTTTTTTAAATCAAATAACCTGATAATAGCACATTTATTACATTTTTCACTATTAATATTTGTGTTTCTATAATATTTGATGCATAAATGTACTAAATACTTCTATATCTTGGTTTAGGTTGTAAATGGGTGAAAACAATGGAAAATGGAAGAAACAAGTGAAAAATGATCAAAATGGAAGAAAGTGAAAGTTCAGGGACTGAATAGTAAATACTCTAAACTTGTTTCCAACCTTGTGATGAAGATTCGAGAGTGTTAGAAGTTAATTGGGTGAAGGAAGGAGCCAAAGGGATGAAACATAGCCAAAACTAGGGATGTCAATGAGCCAGCCCAAGCCGAGCCCGAGCCCGAGCCCGAGCTTTTTTGGACCCAGCTTTTTTGGGCCCGAGTCGAGCCGAGCCGAGCCCGACCAAAAAAAATGAGGCTTGGCCCGAGCTTTTGACCCGAGCCGAGCCCGAGCCGGCTCGGGTTTTTTTTTTTTTTTGGCACCTTATAGGCTTATGTCGGATAACATGTTAGATTTATAAATGAGTAACTATCCATTATAACAAAGTAAGAAATCTTTTTAATGATCGATTTAAATTTTCTTACAAATTTTAGTAACCATTGATGAAATTAGCTAAATTTTTAAATGTAATTAAGCAATATATATCACTAATAATTTCACTTAATATAAAATAATAAACATTTGTGTAAATGAGAAAATACTTACTTTAAATATTTAGGTACTTATAGTTTTAGAGAAATGAAAACAACAAAAAACTAATAATACAATAAATATTAAACAAACAAATATCACCAATTTTTCAAAATAATCTATGTGATACATTATTAGATAAATTTGTCATTTATAATTAGTTTATTAGTTTCATGATGAGTGGAATAAGTTGACAATTTTTTTTTTTTTTTCGGGCCGAGTCCTCAAAATGAGGCTCGAGCTTTTTCCGAGCAGAGCCGTGCGAGCCGCCGAACTTTTTTGCCATCCTTAGCCAAAACATTATCACATATCAACTTTCAATTTAAAAATTTTTGTACCGATTTTCATCCTCATCTTGAGACTAGTTTTTGACATATTATATGATCTAATTGGACATTGACATATGAAGAAAAGTTGTAGTCCTTTGAGTTAGCTTTCCAACGTAACTTGAATCATCTCAATCGGATACTATGAGAGGAAGATATGGTCAAAAACATTGAAAGCTATTCGATAGAAAAATTTTGTGTTGTGCATACGCACAGGCCTGCAGGACGTGCGTACGCGAGATGCAAAAACATAACTACTGAGGTATTTTTAGTGCACTGTGCGTACGTAAGAATTGAACTATACGTACGCATGATTCATTTTGGACCTAAAATCCTACTTTCCTTCTACGATTCAAACTCATTTGGTAACATATTTTGCACGACTTTTCAATCCTAAAAATACCCCAGAACGCCGAAATGTTCATTCTACATCATTCTTCTCCTCTTGGGCTCAAGAATCTCTATGAGGAACTAAAAATCAAGGTGAAGCAAGGGAGGAACTCAATTGGATATTGTGATTTCACATCTATTATTTTATGTAATTGGTCTTTTTTTGCTGAATAATCTTAGAATTTCGACTTTTCTTTTCATTAATTTACATGCAATCGGTTTAACATTTACAAGATTTTTCATGGATTCAGTCATACTTTTTCCATTGTTAAATTAAACTATTTGTTGAATTTCAATTACTTATTGTTGAGATTATTTTAACTTTTATCAAATCCTTCATAGATCCAGTATGCTTCTTTTATCGTTAGATTGAAATAATTGTTAAATTTTAATCTTAATACTACTCTGCTGGCGGATTAATTACTGCTATATGCTTGATGTATATGGTCGATCTTTGATCTTGTTCCAATAAAATTGTGCGAATATGTCATAAGTCTAGATTCTAGGATTACATTTGTAAAGTAAATTGATTTTCACAATATATTTTCCGATTAGAGTGCCGGGATGAAAGTTTCTAATTGTGTTATAAAAATTGAATAGTTGATGTGAATGATTCAATCCAACTGAGGGAATTTCGACGCTTCACTGCCACAAATTATTGATTTTAATTTCACATTTCAAACATTGAATTTTACTACACATTGAAGACGATAACTCATCCTTTTGGAACCCTTAAATATTTTTCCATCTCCCTGTGGATACGATACTCCAAAGCTATACTACAACTACTGCATTATTCTTTAAATGTAATCATTACCTAAAAAGTAAAATTAAATAAATTAAATAAAAAAATAAGATGCATGCAATAATGAATAAATCACAATTAATAAGTACAAAGCATGCATCAAAAGTACCTAACCAATTAGGTATACAAATATTTTTACCTTTAAGAGCACCATGATCCATTTCTAATTTTTTTTTCAGATCACTCATTTTCACCCAAACCTGACTAATAGAAGACTAATCCTGAGTCAACTTCGTTATAAACTTGGTCAAATGGCTAACTTGATTAGTAAGGAAGTCAATTCAACCATCAAAATCCTGATTTTTAACTTATTGAAATTTTGATTTCTATTTATATTCAAGAATTTACGACGTTAAGGCTTTATATGTCTTAACTCACCACAATTGAAACAATTAAGGATAAACCTAGGTCCAAAGTTATGTGGTCGTTGATATCTATTCCTAGGTGGTAGGTCCTAAGCTGTCTAGTAGACTTTTGTCCTACGATACGCTTATTCTTTGGTTAAGGATTAGGAACATACGTACGGTGGTTGGTGGCTGGGATAAAAATGGTTTTGGAAGTACTAGCCATTATGATCGATCTGATTATATTCTAGGTCTCCCTTGTTCCCTGTGGGCTTGTTCAACCTCAAAAAACTGTCCAATTTTTTAGATCCACTAGAGAAAGCAAGAAGTTGAAACTTGGAATCTTCAAGTTTGCTCAGAAGGTCTTTAATCTGGATTTCTAATTTCTCATTATCATCGGTCAGCTCACTAACTCTCCTAGAGGACTTATCAAGTTCACATGTAAGATATTTAATTTTAAACTCTAGGGATCGATTTATAGTTTCTAATTTGCTGAGGTATAAGGTAGACTCCAGAAGGTCAACTACAAGTTTCTCTCTAATTAACTCAACTTCATTGACCTTCTTAAGCACGATTTTATTTACCTTCTTAATCTTAAGACTCTCTTTAAATAATTTTTGATAAGCCTCACGAATCTCATCCTCATCTTGAGAATCTTCCTCAGAGTGCTCACCACTATTTACTTCATCAACTTTCTCACTGTCCTTATCAGATTTACTTTTAATCCTAGAAATGAAGGCCATAAACCTTGATTTCTCTTGTCATTGGGGCATTCGATTCTATAGTGACCACTATTTACCCTGATTTCTCCCATCAGGGCACTCACCTTTATAGTGACAAAAACCTTAACACTTATGAATCTCATAGATTTAGATCTCTTTCTAAACTTAATGGAAGCACATCTATGCCTGATGCCTCTCTTAAGTCTTTTTCTTAACTCTAAACATTTATTGAAAATTCTTAACAAAGTAAGTTATTTCTTCATCATTAAGTGATTTCGATTTTCGAATCAGACGAATTATACTCTTATTCCCTAACAATGTTCAAGGCTATATATTTATTCTTCTTAGGTTGAGATATGGTAAGTTCATAAGTTTGGAGAGATTCAACCAATTTTTCAATCTTAACAGCATCTAGATCCTTGCTCTACTCGATAGTCGTAACTCAAAAATTCTCTCACCTAGGTTAAAATCAGAATTAAATATGTCATTCAAGCTCGCATAAAAGTCATCAAAGGTCTCATCATCCTAATTTCTTCAAACCTAGTGGTCAATATATGTAGCTTAGAATTCTTAATAGTCCGAGTTCCCTCGCATATAGTTTGTAAAATATCACAAACCTTTTTAGCAACCTCACACATAGACAAACGTCTAAATTATTCGGTGATACCATAAATAGAGCATGAAGCCTGATAGGAATGTAAAACGTATATTTTTCTCTCCTTATTTTATACGCTCGTATGTTTATTTTGTGCCAAAATGTACTCATTACGCTCATATTTTGATTTAGGTGGCAATTCTATGGATATAGCATAATTTAGAACAAATAGGTGAAAGGAGACCAAAGTGAAAAGAAATGAAAGTTCAAGGACTAAAGAGAAAATACTATAAATTTGTTTCTAACCTTGGGATGAAGATTCGAGAGCGTTAGAGATCAATTGGATGAAGAAATGAGTCAAATGGATGAAATATAGCCAAGATATTTTCACATATCAACTTCAAGCTGAAAAGTTTTGCATCGATTTTCAGTCTCATATTGAGACCAATTTTTTACACGGTAAACAATCGAATTCGAATATACTTTTATGAATAAAACTTGTAGCCCTCTGAGTTATCTCTTCAATGCATCATAAATCACCTCAATTGGACATCGATAGAGAAAGTTATGGTCAAAATACTGAATGTTGTCCGGGAGGAAGTTTCGTAATTCCTTGTGGCCGCAAGCTTTTAAAACCATGTTGCCGCACAGACCACTTCCGAGAGTTAAAGTGCTGAGTTCATTTGTTCTTTGCAATCGCAAGCCTCTAAACCATGGGGCTGTATGATTCATTTCTGGGATGCAAATTTTGGTTTCCAAATTTAAGTCAACTACTTATGGAAACAACTATAAATACATATTTTAAAACCCTAGAACACAACCAAAACGTTTCCAACCTATTTTCTCTCTATTTTTCTTAGATTTATCATATGTAACCAAATTTTTATGCTTGTTCGAAGGAGATTGAAGCCTCGAAACCACATATTGTGATATCTAAATGGTTTTTTCTAATTTAATTCATGTTTTTTAGTATTGAATATTTTTTTGCCCTTATTTCTATGATTGTTATGTTTAATTGTTAGGAAGCCTACTAGTTTATTATTCGTCGCAATCTACCGCTAAGTTAAATATCAAATCCGTAATTGTTTGATCCCTTTAACTTGTGAAGTACTAGGATTTGATGATTTTCTGCGATAGATGTTATTGAATTTTAAGAATAATGTTTAAATAGATTGAATACAACCGCTAGTGTTTGTGTTATCTAGTTCATCGATTTCTCTATTGTGTAAAGTTGTTATTAAATTGAATTTTGAGCGCTGGTATGAGGTTATTTAATAATTAGGGTTAATTAGAACGCTGATTTCTAACTAACTAAAATTAAGAAGAAATAGGAAAATTATTCCAACGGTGAATATTCAAAACATAAATTGAATTATCCTTGTATCTATGATCAATTGTGGATTTCTGAAGGTGAATATTGACTTGGACCAACGTTAGTCTTTTAATTGTTTTCTTTAATTTAATTTGTATTGTTATTTATTGCGTCACTTATAATTATTTGCATACAAAAACCCTCAATCATTGCAAGAAGCATAAAATACTGAATTACACACTTTTCATGAGATCGACCCTTACTTCCACTACTACATTAGTTTTAGAGGTCTAATGACTATTTTTGGGTGCCTACGACAGCACACCAAATTTTGGCGCCGTTGTCGGGGAGTGGTGTTAATTTATTTTTGTGCTTCTTTAGTTGTTTATTTTATTTTGAAAAAAAAATTAAAAAAAATCATATTTTTAGGTTTTTAGACAATTTATTGTTTTTAGGAATTTTAGCATAGAATTTTATTTATTTTTCTTATTCTAGTTTCTTTTTAACTTGTTTTTCATATTTTTTTTAGTTTCCTTGATAGTTTATGACCATAACTCGATCTTTTACTCAAGAAACTTGATTGCAAATTTGGCCATTAATTCTCAACAATTTGGCACTAGACTCAACATGTCATCTACACATGTTAATGAGGTAAATGTTTCATCCATCGAACAACAACTTAACTACTCTTATTTGTCAAATGGCTATAGGTACTATGCAAACAACAAAGACTTGTGAAATTCGTTCATTGGTAGGCCATCCAACCGATATGAACCCAACAATTCAGAAAGAATCCGTTGAACACGTAAATGCAGCCGGTAGTTTTTCTGGACAAACACAAAGGAATTATGATCCTTATTTAAACACGTACAACTAAGGATGGAGGGATCATCCAAATCTTAGTTATGGAAATCGACGAGTGAATCAACCTATAAATCAAAATTGGCAGAATTTTCAGCAATATAATCAGCCATACCCTCCTAAACAACAACACGGCCAAACTTCTAACTCTAGTATATCTTTAGAAGATATTGTTAAATCTTTTGCCACTAACACTTTACAATTTCAGCAGGAGAGAAGGGCTGACATTCAAATTTTGTAGAATCAAATGGGTCAAATGGCTAACGCGGTCAGTAGGTGGGAGTTACAGAGTACGGGAAAATTGACATCTCAAACAATGATAAATCCAAAAGAAAATGTAAGTGCAATCACGTTGAGGAGTGGATCGGAGGTTGAAGCTTCAGTGAAGGTAGCCCCTACATCATCGATGGAAGAAAATGAGGAAGATATCACAGCAAAAAAGAGTGCTCCCAACGCTACTGAGGTAACTGAACGTAAGTTTCTATCTCTTTCTGATTATAAACATGTACCCTATTTTCTTCAAACTTTAGTAGGATCTAGGAAAGCTGAACGAGATCATGATGAGCTGCATGAAATTTTTAGTAAATGTAAAGGTAAATATTCCACTTTTAGATATTTTTAAACAAGTACCTCGTTATGCTAAATTTTTGAAACAATTGTGCACAAGTAAAATGAAACAGAAATTGAAAGGGATTGAAAGGGTAAAAGTTGGAGAATAGGTATCTACAATAATTCAAGAGAAACTTCATGCAAAGTGCAAGGATCCAGGTATGTTCACTATCCCTTGCATGATAGGCGACACTAAGTTTGAAAAGGTCATGCTAGATTCAGGAGCATCTATTAATGTCATGCCATATTCTGTATACACTTCCTTGAAACTTGGACCTTTAAATAAAACTGGTGTGATAATTCAACTCGCTGATAAATCTAATGCATATCCTAAGGGAGTAGTTGAGGATGTTCTTGTGAAAGTTATTGAATTGGTTTTTCCTGCTGATTTTTATGTGCTTGACATGAGCAGTATTAATCAAACTCTCCCTATTTTGTTAGGAAGACCGTTCTTAAGGATATCCAAAACTAAAATGGACTTTCATAATGACACACTAACCATGAAATTTGATGATAAAACTATTACACTTAATATCTATGATTCCATGAAACATTCGTGTAATAATAACTATGTTCATTTTATTGATGTGATTGATCAATTAGCACCTGATGTTTTCAAATTTGTTGCTACAAAAGAATTGGAAGTTGTCAATATTAAACATCTTGTGAAGGAAAAAAAGGAGTTGACCTTAAACACTGAGTTACAAAGAACTGTGGCAACATTAAATGATCTTCTAGAATCAGGTAACAGTTCTTCTTTTGTATTACCAGTTTCTAATGAGAAATCTCTACTTTCTGTTTTGCAAACTTTCATTTCGGATTTGAAGCCTCACCTTAGTCACCACAAGTATGTATTCCATGGAGGTGGAGGAACACTGCTAATTATTATTCCCAATGGACTTGGTGCACCAAGGAAGATCGAAGCCAACCATGACAGACTTAGGCTGAATAATGAAACATTGAGTCGAGCCAAAAACAATAAACAAAGGCGCTGCTTGGGAGGCAACCCAAGTGGAGTTCGTTCATTTTTCCTTTTTATTTTTGCATTTTTATTTTTATCTTTGTCATTTTCTTTGCATTGCACCTTACATTGGGGACAATATAAGTTTTAAGTGTGGGGGAGAGATTTAGATTTAGGTTGCAATTAGATTGAGTGAGTAAATTTTTAAAAAAAAATTGCATGATTTTTCAAGAAGAGGAGTTGAGATTAAAAGATTTTTGGTTGTGTATGCCATTTGCTAGAATTAATTAAGTTTTTGAAGAACTCATAACATAATTGAATGGATAATCCCCCAACTTAGAGTTGATTAGTGAAGTTATTTTATTTGAGGATGGTAGTAACTAAATTCTGTAGACAAAAGCCAGTGAGATTTTTGAGCCTTTAGACTGATACATCCATAACAGTCTCATTTTTCTTTCTCACGTGTGATATTCTTCCATGGTTTTGTTTCTCTAAAACTTGTCTTGATTCTCTTCAAGATCACATTGACACATGCATGCACGAACATGATTAAGGCCATTATTGTTACATAAATGAGCTTCATTAGCCAAATAGCCGACCCTGTAATTGAATTTTCAATTGTTGAGCCCATTTGAACCTTATTGCCTTTTCTTTGTATAAATTCAGATTATAAGCTTTAAACTGGAAAAACAATGTCTTTACCCAAGCCTTAGAGTTAGTGAAGTATTGTTGAATGTCATGAGAAGTGTGGGAATCAAAAAAATAAGTGTGGGGGTATCAAGATTTATGTAGTGCTATTATTGGTGAATTGAAACTATGTCAATTCAGGGAGTTCCATTATTAGTGTATAATTTGGAGTTTACATTGTGCAAGAAAAACACAAGAAGAAGAAATAAAAAAATGAACGATTGAAGAAAAAGAAAAGAAAGAAAAAGAAAATAATTGATGAAGGAGAGTGATTTTAACGTGAAAACGATCTATATTCATAACTCTTCCTATATCTCAAGAAAGAGTTCGACTTGTGTGGGATAGATGCAAAAATGATGAAGCTCTCACGTGGAGTGGTTGGTTTACATGTCTTATGTATATGTTTGAGCTAAGTCTATTTATCTTTACTTCACTAGTTTCGATGGTTCTTGAGTCACATACCTAAATGTTTCCCACCTTGACCATAAGCCACATTACAACTTTTGAAAAGTCCTTATGATTCTTATAAAATATGTGATCTAAGTGGTGGTGAATGAGAATATATGCAAGCATATGGTAGAACATCTCCATTGGAATGAATTTGAGCCAAACACTTACCCTTTTAAACACATGAGAGTTGAGTGCTTATATCTGTGAGGGTCTACATGTTTAGTTTACTCCATCTTCATATGAAAATGCTCGCTAATTGATTATGAGTTATGTTGAATGTTTATTCATGATATTTTATATGTTTTGAAAAAGCTTAATGGTTATATGTTCTTGCCATTAGGACCTGGTGTTTTTAGGGAATTAAATTTGAGTTTTGCCCGAGGACGAGCAAAAGCTAAGTGTGGGGGAATTTGATAGGAATGTAAAATACATATTTTTCCCTCCTTATTTTATGCACTCGTATATTTATTTTGTATCAAAATGTACTCATTACGCTCATATTTTGATTTAGGTGGCAATTCTATGGATATGACGTAATTTGGAACAAATAGGTGAAAAGAGACCAAAGTAAAAAGAAATGAAAGTTTAGGGACTAAAGAAAAAATACTATAAATTTGTTTCTAACCTTGGGATGAAGATTCGATAGCGTTAGAGGTCAACTGGATGAAGAAAGGAGTCAAAGGGATGAAATATAACCAAGACATTTTCACATATCAACTTTTAAGCTGAAAAGTTTTGCATCGGTTTTCAGCCTCATATTGAGACCCATTTTGGACATGGTAAATGATCGAACTCAAGGATAGTTTCTGAAGAAAAATTGTAGCCCTCTGAGTTAGCTTTTCAACGCATCTTGAATCACCTCAATTGGACATCGATAGAGAAAGTTATGGCCAAAATACTGAACGCTGTCCGAGAGGAAGTTTCATAATTCTTTGCGGCTGCACAGACCACTTCCGAGAGTTAAAGTGCTGAGTTCATTTGTTCCTTGCGGCTGCAAGCCTCTAAACCATGCGGCCGCATGGTTCATTTTCGGGACGCGAATTTTGTTTTCAGATTTAAGTCAACTACTTATGGAAATAACTATAAATACATATTTTAAAACCCTAGAACACAACCAGAACATCCCCAACCTATTTTCTCTCTATTTTTCTTAGATTTATCATGTGTAACTAAATTTTTACACTTGGTCGAAAGAAATTGAAACCTCGAAACCACATATTGTGAAATTTAAATGGTTTTTCTTAATTTAATTTATGTTTTTGAGTATTGAATATTTTTCTACCCTTATTTATATGATTGTTATGTTTAATTATTAGGAGGCTTACTAGTTTATTATTCGTTGCAATCTACTGCTAAGTTAAATATCAAATTCGTTATTATTTGATTCATTTAACTTGAAAAGCACTAGGATTTGATGATTTTCTGCGATAAAGGTTATTGAATCTTAAGAAGAATGTTTAAATAGATTGAATGCAGCCGCTAGTGTTTGTGTTATCTAGTTCATCGATTTATCTATTGTGTAAAATTGAATCTTGAGAGCTGGTCTGATGTTATTTAATAATTAGGGTTAATTAGAACGCTGATTTCTAACTAATTAAAATTAAGGTGAAATAGGAAAATTATTTCAACGGTGAATATTCAAAATATGAATTGAATTATCCTTGCATCTATGATCAATTGTGGATTCTGAAAGTGAATATTGACTTGGACCAATGTTAGTCTTTTGATTGTTTTCTTTAATTTAATTTGCATTGTTATTTATCGTGTCACTTATAATTATTTGCATACAAAAACCTCTCAATTATTGCAGGAAACATAAAATATTGAATTACACACTTTTCGTGGGATCGACACTTCTTCCACTACCACATTAGTTTTAGAGGTCTAAGGACTATCTTTGGATGCCTACGACAGCACACCAAAGTACTTTACTATTTCAATTACACTCATTCTTAGACTAAATTATTCGGTGATACCATAAATAGAGCATCAGCTAGGTGACATGCTAGCAAAAATTCGACGACTCTTCTTTCTTGTTCCATACTCGAACCCAATGACTCCTAGTTCTTCTATACAACCCTTTAAAGACTCATTGACTTTTACAGCTCTTTTATAACAATACTATTCTTTTACAATAATCTTTTTGTCTAAAGAATTGCCAATACAACTAAAAAGCCAACATTTATCTTTGGTTAAATTGTCTGAATATATAGTGTTTAAATTAATGAATTTAATAAGAGTAATGTTGGAATGTAATGGATACGAATATGATACTTCTAAAAACTTTAGAATTGATATATTTTTTACGAGATAGATATATAAGAATGATGGATGGAAATAGCAGCTCGCTTAATATTTTTACTCCTAAGCATGTACGTTGCTATTCCAAAATGTATTTTAGGAAAAAAGAGAGACTCGAACAGGCTCTAAGTATGTTTCGAAATATATTATTTTTAGCGATTATAGTTGAACATAAGTTATTTATCAATAATAAGATAAGAATTACTATTAAAATAAGTGATTTTTTCATTTCAAAGTAGGAAAAAAATGTAAAATCTATCAAAAGACATTTTTGTATAAAAAAATTTATTTTAAAGTAACTTTTATTTATTTTTAAGCTATACCCCTATTTGATGCACATTCTTAAGGAAATAATGCATTTTAAATAGCGTTGTGATAGAAGATATGTGATTAAAAAAAAAGAAATTTTTTAAATTTACATGTAATATCACTTTATTCAAAACTGTGTGGTTAAAAATAAGTATCGAAAGAATGATTTTTTTTTATTTAAAAAACGTGGATTACATGGACTATACAAACGAAGCACATTAGCTTCCATAAAAAATGGTCGAAATTTTGTAGCATCCCGCGCCTCTTGCATTTTATATTTTGAAACCCCGTATTTCTCGCTCACGCCATCTTCCCTCTATTGTCATCCCGCCATTTACCCCTACACCCACTGTATTAAACCTCATTCCCTCCTTCACTCTCACTCCCCTTCTCTCTCTCTCTCTCTCTGCACTTAGCACTTATCTAAAGTTGTATCTACGTGACAATGGAGCGCCGTCTTAGGAGACACTCATCGCCCAACAACACGGCGGCGTACCTCCGCTACTTGAAGCCCGGTGCGTTGGCTCAACTCAGGGACTCACGAATCAGTGCCTCCAGAACTCACAGAGTCACTAAATCTCTGTTCCAGGCTCAGATCTGTGCTTCTACGCTTCGGTCTTCTGCAGCTGCTTCCCCTGGCTCGCCTACGCAGACCAACTGGCCTCCGTCCTCTCCCTCGTTCTTATCGGGCCGGATCTACGGCCCGCGTTGCCCTCAGAGGAAGAAGCTTATGGCTGCTAGAGCTATTTTCGTCTCTAACCCGAACTTCTCAGGAGCGGTCCCGGATTCCCCCGGCCAGAGTATGGATTTGTTCGGTGGGAGTGAAAATAGTGCCAATAATAACATTCTAGTGGCACATTGAATGAACTGTGGAATTGCTTTGTCTGTTAGTAGATGCTACAGATTGGTTATTAATTCTAGAGATACTTTGTGGATTATGTGGAAAAAAAAATTAGAAACAAAAAATGCGTTTATATTTCCCTTAGGTTTCTTCTGTATTTTAAGCAATAAAAACCATTAGTGATGAATGATTCAAACTTGGAATCGATTGAAAACTGTTGTTAAATAGCTGCAATTATATTACTATTTACTCTTTTCCTGGTGTTAGGTTTTGATTTATAATTCCATTGCATTGAATTAATTACCATATAATATGTTGATATTCATATAATGTTTCCTACTATCATTATTCCACATATTATTAGTGTTCAGCTTTAATATTAACTGGTTGTTCTGGATTTTCCTTTACTGAATTGGCTAATGCTCATTTATTTAGGTTCCGGTCTAGTCTCACTTTGTAAGCGGATGTACCTGATTACCAAGTGTGGCATGATTAATTCTTGAACTGGTTTAAATTGGCGTGTTGACATGTAACATTGAGAGAGAGGTTATGATTGAAGGATTGACGCATTTGATGCTTGGTGTCTTTGCAGCTGGTTTTCTCAAGTACATACAGATATTATTTGGGAATAAGGGCAATTAGAATCTAATAATATTCATGTTGTTGCATCATTATAACCATGCCTTATCTAGAATATATTGTTGGATCATATATGTATAATTTCTTAAACTTGGTTAAATTGTCTTGTTTCTGAGGAAAAAAAGGTCTAGCATGAGATGTCTATTATCCCATATCATTCTAATCTGATGGGTATTACCTAGTTTGTAGCCAACTAAAGGCTGTTTTTGCTTTCAGTGCATAATTTTACGATGCTTAAGAAAAGTTGTATTCTAAAGAATCTGATCTGCAAGCTTGAGGGCATATATTCTTCAATTTACTATCTGATTTGGCTATAGCCACGTTGAGGTTAGTTTTTGTTTCGATTAACTATTCTATGAATATCAAATGATCCTCTCCCAGGTTTGATAATCATTGGTATAAGGTATGCTAGGAAGTACTGTTTGCATCTTCTGCACATTCCTTTGCATATTGAGGTACTATTTGTGCAATGTTTTGATTTCTTGCTGTGTACAAGCAAAGAAAAGAATTTGTCACTTAAAAATGTTTTAGTTTTTCATAAAATCTCACACTGGCCAGTTTATGTGTTAGGGACTATTAGCTCCTGCTCCTAGCTAGAACATTTGTTTGCACCTACTAAACTGGCTGAATGTCTTCATATGGACGCTTCTATTCTCTGTTTGAGAGAATATGGTGACTACAATTGTCTCATGGTAAACATTATGCTTGAGCAAATATTAACACCTCAAAAAATTTTCGTTACCTTTAACAAGTATGTTTCGAGATATAGTAGGATCCTGCTATTTTTGTATTCTCAGGGATTTATCTTGCTTAGATGTCTCATCTAGCGAAGATGAGAGTAGCTGAGTGGTCGTAATCGATTGTTAATCCGTTGACAGTTTTCTATGTAGCATGGGAAGATCAACCAAGTGAAGCTTTTTCTTCTTTTTTGGCTTTGTCGTGAAGTGAAATTGTATTCTTTATCTATATGATATCAGGTAGTTCTATATCTAAGAAGTTGCATATGTAGTTCTATTTCAAAACCAAAATATTATTGCTTTTTTTTGGGATCAATGAAGAAGGAATTCTAGGAATGTTTAGTTGGATACTCACTACTTTACACGATTGTTGAGTACACAATTTTAACCTTTTTTCTTTTATAGTATTGTCTAGTGTTTTATAGTTTGATGGTCAAAACAGTAAAGTTAACAACTTTCAGCTTGCCAAGACTGCAAGCAATAACATAATGCGAGTACAAGGGGAAATTCTACATTGGAAAGGTGAAGTAACTGCCTCTGATTGTATGCTCTTATAATCTGATGATTTTCTGTTTCAGCTATGTTAATGTAAGATGCACATATAGTTATTTAGTTAGCTTGTTGAGTCTCTTCTTTATGGCCTATGTCGTTAGTGTATATGAAATTGCAAAATGAGACATCGAGGAATTTCGATCGTTGACTTGTGCCATAGATGGTGGTGGATCAAGTTTACAGAGTGGAGATTTAGCGATAAAGATGGTGAAGGTGGGAAAAAAATGTGTTTTTTATATGTTTATTTAATTAAGGGAAAATTACAGTAGCGGTCTCAAATCTTTTCGTTTTTTGCAGACTTTATCTCAACCTTCACTTTGTGTCATCACAAGTTCTAAACCTTTGAGAAATTCGCACCGGAGATCCATCTGGACAGAAATTGCCCAAATCACCGTTAGTCAACTTGAAAAATTAAAAAATGAGATATTTTGACCATTTTAAGGAATTTCATTTCCATCCATACAATAATTTCCTTTAAAAACAATAAATAATAGAAAAAAATCATCATTTTCTTCAAACACCTCACTCCCACTCTTCCTCAACACCAAAATCCTGCTGTCCATCGTCACTGTGGCCGTCGCAAACACCGCCACCATGGTAAAATTGGTCTTCTTGGGTTTCAAAATAATAGTTCCAGCAAATTCAATTTTGAGATTTTTAAAAAAAAATATTCATGCTTTACTCTCTATAAAGTCTTATCTAAATAATGGTTCCAGGCAGTTTCTAGTTTTTCCAACAAAATTCAGAAACTTGGAGAAAGAACTCCCATGAATGATTGTCACGTAGTTGACATTTTCTAGACATCAAATTTAGGAAAGACAGGTTCGTAAGTTGTCACAGTCCCTACCATTGCCAGCAAAGATCTTAGAAAATACATTTGCCCATTTCTCCTTCTGAGATCTGCTCACGCCAGTTGACCGCCATTATTTGGTCGAAATAAAGTAGTATTATAATTCTAAAGGTGTCTGGCTTTTGGTGTCTTGTTCATCACTGAATTGCACATACTGCAGGATTTAGTTACCCTCTTTCACATCATCATTGTCTTGTTTCTTTGTACAGCTTTTTCACTCTCTCTCTCATCTTTTTCTTGAATGGTGGTGGCGTTTGCACCATCACAACTAACGGTGATTTGGACGGTTTCTGTCCAAATAAATCTTCGGTACGAATTTCTCAAAGGTTTGAGACCTATGGTGGCACAAAGTGAATGTTGAGGTAAAATCTGCAAAAAACGAAAAAGTTTGGGACCGCAATTACAATTTTCCCTTTAAATTAAAGTCAAAGATAATAGGTAAATTATAAATACATCTTTTTAATAAAAAAATCCACCATAATTGAATATAGGGTAAAATCGTCAACTGAGAGACTTCATTTCTGAAAATGTGGAAGATTTGAGATTCAAATGTTATAAACGAAAGGTTGAGGACCTACATGCTCTATTCCATAAAAGTTTGGGACCTTAAACTTTATATTTCCCTAAATTCAAATAAAGGTAAAATTCAAACAATGTACAAAGAAAATAAAAAGGGAAAATTTCATAAATAAGATGTTAAGTTTTACCCATTTCAAATTTAAGAGATAACTTTAGAATTTCAAATTTTGGATTTTTTAAGGTTTAAAATTTCTAATCTTAGATTTTGTAAATTAATTAATTAAACATGTATTTTTATTTATTAAATATATTAATGTCACAATTTCATATAATTTGGTCACGAATTCTATATAATTGGTCACAAATAATAAATTTTATATGTCAAAAATTATTTTACGTTTATAGTACAAAAATTTTATGGGTCACAATTTGTTCATCATTCACAAATAAAAAATTGAAACGTCATATTATTTTATGATCACAATTTAAAAATTTTATATGTCACAATTTGTTCACCGGTTACAAATCAGAAGTTTTATAAGTCACAAAGAAATTTTATAAGTCATAATTTGTTCGTCAGTCACAAATAAAAAAAATTATACGTCACAACTTATTCATCGATCACAAATCACAAATATTATAAGTCATAACTTAATAAACGTCATAAATTGTCAAATTATCAATCATAAATTAACAATTTTTTAGATCACACATTATTTATTGGTCACAATTTATATTTTTCATTGGTCACAAATTAATGAATTTAATAATCACAAACGATTAAATAATTTGTGACCATCACCAAAACTTGTGACCATCCCCTTACTATTGCCACCAACAGCATGACAACCGAAACCCCGTCGCTAGAACCACCACCCCAATCCTATAACCTAAAAAAAATTGCAACCCCACCATCATCGCCGCCACCACCTCCAACAAATTTTCAACTTCAAATCCACCAACACCACCACCTCGTTACCACAACCACCAACAAAACTATCATCACCACCGCACCAACAAGATCCAACATCGTCTCCCAAACATCATATCGTCTCCCAAAAATCAACAAAATCGCCGCAAAAAAATCAATAAAATCGCTACCCAACCCCACCAACAAAACCACCGCCACTAACATTATCCAACATTGTCACCTAAACACCAAATCGCAAACAACAAAATCGCCGCCCAAACAACACTGAAACCGCCATCACCACCACCACCACTACAGCCATTGATTGATACAAAATTGATTTGCAGAGATAACTTTTGTTCGTTAGTAATTGTGTGAAATAGATCAAAGTTTTTTTTAGTTGCTTCAGATTCTAGAAGGGGGAATTTGGGTACTAAAATATGCCGTTGATAATTAATTAGGAAATCTTTGATGAAGTCCAAACCCACCACCACCACCACCAACAACTTCAACACCACGCGATCGCACCGCCAACATCACCACTACTCATCGATGTTGACGGCTACCACTTACGGATACAATGTCGCTTCAAGCGGTGCGCAACGACCAGGTGATGGAAGAGCAGCAACTAGGTTGCTCCGCGCGTTTGCCGTTTGGTGGGGGAGGAAGAGCAGTGACCAAGTGATGGAAGGGAGAAAGCAGCGGCGGCGATAGTGGTGGTTGATAGAGAGAGTGAGAAGAGAGTTGAAATTGATTTTAGGGTTTTGGGGTGAATTAGTTTAAATTTGTAAATATTAAAAATAATAATATTAAAAAATTTAATTATCATCTGGTTTTTAAAATAAAAACTTGCAAATCTAAATTTTGAAATTGGAAGTTGAAAATTCTTGTATGATGTAATTTCCACAAATAAAAACCCCATTGTAATGGCCCAATTTGTGTCCATACCATTATTTCAATCATGTTATATGTACATCATAATTAACAAATTTGACATTTTTCCATATAGCAACAATCTACATAATTGATTTTAAATACATCAATCACATCTCTGCCCAAATTCATTTCACCTAGAGGATGCCATTCTTGATGTGAATCAAGGATGTAGCTTAATTCAAATTCTTTACTCCAAACTGGTTGGCAGGATCTTATTTATGTAGAATCCTTCTTTTCAAGCATTAAACAATTATCGAGGAACTACTTAACAAGTAGATCAAGTAGCGAGTCTAACTCATCAATTTTAGATTGAGTAAGAAATCCAACTCGTTGACTCTTAGCAATCTAACTCCATTTTCAAATGAGTTGGTCGGGGTGACTTTTTTTTTGTTTAATTTAAGGAAACATAACGCGATTTATTCATTTTATGTAAAAAATTCATTACAAATAGAAGCGTGAATGCCATTAGTAAAAACAATTTTGCTACATTCTCATCAAATTTGACACTGTTAGATGATAATTTTTTACACATTAATTTTAACAATATTTTAAATAACTAATGGCTCAAATTTTGACACTAGCGCCAAACTTGTCGTGCACTAAGACAACAAGCTTAATTATAATAAAAAGGACAATGTTATATGTATCGAAAACAAAATTTTTTATTCACGTGGGACCCGCGTGCAAATGAGAGGTGTAAAAAATTCGGTATATTAAATTATGTACAAATATCTTCACCCTAATAAAAAACATTCCTTCAAAAAGTCTGTCTCTTTATTGTTTTCAGGTCATTTTCAGTGTTCAATTTTCGAAAGAGTTTAAAATTTGCAAAGAAAACGAAAAACCTCAAAAAAGACGTTTTTGCTGTTTTTAATTAAAATCAGGTCAAAAATTCATTTTTTATTTTTTGAAAATAATTTTTTAAAATGACAAAAAAACGTGTTTTTAGCGATATTAAGCATGTGTTTGCCTCATTTTTTAGGAAGAATTAGTTTTTGAATAGTGATTGATAAGAGAATGTGTGGTGGAAAAATGATGAAATTTTTTAAATTTGTGCGTAATATTATTTATTTAGAGAATGTATGATTAAAAATAAGTACGATAGGAAAATGAATAGAAAAAAAAAAAAAAAAAGAGGAGAAATAACGTAATATTATTTATTTAGAGAATGTATGATTAAAAATAAGTACGATAGGAAAATGAATAGAAAAAAAAAAAAAAAAAGAGGAGAAATAACGTGGCTCAAACATGGGTTAAAATGAACGCTCGAGAAAAAACAAAAATGAATTAAACTAAGAACTAGAAGGGAATAGCCGCTAAAACTCCAGAAACAGTCAGCATTTTGTAGTCCTTTGGTGCTTACTCCATAGTCTGCGTATCTTTGAAGCAAAACCAATGTCAGAACCTAAAACCAAGTACGATCGTCAGCTCAGGTAAAGATACCTATTCTTTATCAACATTTTCCATATCTATTTCCCAATAGTCCCTTCTTTTTTCAATTTGAACAATGGTGTTTGCAGAATTTGGGGTGAACAAGGGCAAGCAGCACTTGAAAAATCAAGCATATGCTTGTTGAACTGCGGGCCCACTGGCTCCGAAACCTTAAAAAATCTTGTCCTCGGTGGGGTCGGAAGCGTCACCGTTGTTGATGGCTCTAAACTTGAACTTGGTGACCTGGGAAATAACTTCATGGGTATTGTATTTTGTTTTCTAAATGTTTATTGCGAACAAGTTCTGATTTTTATGGTTTTTTTTTTGTAACGTTTTACGTTTTTGAAATTTATTTAGAATTTCTGAATTACTGTGATTATGGTAGTGGACGAATCAAGCGTTGGCCAATCCAAGGCGAAAACTGTTTGTGCGTTTTTACAAGAGTTAAACGATGCTGTCAAGGCAAAATTTATTGAAGAGTATCCAGAGACGTTAATCGAATCAACACCATCGTTCTTTACACAGTTCACTTTGATTGTTGCCACACAGGTGTAGAAATATATGCACTCTTTGGTGCTATTGTTTTCTTTTAGTAGTGATATTGCTCTCACATATTGTGTTTTCTATTGATTTCGTATTTGTTTTAGGATTGGATATGTAGTTGAAAGAGACTATGACACTCCAGTTTTAGTACCAGGGTTTATGAAACATGATTTATCTCACTATGCATCATCAAAAGGCTAGAGAGTTAGTACTTCATGAATTTTCATTTTTGCGTTACTTGTCCAAATTTAAGATTATTTTTATATATTGAAATGAAAGGGTTAAACCCAGTAATCTAAAATTCATGCCTGATGTCAACAAAAGTGAACGAAATACTCAGCTGGTTTTGTTTTTCATAATGAAGAAACACACTCAAGGTCACCTTAAACTGAAGCACTTAACTTGGAGAGCTTATCAAGGTAATATTAATTCAAATTAGAAGAAAATGGGAGGTGGAATGGACAAGCAAGATGTAACGGACACAGGGTTTTCTCACCATCCACCTGGCACCGACCCTCCATGTGGATATCCCCTCGAGGAATATCGGGTTATCCTGGTTATAGGAGCAATGTTGGCTGGAGTTACTGCAGCAGACATGGCTGCTTATGGTGATGTGGGTCACTAAGGTGTGTGCACATTAGTCATGGCCATGTAAAGTTTAAGCAGGGCAAGTTCAAGCATTGAAAATTTAGCAAGCATAGGTGTGAAAAACATGGATTTGGAGGAAAATTCAATAAGTGGAGGTGATGTATTCCCTTACTTAAAAGAAAAAAACATACAATTATGCTACCGTATTATTAGTTAATCCCTGGTTTTATAAATAATCTATAGCAATGTAAACAAGAGGGAGATATGTCTGTTATGGGGGTTTTATTTGATTTCAAGTGACTTTGTGGTACTAAGAGGACATAGAAACCACTGGGGCAGCCTCAGGGAAGGCAATGGAGGGGATGGTAGCTTGTAAGTGTCCTGTACTAGCGTTGAGCCCTGGGATGCAATTTGTTTGAAACTTTTTTAACGTGGGAATATCCGACTCTTTATTTTGATCTGCCATCTATTTTTGAGTGCTCTACGCATTTCATTTTCAAATATTATTAAGTAAATAGATTGGACTTTCCTGGTCTGCTTGAAAAATAATAATAATGAAAAAAAAAATGTAAGGCCACCTTGAAGCATGGTGAGTCAAGGATAGAATTCTTTTGAATACTTGATTACAATATAATTTGTTCATTAGGAATGGGGAATGTGAATTTGGTGCATCACCATTATGGTATTTTATAACATGTGAATGCTTTGGAAAAAAATAATAATTGGCCAATGATGTACGTAGTGTTTGCATATGTTTTTAAATTTGTTACTTCATCTTTCCCATGCTATATTTGATCTTTTATTGTAGATACTAGAATAACCATCCTAAATTGGGAATGAAATGTGAATTAAATGCCTGTTCTACTCTGCTTTGTATGTGTGAAAACAGTGATAGCAATGGATTTTTACGTTAAACTACAGTGGAATTTGCACAAATTTAATCTTCCGTAGCAAAGTCTTGCTAAATGTTTCTGTTACGTCAAATATCTTCATGTTCAGTTCTTGATGCATTCACCAGAGAATATTTTTTTCTTTCTACCTATTAGGAGAAAAAATGGAACCACGATTCCAACCAGATAGGTTCAGTTTTAAAGCTTTGATGTCCTAAACAACATTAAGAACCAAGACACAGAAAAGAGCAGCCTTATTGACTTCTGGAACTGGAATTCCCTAATTTCTTCGAAGATCAAACAAGATAAAAATAATTGCGAGTATTTTGTTTCTTCTGTGCTATAATAGAACCTTGGTTTTGATCTATGATTGGCTATATAAAAAGTGAAACTGATGAAGCTTGCCCTCATTTTGGGTCTAGTGATAATCTGATAAAATAATAGCATTTGTTATTCAAATGCCCATAAAATAACATTCAAAAAAGTGTGTTGGACCATCAGAAAACAAGTGAAGTTTGTTACAGTTAAAGTTAAAGTGAAGTTATCACGTGCCTTAGGTGTAGGATACAAGTGGAAAATCCTAAGGGAGATTAATTGCCAGCACTCTCAACGTGAACCTTTGTCATTTGTTTTATCCGTGTTCAGGTGTAAGTCTGACGAGAATAATTTTATACGCTCATAAGCCTTATAGTGTTGGTCACCTCCTAAAAAGGTGTAAGTCTGGCAGTTATTCTCACTTTCTTTTGATAAAGGCAAGTAGAAGGTATGGTGTTGGTCACCTCCGAAAAAGTATCAAGTTGTTTGTCCATAACAATTGATGGGAAAAGCCCTGTAACCATCTTGTGGTTAAGGCATAAAATATGCAAGTGAAAACTCCAAGGAAGGTTACTTGCCAGAAAGCTCTACTTCTCCTAAGCCCTGAGGCTCTTTTTTTGATAGTTAAAGTTCTCATCTGATCAAGTATGAAAATGGTGTCCCCTGGGAAGCTTCTTTTGGAAGGTTTCTTTCTCTTTTAGTGTTTTGCCTTAGGCCTTTTCTTGTGTCTCTGGATTCTGGTATTCAGCTGTTCAGATTTCTAATAATGTTGGGGATCTTTCTGTAATATTTGTGTCCTCAAGACTCTCAAGTTTTAATGCTCTTTGCAAGCTTGGTCTGTCAGTACTTAATCTTATCAGAAGATTGCTACTGGCGTTCTTGGGTAATGCAGTTATGGAATTAACAAGACTAGCACCTGGGGGGGGGGGGGGGGGGGGAAGTTATTTGTACTCAAGCAAAGGTTTTTCTGGGATTCTTATGGCCATAAATTTTGGAACTGGTTGATTCATATGGTGTTTATATTCAATCATTAGCCAGATTTTCCTGATTAGAGGTAATATAGGAAGTTGCTTGGTTGTTCTAATGTTGGTAGTCTTCCAAAGATTCTAATACTAAAAGTGGTCATCTAGGATGTCAAGGAATCAAGAGAAAGTTCTATTCAGTCTTTCTTTGATGTCTGTTTCTTCTCACATGTTGTTTTCTGGTAGAATTGTTGCAATATAGCAATGTAGTAAGGTTGAAGGGCTATCTTGTTGATTAGCGTTGTATTGAACATTGATTTGGCTATATCTGAATGATTTTATCATTTTGATACATCTGACCTTTCTAGAAGACATACCTGTTTCCCCCACCCGCTCCTTGTTTTGCCTCCTTTCCATGATCACTACTGCATGAAGTCCTACGCACTTAAGTTCACCACGAGTTTCCATCATCGGGTTTTGTGAATCTGTTGTTCTAATCTCATTTCTGGACAATTAAGCTTACTAATTATTCCATTTAATTATCATTACTATGTTTATCTGTTCCAGCTTGTTGAAGATTCAATGGTGAAATTGGATAAAATCTGTCGAGATGCAAATGTCATGTTGATATTTGCACGTTCTTATGGTCTTGCTGGTTTTGTTCGAATCAGTGTGAAGGTAATTTCTTCTTTTTATTGTCGTGACCTTTAGGGAATGGAATGTTAAATAATTACAGCTTTGAAGAAGAGAATTCAGTTGCCAAGCCATAAACAACCTCACTCTATAGTCCTTAATCTGATGTCTTTACACGTGGGTGAGCAAATATGTATAAACCAATTTCTGGGGTTTCAATGAAGAAAAATATCTTTTGAAGAAATAGTTAACAGTAAAAGAGGCGAATCTTAAAAAAAGGAGTATTGGAGTCAACGTTCTATTTTATGTGGGCATGGAGAGTAAGGTCAACTTCTCCTTCTGTAGGAACACACAGTTATTGAATCGAAGCCTGATCATTTTTTGGACGATCTCCGTCTAAACAACCCATGGCCGGAGCTCAGGAGGTCTGTTTTTCTTTCTTACTAGTGAAACTAATTTATTTACTTTTGAGGTCAATTACTTACTCAGGTAAGCTAACAACATATATCCGTATTTCTGTGGGCTTGTGTGTTAGTTTTAACTTCATAAGATAGCAATCGATCCCTGGCAGGTTTGCAGAAACAATTGATCTGGATGTGGCTGATCCTGTTGCTCACAAACATACGCCATATGTTAGCATTCTTATTAAAATGGCAGAGCAGTGGGCCAAAAGTCATGGGGGAACTCTTCCCTCAACCAGGGAAGCTAAAAAAGAATTTAAGGTTCACTCAAGTACTTCTTCTCTGCTAACTTATATTTTAGCTTTGTTCTTCTTCTATATTTATTTCTTAAGGTGGTTTGTTTGGTGTCTTGCATGTCTAGGATTTAATCAAGGCTAGATTGATTGCATCAGATGAAGACAACTATAAAGAAGCCATAGAAGCTTCATTCAAAGTCTTTGCTCCTCAAGGAATAAGTAAGTTGTTATTTTCACAGAACCACTACTTGGATGAAATTTGTTTGTTTTGGACCATGTGCCTGATCATTAAAAGAACGGTTATTGAAGCATATGTAATTCCTCTTGCAGCTTCTTTTATAGAAAATTTCAACCTTTGTTGCTTGTACATGGGAATAATGTAATACATGCAGAGACAATCTACTAAAACTATCCTAATTTTAGAGGTGGCCGACAGTGCCGCCTTCAGCTACTTTACTCTTGATGCCTTCAGCTACTTTTCTCTTGATAAGCCTTCTGTTCAATCCAAGCTAGGTCTTGGATTATTCCATAAGAAGAGAGAATGTAGGGAAACCTAGTAGATTTTCGGAGGGAGAGAAGGCCTTGCCATAGAACTTTAGTTGGTGACTTCTCAAGTATGTGCAGACAGAATTGGATAGAAATAAGTACAATGTGCAACTTTCTGTTTTCCAGGTGGGGAAATAGAATTTAAAGTAGAAGGATGATGAACTGAGAAATAATGCAGACAGAGATAGGTTGACAGGGATGTAGAAGTGAAAAGAAAGATAGATGCAGATAAAAGGAAAGGCAGCAGCCGTTTTAGGGTTTTGCCAAAGTGAGAGAAGTATTTATACAGGAGTCCTGAAAACCTTACCTTTGGTTTGTTTCACCTGCCTCAAATCAGCTTTAGCTTGTAGGTCGAAACAGTGCTAAAATTCATTCACATACTTGGCCATGCCTTACATATAATTCCTCTGAATTCATTGTAACCAATGGAAGCAGTCCCATTTTTATTAAACTTTATAGAATTTGCTTCACCGTCCACTCCTGATTCCTTATGTAGTTGTCTAGGTGTGCTGATTATGCACAATGCTCATTTTCCACTGCTAATATGTTAGTACTAGCTTTGGCTGGTCATCATCTTCTCTCTTTTATTTCAAATTTGTTATGTATTTATTTATTTTTTGTTACTGTTGTTGAATTTGTAACCTTAACATTTCCTTTAAGTTTCACTGAGTAGTTTCTTGTACGACTGAAACCTAAGACTTCGTTTTTGCACTTCACCAACATTTTCTAGACCTTTGAAATGTTTGTTTGCCATTGCTTGGTCAATAGCATTATGTCTGTGGCTTAAAGGAGGAACTGATGTACTGAAAAGATTGTACTTTGTTTGGTAGTATGAAAGAGAAGGGAAGGACATTGTATGCCTTGTTTTGTGGCTTTCCAACTATGAATAGGACTCAAACAAGACGTCACACAGATATGGCATGTCATTTTTTTAAAGAAATAGTTTACATGGAGATATGTCGATAATAATTAGTAGCATCTCTTCATTTTGCATGACTTTTCATGCTACTTTATTTTGTCAGTTTCTACAGTGAAACTCGTCATTTTGATATTTTAACGGTAACTTCTGGACGTTAACATTCTGTCTATCTTGAATTGAGAAAAATGATTTTCTTTCTTCCTTTTTCTGTTCGTAGTCAGGGTTGGGGCTCTATTCTGAAAATTACGATATATTAACTGGAACATGTATGCTTCTATTAACAGTAATTAGTCCGTCAAAGCTAATGCATTTTATTTAGATGAAGATGCACGTTAAGATTGGTCAAAAAAGCATGAAAAATGTACTTCTACCGTATGCTCTTACTTAGTGCTAATAACTAGACTGTTGAAGCTTATTCATTTTTTAAGATATAATAATAATACTTCCTTCAGATCAAGATGCATGGGAAGTGAAGGTTTGAAGTGTTTTATACGTTGTGATATCCCTAAATGCATTTCAATCACCGATTACATGCAGTGTTCTAAAAAGTGGCGCCTAGGCGCGAAACGTGAGCAAAACGCTTCGCTTCGCTCTTTTTTGTGCTTTTTCATTTTTTTTTCTATTTTTTTTCTCACCTAGGCGCTCCTAGTACGCGCTTTTTTACAATTTTACGCTTTTTAATGCCTTTAATTATTACATAATTTTTAAATTGAAAATTTTAAATAATATTAAAATAAGAAAACACTTTTTAATGCCTAGGCTCGCCTAGGCTGAAGCTTGGCCTCCAAGTTTCGTCACGCTTTATGCATTTTAGAACACTGATTACATGTATGTGTTTGGTACATTTGGTTGAGTTTCTATTATGTTTTGATTAGGCAATCAGATATTCAGATTGTAAGTTACATTTCCAGTTCTGGACTTCATCAGGATGTTTGGAAAGCATTCTTTTATATTTCATCTATTGGTAATGCTTGCAAAAATTCATTCTTGGCTAATTTGTAAAAAGTGAAGTATTCCTAGTAATAACTAGGTGTTATATTGTATTCCTAACCATTTGTTTTTCATCTTTCAAGGTCCACATCTACAACAAATAATTAATGATAGCTCTGCTGAAGTTAATTCCAATTCATCAGAATTTTGGGTGATGGTGGCCGCTCTGAAGGTAACTCTGCTGATATTTTCCAGATCAAACTTGAAAAGACAGAGAAGTGCTTCCAGGACTCTAGCTTTTGTGCTTTTATGCTTTTAATGCCTTTAAAATTAGTATTGATAGAGAAACTCCTATTTTTAACGAACTTCATAGCTGCTTATACGTTCTCGTTCTTGTTAACCGCACCGGCAAGCAGCCTGGGGAAGGAGAGGCCTGAAATGTGCTAGGCCTATCTTTCCATTTAATAGGATTCATGACATACCGACACAGAAGATTGCTAATACCAGTATTTGTTTCACTGTCAAAATGCTGTTTCCTTTTTTCCAGCCCGTGCCAACTGCATTTCCCCGAGGTGCAATGGCTGTTTTGTCTTCCATTTATGGTTGGTGGACTATATCTTTGTTCTATTTTTAAAATTTTTTTGGATGGTGGTGGAAAATTTCAGGGGAAAATGGCTGTCATGGTACCCAATGTTTGGGGTCATTGACTCTTTTTTTAGCATTTGGGCCTCCAACCTTCAGTAAAAGAGGTCCTATGGGAGTTTTCGCCTAAACTAGGTATTAAATTTAGTGAAAAGACGGTTTTTTCTTTATGCTCCCTACCCGTGTCATCTCTCCCTCAGCTTCAGGGCCCCTCCTTTCCCTCTCCAGGAACCCGCTCACCTTATATTGAATCAATGACTTTCAAAATCCTAATCAATAAATTAATGGTCAACAGCAAGGCCAAATACATAATCATTTCTACACGTTTTTGACCTTTCACTGTGAACAAAGAGCCAAAACCAAAGAGAATGCCATTGCAGGTTGAGATGATGCAAGGAGGTAGATCATGAATACTTAGACTAATCTAACATATGCCCTCTACATTCTTCCTTAGTGGTGGCTTTTGCAGAAGATGGTGAAGTTATAGCCATAGAATTCTTGGACAGATTCTGACGATCTCGCAATTCTTGTTTTGAATTAGTCACTGCACTTGTCGTACTGCTAGGCTTGAACGAATACCAATGACCGTGAATATCGAGAACCTTGGCCTCTATTTTTACAAATTTGAACTTTGCTTATGTGCAGCTTGTGTACTTATGCTTATTCTTGTTCAGATCATACGAATGAAAGGATTAGCTTTGGCTATGTGTATGTAGTATATTTTCTGGATATGCAATTGTTTCAATTTCTTTTCCTGAAGTGTGTATTTTTCCCTTGACACAATATGCAAATTCTTTCCTTGCCCATCAGGAATTCATATCTAATGAAGGTGGTGGAGAGGTTCCTCTAGAGGGATCCATACCAGATATGACATCTTCCACAGAGTGAGAAACTAGCCTTTTTTTATAGACACATTATTATGCTTCTATTGTTTGATACTTGTGAAAAAAAAAATTCCATGACATCTGGGTTTTTGGCCTCTCTTTTGTAGGTTATATGTCAACCTGCAAAAAATCTACCAAGCCAAGGCTGAGACTGATTTTCTTGTTATAGAGCAACATGTGAAGAAAATATTAAAGAAGATAGGTAGAGATCCAGATAGCATCTCAAAGGAAATCATAAAAAGCTTTTGTAAAAATGCCAGGAAAGTCGAGGCAAGTGTTAGATCTTGTATCTTTTCCCTTTTTTCTTGTATGTGCTTCAGATGTCAGGTTTTCTTTCTTATTTACTTTTCCTGCCAAGATATAGTTCAACTTTTCGCGTCTTTTGCAACACTATCATGAGCTCATGTCAAGGAGACCACATACTAACGGATGTATCTTTGCATTTAATTTTTTCAGTAAGGTAAATAGTGCCATTGGCCAAGCTTATAATCTAATTATCTTATATTAGCATTAAATATCAAACCAAGAAAAAGACTAATTTCAGTGAGTAAAAGAGAACATTTAGAATGTGAAGGAGAAGTATATAATTTTCTCGTTCTATAGGTTATCATATTTTAACCATTGTTTGGTTTGGATAAAAATTAGAATTTTAGTAGATTTTGGTAAAAGTTGATGAAATGCATGGTTGGAAACTTGAAAAGTTATGGGTCCCATAAAATGTGGTTGAAAATAAATTTGAGAAAAATTGAGTTTTAAGAAATGGGGGTCAAACAGGGGCTTAATATTTATTAGTATCATGTAATTAAAAGAGATTTGGTTGTCCCTCAAGTTTTAGTTACATTTCAAAGGTCAATTTATTATATTAGTTTTTTATGAACGAAATGAGCATTGTAAAAGGACTACTTTTCAATCAAAATGTCTTGAATATTGCAAGTTCTACCCCTGGTTCGAGCATGATCTTCAATACATTTAAGCTTCTTTTTGTAAATTGTTTATTTGATTTTCTTAGGTATGCAGATATCGCCCCATTGAGGATGAGTTCAATTCTCCAGTTCAACCAGAGTTACAAAAGTACCTAACAGACGAGGAGTACAGGTATGTATAGCCTTACTATTGTCCAGAATCAACAGATTGAACATACGTAGCCTTGTTCACTATGAAATGTCTGAGGACTATTTACCTTAAAATCATTTTAACTTTCTGAGATGAAAGGATGAACCTGCTTCGTTTAAAGGCCTCTTCTTCATCAGCTATGCTGGATAGTGGTACTTAGTAGAATATTGTTGTGGAGATTTGCTGTCTAGAGTTAACTGTGAGACTGGTGAGAGTATTACTTCTGGGAAAGTAGAGGTTTGAAATCAAATGAATAGCTGATGTCTTTGGTATTAGGCTTTGGAGATGGGCTATATCTAAGTGCTCTAGGTGACTCGCAATAGAAACCAATTACTTTGTAGGCAGAGGTTTCTTCAAGGAACTTGGCTTCTTGTGAACTGGTCCGTTGGCTTTTATATAGCAGTGAATAAGTTGAATGGGTGATGAAGGTGCAGATATTTTCTGATCAGGGCTGAAAAATGAATTTTGTGGCTGTAGTTTAAGATTGATGTCATAAGGAAGAAAAAAAACTCATTTTGATATGCTGAAATGGACTAATGTTCAGGGACATGAAAAGGTTGCACAAATGTTGAGGGAATTGGCAAAGGTCTGGTAATTGTTCGGAAGCACAGGAAGGCTGGGTCTCAACAGACCATCTGTTCATGGCTGAGGAAGAATTTATGAAAAATTTACCAGGAAAGTAATGTTTACTTGTGGAGCTGACGAGTTTTGCTCCTGTTCCTTCACCTCTCTTCCAATCCCCACCCCCACTAGCCACTACCATACCAAAAGAAAAAGAAGTGAAAAGAAGATGAAAGGCTCCTTAATTCTTCCCTAATAAATAATATTGCAGACACACACATATTATTCCTCCTTTAAAAAGACGAAAGTCAGTTTATTCTGTTTGAGTTATGACATCTTCTGTTTGTGCAAAAACTTTTATCACTCTCTAACTTCTGAACAATCATTCTTCAAGATCATTTTATGACATTAGCTCTTGGGGTACAATTTCCATGTTATCTGGTATCCTTCCCTGCAGTGATGTGACATAAACGTTTGAGGAGATAATGGTAAGAATTTCTAGCCTGTGTTTCGTAATATGCAATTAACAAACCTTCTCAAAATTCAGCTAATTACCCCAAGTCATGCACATTAATGAGTTGGTTATTGCAAAGAAAGAGGTGATCGATTGGAAAACCTGAGGTTATAGCAAACTTGATATAATACTCTGCGCGAATTTCTTTCTCTAGCAAAAATTGAAAATTTCATTTACTTACTGCTGTTTGCACTGTATACCAGTGTTGCTGTGGGATTCTATATTCTACTACGAGCTGCAGATCGTTATGCTGCAAACTACAATAGTTTCCCTGGGCAATTTGATGGGTAAAACCTAAAGCCTTAGCTACATATCTCTGTGTTTCGTTTGACCACACTACCTTGAGACTACAAAATTGTTCTTAAATATTCTGCAGTGAGATGGATGAGGACATATCCAGGTTAAAAACAATAGCAGTCGCCCTACTTGGTGACTTGGGTTGCAATGGGTCAACCTTAACAGAAGACCTTATTAATGAGATGTGCCGATATGGTGCTGCAGAACTTCATGCTGTGGCTGCCTTTGTTGGGGGCATTGCGTCACAAGAAGTAATCAAGGTTTGTGCTCTCTCATTTTCCAACCACTTGACATGAATAATTTTTCAATCATTATACAAATAATATTTGCCACTCGATAAAGAAATCATTACTTGTACGTTATAAGGTTTTCTGGTCTTTTGGTCAAAATTCTCTTAGTTGAGATCTGTTGTCCCGAATTTGCTCCCTTGTCTGTTCTCAAAATACATTTTTGACAACTCGCCACATCACATCTTTGTGGCTTCCTGTTTACTAAGAAGAGATGATGTGTGGAGGTGTCAAAATGTATTGGGGGACAGAAATTCGGGACAACATATCTGGACTTTTCTCTTAGAAATTTAACCTCAAACTATTATATCAAATGCTCGCAATTGGTTTAAATACTAATTGAGCGCATTGTCTAAAACTACAGCTCATTACAAGACAATTTGTTCCCTTCTGTGGGACTTTTATCTTCAATGGCATTGATCACAAGTCTCAGTTGTTGTCTCTATAATCCTCTAAAGCCACAGGTGCATGCTTCTTTCTCGTTTCGGTATGTACTTTCCACTAATTTGAATGGAGTCAAGACAACAGATTCATGCAGTTGATCCCAATTTTTATGGGGAACGAGAATTAGTTTGATGTTTGTTGGTTGTCGTACTTTCTTTGAATTTCAGGAACTGTACTGGCTGCTTAGAGTTATAGGACTCGAGATTAAATTGTGTTTTTTGATTGCATTCAACTTAGGTAACGTTTGTCTAATCTTATAATTACGTTAAACTTATTTATAAGTAATTTATAGTATATATCCTATAATCAGGTAGAAATGATCTACTAAGCATTAGTGTCGCGACGCATCAATTTATTTGTAAATAAGTTTATAGTTGATCTCTAAATTTGTATCAATTGATTGATGTGCATAATATTTCGAGCGTAGTTCATATTTTAATTAATAATCATGCAAATAAAAATCATCCAACTTCAAAATGTTCCGTCGCTAAACTTCAAAATTTATCTAGTTATTCACTATATCGCGATATAAGTGCGAAATGACAAATTGTGTTCAACTTCGAATTTCAATAGACAATTTTCGTCCGTTAGTTGTACTATTAAAATTCACTTGACGTGGTTAAGAGCATGTTTGATTTATATTAAAAGTTGATAAAGATTTAAATTGAAATAATTAATTTTTATTATACATTTCATGACTTATAATTTTTATTAACTTTTTAATTATATATTTCATCAATTTTTATTAAAATCTATTAAAAATCTAATTTTTAACAAAAATATGCACAAGTTACGTAACTTTGTATCTTCTGAGTACGATTATTTTATCAATTATAACTTGACATTTTACTATAAGGTGCACAAAGATCGTTAATTAGTGATCAATGTGCTACAAAATATGAAAATCTTATATGTAAATGCTACAAAAGATTAAGACCATTCGGCTATGGTTTTACAAAATAAGCAACTTTTCTTGACAGTATTTCACTGGTATTAACCATTTTTGCATTCTTTTAAGGTAAGCCAAACGCGGTCTAAGAATCCGATTAATCTAATAACCTTAGTTAAAGTCGAAGTGTACAAGTCAAAGACTTGTCTCCTGTACGAAGTTGACAATAAAGTGTGGACTCACTTTCCTTTTGTCAGACGTTCATTTTTGTTTCTGTGGTCTTTTTTTTTTTTTTTTTGGAATGCTATTGCCAGGGTAGTCTTAAAATTATTTTTGAATTAATATAGATGTATGATGTGAGTGGGGTGAAGCTCACGATACTATAGCATGAGCTCTACCTCACTCACATTATGTCAACATTTATATGTACGTAAATGTACACATATCACGTTTCTTTATTTTTTGACCAAACTTTAATGAAATATCGTCATCTGACAATCTGTAACTTCATCTGACAAATTTGTCCGTACACAAGAACGGTTCATTTTTATTTTTATTTTTTAACAAACTAGATTGTACTAAACTAAACTTTAGCTGCACTTAAATCACATTATTATTAACAACTTTAGCCCCGGTTTCCATTTTTTCAAAATTTATTTATTTTTTACGTTGCCAAATAAATATGCGACATGATCAGATGTTGACAAACCATAATTTTTTTTTTTTTTTTTCTAGTTTTGCAATCATGACTTAATTAGGCCATGATATACTTATTTACAAAATTAAATCGACGAATTAAGTCATCACTAGGACAACATGACGATTCTATAGATGTTGCATGTATATATGAAGAATCAGGGGCGAAGCCAGAATTTTTGGTCGGGGGCACAGCTTATCGATGTTGAATGTCGAGTTTTTGTCATGAATGTAATGATAATAAAAATATAAAACAATAATACGACAATATTAAAAATAACATAGTTTATAAATTACACTTGTTCCTTTCGAATTTTCATATTTTGATATCGTTGTACAATAATTTCATTATCGAGTTTCAAAAATATATCTTTCTCTACATAAACAATTGTGCTATCATTTATCCACTGATCATCCATCCGATTACGCAATCTATCATTTATAATACCCATTGCAGAAAACACTCTCTCCACAGTAACGGTAGCAAGCGATAGAATCAATGCTAAAGTCAAAAGCTTGTAAACCAATGGATATACCATAATTTTCTTTGTCGGAACCAATTTTTCTGTAAGATCACCAAGGTCGTTCAACCCTTCAAACTCTTTGTCAGAGCGCTGTCAAAAATATAAGTCCCAGGTTGATCATGAAGTACAACAAGATCTAATGCAGAGAAATCTAATGGATAAAGTTCTACAAGTCGAATCAAACTTTTTTTGTCAAAAGAAGAAAATGAATATTGTGGACATAAACAAGCTACACACATGAGTAACTCTATATTTACACCTGAGAAACGATCATTCAATTCTTGAAGTTGAAGATCGATGACAGAGTAGAACAAATCCACCTGATAATGATGTAAATTTGTAAGTTCTGGAGGATTACGTTGTGGGCGACCACGAAGTGCACGATATACAAACATATCATCCATGTCGGGTATATCAATGTAATGCTGTTGACAGAAAGAACACACTTATTCCCAAAAGGAGCCCCACCCTTCATTTCTCATTATTTGTAGTCGTTGTTTCCATAACTTTACCAATTGCATTGCATTCACAATGTCTTGATCTTTTCGTTGTAATGCTTTTGACAAGTCATTTGAAATCCCCAACACATTTCTCATCAATTGTAAATTAAATGCAAAATCAAATGTCTGTTTTGACTCCAATAAATTTGTTATGTCGGATCTTTGGTCACAAGAACAAGAGTCATCTTCAACAATTATTGCAAGTACATCAATAACAGAAAAGAACATGACAAGTAAGCTGACCAATGAATTATAATGTGAACCCCAACGCGTATCACCAGCACGTTAAATGGTTGTTCCTTGATTAAGTCCCCGTCTACTTAAAATCTCACCCTTCTCCAATGCCTCAACAATAAAGTCTGGTTGCTTCTCTCAAAGAAGATCACAATGTTTAGAAGATGCTCCAACAGTATTTACCACATCACCGACTACACGAAAGAAGTTAGTAATAGGAATATTCTTCTTCGCCACAACTACAAGAGCTAGTTGGAGTTGATGAGCAAAACAGTGAATGTAAAAGGCACATGTATTTTCCTTTAAAATGAGTGCTTTTAGACCATTAAATTTACCTTGCATATTACTTGCCCCATCATAACATTGTCCTCTTACTCTAGACATGCTCAAGTTATATCTAGAAAATCCCTTATTAATTGCAGCCTTCAGTGATAGAGTCGTAGTACTTGTGACATGTTCAATCCCTATGAAGCGTTCTTTCACATGCCCACTTTTATCTAAATAACGTATTACAATTGACATTTGCTCCTTCATTGACACATCACGAGATTCATCAACTAGAATAGAAAATAATGCGTCGCCAATATCTTTGATAATAACATTGATTGACTCAACAACACAACCATTTACTATATTCTTTTGAATATCAGGTGATGTCAATTTGCAATTTTGAGGAGCATTTCCAAATGTCACAGCTTTAACAGCTTCATTATGAGCAGCCGAAAATTCTAATTGGACTAAGAAATTGCTTGGATTGAGAGAATCAGGGGATTCATCATGTCCCCGAAATGAGTGCCCTTGTCGCAATAGAACTCGAACACAATCAATAGATAGATTAAGACGGGTAACATATGCACTTCGTAATTGTTCTGACTGCTTGTGCAAAACTGATTGAATGTGTTGGTCTTGATTCATCAAAGATTCGCACTTAATACGAGCTTGATTATGTGCACTATCATGTTCACCAACATGAATATGAAGCTTTTTCTTCTCTGTCCAATATGTAAAACCTTCACCAACAAAACCTTCACCTCCACATTGCTTTCTAGAACTTGATTTGAAAAGATAACAATACAAACAATAAGCGGTACCTTTTTCTACACTATACTCCAAACAAGAATCGAATTCTTTAAATCAAAAAGGATTGAATCGTCTAGCTTTTACTCCAAATTGTCGTTTTGGAAAGTCATGATCTTGTGGCTGACAAGGACCCTTTAACATATATGCTTTTCGAACTTGATCTCGGATATTAACATTGTAATCCAAAATGGGTATCCTTAGACCAGGATCAGTTGGAAGTTTAGTGACATCAAATTTTACATGATTCGATGTCCCCGGGATCCCCACATCAACATTTATGTTGTCCAAATCAGTTTTTCTTTGAAAGAATCTCTTTATAAGATTTTAGTTTTCAACAATTCTCAATTTTCAACAATTTCAATTCAACGACACCCAAATTTCAACCATTTCAATTCAACAACTCCCAAATTTCAGCAATTTCATTTCAATAATATCCAAATTTCAATAACTTCTACTCAACAATACTCAAATTTCAATTCATAACAGATAACAAACTTAATAGTTGAATCTCTACAAGGCTATACCACCAGAACCATAGATAATCATTCTGTACGTATAGAAAAATAAATAAATTTCCATCCATTCATCAAGTAAATAAAAGTGCCGAGCTACAGAGATAGATGATTCTAGAGAAAGAAGCCAAAAAATTCGAGGTCGGGTACTTCACAATCGGGCACGAAATCAATTAATCTACTAATTTAGTACAAAAAATGTTCAAATTAGTGTTAAAAAAGAGCTTCATTCAATGAACAATTCGAGAAAATTAGTGGGAAATTGAAAACTCTATCTATGTTCAACCATATCCTCTGCCGACTGCGGACTGCCATTGTTCATTTGTTTTGGAATAGAACTTTAATTTCAGCAACGGTAAGGGGGCGGAGCCACAACCACAAGGACTTGAGAGGGCCGGGGGTGGAGGTGGATGCGGTGCGGTCATGCGGAAGCGGCGTAGATTTGGGTTTTTCAGATTTGGGAATTTCAATTGTAGATGGGTGGGAACGGGTCTCGAAAGTGGGAAGTGAATAGAGGTTTAATTTTTGGGGATTGGGCTGGCTGATTGGGCCTGGGACGCTGGGTAGTTATTTGGTAGTGATTTTGGGCTGGACTTAACATATAACTTAAAAACAATTTGAGCCCAAAAGCCTAGTGTGGGCATGTGCCCACACTAGACCATACTGGGCTCCGTCCCTGTGAAGAATCGTTTAATCAAATTATGATATATTGAACCATTTAAGTCATGATACCTTGGATGTGGTCTGGGTCGGTTCATGCTAGGTTCGTTCACGCACTTCGTTTCTTCCTCTTACCCACCTAGCATCCAAGGTAACGTAACTTATTGATTCATAATTTGAAATATTGTGAACATTATCACTTGTGTTTAATATATCAACGTTTTCTTCATTTTTTAAGCTTGATGTGGGATTAAAACATAAGATAAACCGAACTTCAACCTAGGATAGGGTTCACCAGTTGGCAAAAAGCTTTTCAAAGAGTGCGCTTTAACTTTCCACCATTCTGTTGTCACTCCCAAGCATGACACTGGGCGACACTGACTCCCCAACCCCATGGCCTTCCTGTCTACTCCATTCCCTCCATTTCTCCTTCTTTAAACCTCACAATTCACCCCTCGTGTCATTCCACTTGCATTTTCCCACCACCAAAAAGTAACAAAAAGATCAAAGCGCAAATGCATTCCACCACCACTCCACCGTCGCAATCGCCGTCTCCGACGGAAATACATGAAAAGATAATCCAGCTTCTGGGTCAGCTACTCATGTCGGCTCTCTCGGTAATCTCATTCACCTCTAGATGGCAAATCCTTCGGAGAAAACTCGCCTCTTTAAAATCCCTCATCTTTGAAATCTCATACTTCCTGCACTGGTCCGACAACCATTTACTCCATTCTCTCCACCCGAATCTTATCTCCATTGTTTATCGTATGCATACCCTTTGCCATCAATGTTGGGATCCTTTGTTCAATCCCGGCAAGCTCCTTATGCAATCCGACCTCGACATGACCGTTGATTGGTTGTCCAAGAAAATTAACGACCTCAACTTTCTACTACGTTATAGTGTTCTCCATCAATCCACTGCTATTGTTCTTCCCATCCTACTGCAAACGCCTCAAAGGAAGACTTCTATTTTTTCGTTAAGAATCTTTTCACCAAGCTCCAGATCGGGGGCTTTGACTTCAAGCGGGATGCATTGGATTCATTGGTTCGGCTTCTTTCGGATGACGAAAAGTCTGCAAGTGTTGTTGCGAAAGAAGGCAATACGAGGATCTTGATTTAGTTTCTGGATCTTAATTTCCATGACTCTTTAAGAGAAATTGCGGCGCTTGCTATGTTGATGCTTGTTTCGATGAGTGATTTTTCGAGGAAATGTGTTTGAGGAGGGGGCTTTGGGGCTATTGTTGAGGATCATTGAGTATAACACTATGCCCGTGAAGGAAAAAGCTGCAATGGCGGTCGAATTCATCACTGCGGATACTGTTAATGCTGGAGAAACTTCGGGCTATAGGGGTGTGTCGATTCTATTAGAATTGTTTAAATTTGGATCAGGGATTGTTCAATCACACTCAATTGGCGTTATTAAGAATGTTTCTACTGTTGAAGAAACTCGAATTGCATTCGCAGAAGATGGAGCCATTCCTGTTTTGGTACAGTTACTTGTCTTCGGAGTCCCCTCCGTGTTGACCTATGGTTTACGTCTCGTTTTGATTATCACAAACAAATCATATTTATTACTAACAAATTGATTTTAAGTGACCATAGTGATTATTGCACATGAATACATTCGGTGGTACAAAGTCCGAAATTAGGTATTGTGCACACTATAGCTTAAAATGGAAATAAGAACAAAACATTGAGGCCTTGGAGAATGATGTTGCAAATTCCGCAAAAATTGCCTCCACGAAAATCGAGACACAAGTCGAGGCACCAATCAAGCAATGCATGTCAAGTTACTTGATCTAAGTACTTAGACGTTTCATGATTATATGTAAAGGTAAAACATTTTGGTACGTGGTAATGCATCGTGACAAGTTCAAAGTTTTGATTTTACAAATTCACGACAAAATATTTTTACTTGAAAAATATGTTTTTCAAATAAGTAAAAATTGTAACACATATTTTAAATATGAAAAATACCTTGAAAAACATTCCTCTAGTGCCTACATTTGATCAATATTAAAACAAGGGCATTAGGGGCTAAAATAGGTTGTACAGGACGTTCACTACGCTTTTATAGGATGTCCGCTAAAAACTTTCTTTTGGCCAATGGTCAAATTTTTCAACGGTCCATATTTCTGACAAAAAAATACAGCTAAATTGACCGTTGAAATTTTACAGGACGTTCGCTACGACCGTCCTGTAAGATAGCTTTTTGACCGTTTGAGTGCTATAAATACCTTACTATTCTCCACTTGCCACAACCATTCTTGAGCAATAAAGTGAGGCTTTTATTGATCACAACTACTTTATTCTCCATTCTTAAAGAGATCAAAAGTATTAAATTGTTGAAAACTTTTAAGTGATTAATTTGTGAAAAATTATTTGTTCATAAAAAAGTTTTTCATTCAACACTTTGAGCTAAACCAATTATCATTTATTGAAGTGTTTGCCTCTTCTTTTCTTATTATCAATTATGATTCTATCATTCATCAAGAAGAGAAGTTATCACTTGTATATTCATTTTGAATTGTGGGTCGTGTTGATGTTTCGGAAAGCTCAACATTGTAAAATGATCGGTGCTCCTTGGTTGTAAGTCACCGGAAGCTTTGTAAAGGGTTGGATTGCACCACAAGTCAATCAACATAGTGAAAAAGGTCTTGCTCGTGACGGAGAGCTTGGTAACGAGGGACATAGATCATTGCGTTGGATCGAACCTCCATATTATATCGTTTGCATTCTCTAACTCTTTTACTTAACGCTATTACTTTGTGCAAACTTATTTCTATTACCTACGTGTCTATTTGCGTTTGAATTGTTTTATTATCATTTGTGTGAACTTTAGTTTTAAATCTTGTATTGTTATCGAAAAAGTTTTAAAAACCAATTCACCCCCTTTTAGGTTAGCCAATCTTGGGTTTTCACTCCGCACAAGAAAAGGCCGCGAATTGTATTGCAATACTTGCTTTATCGGGTAAGAATTTTCGTGGTTTGTTGTTAAAAGAAAAGGCTTTGCAAAGCTTGCTACAATTGCTTCATGAATCCTCAAATTCGGATACATTAGAACATGTTTTAGGTGCTATTTATTCCTTATCCGATTCAGACGTAAGCTACCAAATTTTATTAGGATCGACCTCGTTTATTGTAGAAATCTCGAAGCTTATAAAACATGGTAACATAATGTTGCAACACATTTATGCTTCATTGCTTGCTAAATTGTCGATAAGTGATGATAATAAGAGAGCTATAGGCGGGTGTATATTTATATTTATCATCATTTGTTTGATCAGGTGAAGCTATGTGAGTGAGTGAAGTTGTTTCTGTTTTTTTTACTATTTTCGAGTTGTAATCTTTTACTGAAATGTACATTCAAGGGCTTCCAAGCTCTAATCGCTAATCAGAAAGCGGTTGCGTTATTTGTCGAGTTCCCGCTTCATCTAATATCCCCTTTTCGAGGTTAAATTCAGTAAATGTGTCTTATATTCTTCAGTGTATAGCTTTACTTGGTGGATTCTAATATCAGGATTCTTAAATTCTATCTGGTCAACTCTTTTGTAATTCCTAGTTGGTTTAATTCTTTCGTTTTTACGAATTTGTACTAGCTTCTATTGGATGCTCATGGATTTTTCTTGCTTTGAACAGAAATATGTCATTAGAAATTTTGTCTAGTAGGTATTGGGAATTGATTTTGTAATAACTAGAAATCAAAGAAAACAGGGCACACTTTAGTAGCACAAACTCAAAAAAAAAAAAAAGAAAAAAAAAGAAAAAGCATTAGCATCAAAGAACCAATCGTTTTGGACTTAGAATATTGTACCCTTCTGTGCAAAAGAAAAGATTACAGAACCCGAGCCCGAAAGAGTATTACACAGCTATTTCAATGAACCAAGACACACCACATTGATCTCAACCCTACCTTATCGTAGAATCACACAAACTCTATCTTCACAAAGATCCACTCCAAAACCAAAAAAATAGGAGATCACAAAGTAGACAAAAGGAACGGGAAGGGGATCAGAGCAAGAGAGATTCCAAAAGACTCTAAAGAAATCGGATGAAAAAATCAAGTAGGGCAACCACTCGTGTCCTTTATATACAAACTGTCATCACCATTGATTTCAAGTGAGTGATCGAACGGTCCAGAGTAGCACACGTATTATACCTTTATATTGGGCTCATGTTTGGGCCTCTTCTTTTGTGTTAGTGGGCAATGTATCAGCAACTAAATAGGTTAAGCCCATATTTCATCATTACGCAATGGACTGGATGTTGACCTATGGTTGATTTCATCCTCGATGTTTTAATTATAACAAACAAGATTATTATTGTTTCTAACAATTGATTTTGAGTGATGATATTTCAATGTTAAAATCTATCAAGCATTGCCAAAATCAACACATCACAAATCGGACTCGAAAGCATATCAAAGTGAAAGTCAAACATTCAAATCAAATCATTCGAGACGAAATCTTAAAAGATATCATCACAAACCAAACTCATAAAGTAAGTCGAGTGTGAAGCTACTTTCAAGAAACCGTTCAAGAAAACAAGAGCTGAACTTTGGAACGAGATCATATACTTGCCCTCTTAGCAAATTATGTAAAGGTACTAACACCTTGATACGTGGTACAAATGATACAAGCTCAAAACTTTTTATTACTAAAGAGTTGGTGCATTAAAAAGTGATGATTTGATAATGGGAAAACGATTTTCAAGAACTAATTTTTAAACATTTTAAAATAAATTTCTTCTTAAAAAGTTAGTGAAAAATGCTTATCAAAAGGTCATACTTTTCAAAAAGTCAAAATGCAAAACAAAAGATCAAAAAGTGAACCACTCACTCCGGTGGTCAACCGGTGACCTCAAACGGTCCAATTTACTTCTGATTTTTCCATACAAACGGTCATTTTGGTCATCCGAAAATTGGCGGTCGACCGGACGATCATTCGGCTTGACGAAAACTTTGGCATTTTTATCTGTATAAATACCAACTCAATTCTCATTTATTACAAGCACTTAAGAGCATTCAATTGAGTTTCTTGTGAGCTAAAAGTTGTATTGATTTCTTACCTCATTTATTATCATCAAATCAAACTCTTGAGCTTCATTCATTACCATCTATCGAAGTGTTATCCTATTTCTCTTCTTGTACTTAACTTTAGGTTTATCATTTGTTAAGAATAGAATCTTCCATTTGTAAAATTCATTTTGAGTTGTGGGTCGTGTTGATCTCGAAAAGTTCAACATTGTAAAAGGATCGGTGCTCCTTGTTTGTAAGTCACCGAAAACGTTGTAAAATGTTGAATTACGCCACAAGTCAATCAACATAGTGAAAAAGACATCGCTCACGACGGAGAGCTTGGTAACGGACGTAGATCATCGCGTTGGATCGAACCTCCATATTATATCGTTTGCACTCTCTAACTCTTTTACTTAACATCTTACTTTGTGCAAGATTATATAATTTCATCTACTTGCTTATTTGTGTTTAGTTTATTTCTTTATCATTTGTGTGATCATTAGATTAAAATCTTGAATAGTTAACGAAAGAATTTTAAAAATCAATTCACCCCTCTCTTGGTTAGCCAATCTTGGACTTTCAATTGGCATTAGAGCTCGGTACTCACTTCTTTAAGATTTCACAATCTTGAGTTATGGCTAACACCGACTTTCAAAATCTCGAGGGGCATTCTACCCACCGACCTTCTTTATTTGATGACACATATTATAATTATTGGAAGGCTAGAATGATGATTTATGTTCAATCTATTGATTATAATATTTGGGAGATTATTAAATATGGTCTCTATGTGCCTATGAAGACTATTAAAAAAATGGTAAACCCGGTCAAAGTATTCCCAAGCCAAGAGAGGAATACGATGAAGAAGATAGGAGAAAATTGTCACTAAATTCTAAATCCAAAAATTTGCTCTATTGTGCAGTAGATAGAAATGAATTCAATAGAATTAGCACATGTGATTCGACTCATGAAATTTGGCATGCTCTAAAAGCCACTCATGTTGGAACAAATAAAGTTAAGGAAACTAAAATAAATATGTTGGTCAAAGAATTTGAAAACTTCTTTATGAAATAAGATGTGCCAATTGTTAATATGATTACTTGTTTTACCGACATTGTAAATGACTTAAAAGGTTTTGATCGAAAATATTCTAACGGTGAACTTATGAGCAAAATGCTTAGGTCACTTTCGGAGGAATGGAGTCCCATACAGATGCTTATAGAAAACACAAAGGATGTGAATACATATCCTTTGGAAGAATTATATGGAACCTTGATGACCTATGAACTCAATAATGTCGGGATCAAGGAGAAGACAAGAAAAGGAAAGAGGAATCAAAAGAAGCTTCCAAACGACAAATTGCTCTAAAATCGACGATTGATGAAGAGACATCAACAATCAACATGAGTGATGAAGAGCTCGATGATCTAGTACTCCTCGTAAAAAATGGAGAGGTTTTCGAAACAACAAGAAGTTTCAAAGAAAAGATGACAAATGAGAAGAAAAGAGTAAGAAAATTATTTGCTACGAATGTGACAACCCCGATCACAAAAGAACTGAGTGCCCAAACAAAAGGAAAAGCTTCAAGGAAAATTCACTTCAAACTACTTGGGATAATAGTGACGACGAAGATCAATATGAAAGCGATGATCAAGATGAAATCACTAACATGTGTTTCAAAGCCGTCGAAGATGAGGTAAGTACAAAAGAAAAGTTTTCTTATGATGAATTGCTTGAAGATTTTGAGAAATTTGCCGTTAGTCATTCTATTCTTAAAAAGAAAAATTCTCTATTGAAAGATGAATTAAAGGAAACCTTGGAAAAATCAAAAGACAATCTTGATCATGATTTATTAGTTAAAGAAAATACTTCTCTAAAAGAAAATGTTGATGATTTGACAAAAAGCGTCTATAAATTCACCGAGGGTAAGAAAAATTTTGATTTGATGCTCGAAAATAAAAAAATGTGTATTTAACAAAGGGAGAATCGGATTCAAACCCTCTTTAAAACAAAAATCTCTTAAAAACATATTTGTTAAGGCCTCAAACACCACTTGCACTGTTTGTAATAAAATTGGACATGTTTCTTTTATTTGCTTAGCTAAAAATAAATTATATTTTAAAAACAAAAACAAGTAGATTAAGGAATCTTCAAAAACTATCTACCAAGGACCCAAGTTTGTATGTGTACCAAAAATTAAAAATTAAATTATTTTTGTAGGTATCAAGAAAAATCAAAAGCAAGTGGTTCTTTGATAATGGATGTTCGAAGCACATAATCGAAGATCGATCACTACTTTCGAACTTCAATATAAAGGATGTAGGTCATGTAACTTTTGGAAACAATGCAAAGGGGAAGATAATTGGAATTGACAACATTGGTAATCACACTTCCCATTCTATTGAAAATGTTTTATTAGTCGATAACCTCAAACATAATTTGCTAAGTATTAGTCAATTATGTGATAAATGTTACAATATTAAATTCGATTTTTCCAAATGCCTAATTCAGGATGTTACATCAAAATAGGTAATTTTTGTAGGAAGGCGAAATAAAGATGTTTATATCATAAACATTGAATATGAAAATAATGAACATTATTTACTTGGGATAAATGATGAAACATGACTATGACATAGAAGATTAGGCCATGTTAACATGGAACTTATTTCAAAAATTTCCAAAAATTATTTTGTGAAAGGATTGCCAAGTTTGAAATTCGAAAAATATAAAATTTGTAATGCATGTCAATTTGGAAAGCAAGTGAAAAGTTCTTTCAAACCAAAAAGTTTCTCCTCACCTACAAAACCTTTGCAACTTCTTCACATGGATCTTTTTGGACATTCAAGAACGGCTAGCTTAGGCGATAAACATTACGCCTTCGTTATTGTTGATGATTCTTCAAGACTTACATGGGTCATATTTTTAAAAGTAAAAGATAAAGCTCTAAAAGCTTTTAAACATTTTTGCAAAAATGTTGAAAATGAAAAAGGGCTACACTATTGTAACTATTAGAAGTGACTATGGTGGAGAATTTGACAACCTTGCTTTCGATGAAATTTGTAACGAAAATAGATATGAACATAATTTCTCGGCTCCTAGGACTCCTCAACAAAATGATGTAGTAGAAAGGAAGAATCGTACATTACAAAAAATGGCTAGAACCATGTTAAATGAAAATAAATTGCCTAAATACTTTTGGGTCGAGGCCGTTAACACCACATTATACATTTTAAATAGAGTCTTGGTAAGTCGTAAGAAAGCACAAACTCCTTACGAGTTTTGGAAAAATAGAATTCTCAACATTAGCTATTTTAAAGTTTTTGGTTGCAAGTGTTTCATTTTAAACACAAAAGACAATTTGGAAAAATTTGACTCAAAATCCGATGTTGAAATTTTTCTAGGATTTTCATCGACTAGTAAGGCTTATAGAATTTTCAACAAATGAACTCTAGTCAAGAATCCATACACGTCACAATTGATGAAACTAACCCACTTGATCGCGATAAAGGTTTTGTTGATGATGATATAGGTGTGGAAACTCCATTCGATCAAATGAGCATTTAAGATCAAATCAAGAAAATGCCTAACGAAGAACAAACAAATGAATCAAATGTTCAAGAAAGTAAAGAAAAGTCAACTGAGGCTCAAGATGATTCTCAGTTACCAAAAGAATGAAAGTTTGTTCCATCTCATCCGAAGGAATTGATTATAGGCGATCCATTGAAATGTATCACTACTAGAACCTCTCTTAGAAATCATTTTGGTAGTTGTGCATTCATCTCACAAATTGAACCAAAAAATGTTAAAGAAGTCGAATTTGATGAGTTTTGGATTCCAGCTATGCAAGAAGAACTAAATCAATTCGAAAGACATCATGTTTGAGATTTAGTCGCTAGACCAACTAATCAAACCGTCATTGGTACTAAGTGGTCTTTAGAAAGAAACGAGATGAAAATGAAATTATTGTGCATAACAAGGCTAGATTAGTGGCCCAATGTTATAATCAAGAAGAAGGCATCAATTATGAAGAAACATTTGCACCGATTTCTAGATTAGAATCCATTCGCATGCTCCTTGCATTTGCATGTTATAAAAATTTTACTTTTTATCAAATGGATGTTAAAAGTGAATTTTTGAATGGTTTATTGAAGAAGAAGTGTTTGTTGAATAATCACCCGGCTTTACAAATCACAAATTTCCAAACCATGTTTTAAACTTAGAAAAGCTCTTTACGGTTTGAAACAAGCTCCTAGGGTTTGGTATGAACGATTGAGCACATTTCTACTCTCAAATGGTTGTTCTATTGGAAAAGTGGATACCACACTTTTCATTAAAACCCATAAGGAAGATACGCTCATTATTCAAATATATGTGGATGACATTATTTTTGAAGCAACGAATATTCGTTTTTGTGAAGAATTTCTCAAAAACATGAGCATGGAATTTGAAATGAGCATGATGGGAGAACTCAAGTTCTTTCTCAGACTCCAAATTAAACAAACATGTGATGACATTTTCATAAATCAAAGCAAATACATATTAGACATGTTGAAAAGGTTCGAAATGAATGATTTAAAGGCAATGGATACTCCGATGAGCACATCCATAAAGCTTGACAAAGATGATCAAGGAATTTCCATTGACGTCACCAAATATCGAGGTATGATAGGATCTTTCATTTATTTAACTACTAGTAGGCCTGATATTATGTTTATTGTATGCTTATGTGATCGATTTCAATCAAGTCCTAAGGATCTCATCTTAAAGTCGTAAAATGAATATTTAGATATCTTAATAGGACTCAAACCTTGGGACTTTGGTATCCTAAAAATATTCACATTGATCTATTTAGGTACTCGGATGCCGATTGGGTCAGAGGCCAAATTGATCAAAAAAGTACTAGCGTGGCTTGTCACTTTCTAGGCTTCGCTCTAGTATCGTTGTTTAGTGATAAGTGTAGTTTTTATACTTATTCTTAGCGTTGAATCATGATATTTTGTTGTCTTTTGAATTAAATTCTACCTAATTTATGTTAAATTGTATTTGGTAGGTGAAACTTTATGTTTATTGAAGAATTTGAGAAAAGATGCAAAATAACAGAAAAATTGTAAAATCTAAAGTACAATGACCAAATTGCATTAATTCGAAATAATTAAATGACTTGTAGAAACACAAAGTTAATTGGGCCTCAAATTGGATTTATGAATTGACCAAATCATTGGTGGTTTAGGTTATATATATATATATATATATATATACAAAGTGCACGGAGAAGAAGGGAGGAGCCGCTGCAATTCTTTTTAAATTGATTTTATTTGGCATGGGGGCGGTAGCAAAATTGAGAGAGAGAGAGAGACATCGACCACATTGATTGGTAAAAAAAAAGGACAGATTCGGCTGGAAGAAAAGGGAGAAAAATTGCCAATAGAGAGGAGAAAAGTTAAGCATACACATAAAAGAGTCAAAAAAACGGATGCAATTTTGGAAGACAAAACCAAGGCAACAATTAATATTATATTTTCACGCATTGGTGGCTGGCTTTTTTGGGAAGAGAGCATGTGCTAAATTGATTAAAATATATTATATATACACACAATAGGCCGGCCTATTCACGCAGCAGAGAATTGACTGGAGCTGGAGCTGGAGCTGGAGCAATAAATTAGAATTACTCACGTTTCGTCAATTTTTGGTGATATCTTTCCACTATTGCATGTTTAAATTCAACATTATGAGTGACTAAATATTTTTATGTTATGATTGGTGATGAAACTTAGGTTTTTATTATATGTTTACTTTCAAGATTTCATGCATTTTTAATACTTGTCAATTAATTATTGTGTGTTTAATGCTTTAATTGTCTGATCAACAATTAATTGATTTAGGGAATAATATTGAGACCGAGAGATAATATATAATTCCATCTCGTGCAATAATTGACATAGACATTATAAGAGGTCAAGAGACAATTATAATCTATGCGATCCTTATTGAATTCCTATAAATTAATGCGTTCATATGTGCGTGAATTTACATAGAGATGTAGTATGTTCGGGCATATGAATAGGATTAGTGTTGCTCGAGAGAGATCACTAACTACATCAGGTTAATTCGATCGTTGGCACGTATGAAAAATGACTGAATAAATTGGAATTAAATGTATGATAAATAACCTAAGTGAAATCGAAAATCCTAACCATCTAATCACTCAATATTTTCTCCGAATTTAATTTGAGTTCGTCAATTTATTAAATAGTTCGTTATTTTGTTTATTAGAATTCCGTTTAGAAAATAAAATTTGATTTGATTATTAGTTACCATTTTAATTTTAATTGAAATTAGATTAATTTAAAACTTTATAGCAGATAATAGTCTCTGTGGGACGATATTCGGACTTTTATGAAAAATCCACTTTATTACTTATCACGATCCGTACACTTGCTGAATTTTACGAACAAGTTTTTGGCGCCGCTTCGGGGGACTAGTTTATTTGCTTTAAATTTTTTTATTAATTCTAGTTTTGATTTAAAATTATTTATTTGTTTCTTTATTCTATTTTGTGTGTTTTTGTTATTATTTTCGTTGCTAGTGTCATTGCATGCGAAGTTCGATATTAGGTAATTTAGTATCATTTGATCCAGAAATCGAACGTACTTTTAACTATAGACTTAGGCAACAACGAGAGAATATAATGGCAGAACAAAACATAGATGTGCAACCGGCACGGGTTGAACAACCCGTCGAGATTGATGAAGATGATTTGCCACTTGGACAATTCATCACACCACTTGTTGCACCAAATCGATCTAGCATTGTTTATCCTCCATTTGGGCAACCAAACTTTCAACTGAGGACGAACATCATCTTATTGTTCTAGAATGGTGTATCATTATATGGAAAATCTCATGAGAATCCGCACAATCACATCTCACGTTTTTGGACATCTCCAAAATTACAATTTTCATAGAATATCCGATGAAGCAATCAAGTTGAGACTCTTCCCACATACACTCAGAGACGGAGTAAGAGAATGGTTAGACGCCCTACCCGCTGGAAGCATTAGGACTTGGAATGATCTCGTACAAATATTCGTCACAAAATACTTTCCACTTTCAAAAGTAACTAAAATAAGACACGAGATATCCACATTTCAACAGGACGAGTTAGAGAGTTTTCACGAAGCATGGGAGAGGTTTAAAGACTTGATCAGGAAGTATCCTAACCATGGTATTAAGAAAAACCTACAAGTTCAGTACTTCTACACAGGTTTAAACCCATCATGTCAAATATCGGTGGATGCAGCCTCAAATAGATCGATCACATTAAAGTCACCTAATGAAGTTAAGGAATTGTACGAGACGATGGCAGCCAACAATGCATTATGGCCTTCCGAAAGATCCATACATAAGAAGCACACATGTCTACATGAAGTGGATGCTTTCTCAGCATTGTCAGCACAGATGTCAGCTTTGGAGAAGAAGGTGATAGATCACTTGACTACGAGATGTTCAGCAAAAGCAGTGCAGACAAGATATTTGGTTTGTGGTATATGTGGTGGAGCTCATAATAGTGGGGAGTGCCATATGTCATCTCAAGAGATGGAAGAAGTTAACTATGCACAAAATTTTCAACGCCAACAAAACAATGCATTCAGCAATACATACAACCCAGGTTGGCGTAATCATCCTAACTTTTCCTGGAGCAACAACCACAATAATCAGCAGCAGCCTCCCCCTGGTTTTCAATAGCAAGAGAAAAAATCGTCTTTGGAAGATATTTTAGGTAAATTTATACAAAAGATCGACCAGTATATGGCAAAAACCGAAACAACTTTGCAAAATCATTCAGCAGCCATAAAGGGGTTGGAGACTCAAATACGTCAGTTGGCTTGCACTATCTCAGAAAGACCACAAGGAGCCCTACCTAGTAATATAGAGATTAATCTAAAGGGAAATGTGCAAGCAATTACAACAAGAAGTGGGGTACAGCCGCCTGAAATTATAGTAAAAAGAGCAGCAACAGAGACAAACAAAGTGCCTTCTTCAGATGAGGTGCAAGTGGAAGAGTATGAAAAGTCAACTGAGAAACACTTGTAAGAGAATTCAGACATACCACAGGCTAAGGCGACCGTTCCTATCAGAGAATATGTACCCCCCATTCCATTTCCACAGAGACTGCATAAACACAAACTAGATAAACAGTTCTCTAAGTTCATTGAAATGTTTAAAAAGCTACACATCAATATCCCATTCGCGGATGCTCTAGCACAAATGCCCAGCTACGCAAAATTCATAAAGGAGGTTCTCACTAACAAGAGGAAGTTGGAGGATTATGAGACTGTGATGTTAACTGAGGAATGCAGTACACTTCTACAAAATAAATTACCTCCTAAACTCAAGAATCCAAGGAGTTTCACTATACCTTGTACCATAGGAGATAAATATTTTGAACATGCTTTATGCGATCTGGTGCAAGTATAAACTTAATGCCATTGTCTTTGTACAAGAAACTAGGAATTGGAGAGGCCAAAGCAACCACAATATCATTACAGCTAGCTGATCGCTCCATAAAACATCCGAGAGGGATTATTGAAGATGTTTTGGTGAAGGTGGAAAAATTCATTTATCCCGCGAATTTTATTGTACTAGATATGGAGGAGGACCGGGATATTCCAATCATTTTGGGCAGACCATTCTTTGCTACGGGAAAAACTTTGATTGATGTACACAAAGGGCAATTGATTTTGAGGCTGGAGAATGAGTAAGTCACTTTCAACGTCTTCAAATCAATAAAGTATCCAATATTTGTTTCCAGATTGATATTATAGATGACTTGGTGGTAAAGTCAGTTGCACATGAACATCTTACGGAGCCATTGGAAGCATGTCTACTTCATTTTGGATCCAAAATAATAGAAAATCTCGAAATTGAGGAATACATCAATTATTTGGAATCATCGCCACATTTTGCATTCACAAGGAGACATCAATTTGAAGAGCTTGGTAAGGGCCCTACTAAATCATTGCCATCTATTCAATATTCACCAACTCTTAAGCTGAAACCTTTACTAGCGCATTTGAAGTAAGCCTATCTCGGGGAAGCTTCTACATTACCAGTCATCATTGCAAGCTCTATAACAGAGGAGGAGGAAAAGAAATTACTTAGGGTGCTCAGAGAACACAAAACTACAATTGGATGGTCCATTGCCGACATAAAAGGTATCAGTTCATCATTATGCATGCACTAGATTCGTATGGAAGATGTCTTCAAACAATCATTTGAGCATCAAAGGAGATTTAATCCTAGTATGAAAGAGGTGGTTCGGGCTGAAGTACTTAAACTTTTGGATGCAGGTATTATATATCCTATTTCTGGTAGTAAGTGGGTGAGTCCAGTGCAAGTAGTACCAAAGAAAAGAGGCATCACAGTGGTGAAGAATGAGAACAACGAACTCATACCTACTAGAACAGTAACAGGATGGAGGGTTTGTATTGATTATCAAAACTTAAACACTGCCACGAGAAAAGATCACTTTCCCCTTCCGTTCATCGACCAAATGCTAGAAAGACTAGCTGGACATTCTCATTACTGCTTCTTGAATGGATATTCGGGATACAACCAGATCCCAATTGCTCCGGAAGATCAAGAAAAGACAACATTTACATGTCTATATGGAACCTTTGCTTTCAGGAGGATGCCATTCGGTTTATGTAATGCACCTGCCACATTTCAGAGATGTATGATGGCAATCTTTTCAGAAAGGGTTGAAAAATCTATTGAGGTATTTATGGACGATTTCTCAGTTTTTGGGTCGTCATTTGATACGTGTCTCAAAAATCTGGCATTAGTTCTACAGAGGTGTGAAGAGAGCAATCTTGTGCTGAACTGGGAGAAGTGTCACTTTATGGTTCATGAGGGTATTGTATTGGGTCATCGATTTCAGATAAAGGTATTGAGGTTGACAAGGCAAAAATTCAAGTAATTGAAAAATTACCTCCGCCTACTTCAGTAAAGGGAATTAGAAGTTTCCTAGGTCATGCGGGGTTCTACAAAAGGTTTATCAAGGATTTCTCAAAAATTACTAAACCATTATGTAATCTGCTTGAGAAAGATGTCAAATTTCAGTTTACTGAGGAATGTTTGACAGCTTTCAACACACTTAAGGAAAAATTGGTAACCGCACCTATCATTGTAGCACCAAATTGGGATTTGCCGTTCGAACTCATGTGTGATGCAAGTGACTTTGCAGTTGGAGCAGTACTTGGTCAGAGAATAAATAAGATACTTCACGTGATCTACTACGCCAGTTGAACTCTCAATGATGCTCAAATCAACTATGCCACTACTGAAAAAGAGCTATTGGCAGTGGTGTTTGCATTTGACAAATTTCGATCATATCTTATTGGGTCGAAAGTCATAGTTTACACTGATCATGCAACCCTTAGGTATCTACTGGCAAAGAAAGACGCTAAGCCTAGGCTTATTAGATGGGTATTACTATTACAAGAGTTTGACTTAGAAATTCGGGACAAAAAGGGAACAAAAAATGTAGTGGCAGATCACTTATCTAGATTGGAAAAGATCACACCATCGGGGGATAATCAAATCAACGAATTCTTTCCAGATGAACAGTTGCTCTCTCTAATTGAGGTCCAATGGTATGCAGATATAGTCAACTACCTCGCTAGCAACATTTTACCTCCTGACCCACCCACCAACAAAGGAAGAAATTCTTTTCAGATTTAAAATATTACTTTTGGGAATATCCATTTCTATACAGGCGTGGTCCAGATCAAATCATTCGAAGATGTGTACCTGAAGTAGAAATGGTTGAGATTTTGAGGCAATGTCACTCGACACCATATGGAGGGCATTTTGGAGGTACGAGAACAACTGCAAAGGTACTCCAGTCAGGTTTCTATTGGCCAACTCTATTTAAAGATGCACAAAGCATAGTTAAGGCATGTGATCGGTGTCAAAGAATTGGAAACGTCTCTCGGAGAAATGAGATGCCTCTGAACTCCATACTTGAAGTAGAACTTTTTGATGTTTGGGGTATAGATTTCATGGGTCCATTCCCGTCCTCTTATTCATGTCAGTACATCTTGGTGGCGGTAGATTATGTATCTAAGTGGGTTGAAACAATTGCCACACCAACAAATGATTCTCAGGTAGTCATAAATTTCTTGAAGAAAAATATTTTCAGTCGATTTGGAACACCAAGGGCACTCATTAGTGATGGCGGGAAACACTTCTGCAATAGGATGTTGGACTCTGTTTTATCAAAATATGGAGTGAAGCATCGCATTGCTACAACATATCACCCACAAACAAGTGGTCAAGTGGAAATCTCCAACCGGGAGATCAAACAAATATTAGAAACCATAGTTAATGCATCAAGAAAAGATTGGGCAAAGAAATTAGATGTCGCTCTTTGGGCATACAGAATAGCTTTTAAAACACCTATTGGAATGTCCCCATATCGATTGGTGTATGGAAAAGCGTGTCACTTACCTGTGGAGTTGGAGCATAAAGCATACTGGGTGGTGAAGAAATTAAATTTTGATATGCAACAAGTTGGGGAAAAAAGACTTCTGCAACTTAATGCGATGAATGAGTTCAGGAATGAAACTTATGAAAATTCCCGTATCTATAAGGAACGAACAAAGTAATGACATGACAAATTCATTCAAGGAAAAGAATTTCGAGTGGGAGAAAAAGTGCTACCTATAATTCTCGACTAAGGCTCTTTCCTGGAAAATTAAAATCTCAATGGCTGGACCTTTTACGGTGGTGAAAGTATATCCTTATGGTACAACTGAGTTGAAAAATCCAGCAAAGGGTAATTTCAAGGTTAATGGTCAAAGGTTGAAGCGGTAGTTAGAAGGAGAATTCTCGAAAGAAAAATCTTCCATCCTATTGGACGAGCCAGAATAATCATCTCTACAGTCAAGTTAATGACGTTAAAGAAGCGCTTCTTGGGAGGCAACCCAAACGTTTTTCATTTCTTATTTAGTCTGTTTTGCATTTTAGGATAATTTAATTTATTTAGTACTCATCATCCATATCTCACTTTCTATTTGGTCTTTGTTATATTGGTTTATTAGAGGTTAGAGCTAAGTAACACTTGTTCCATTTATTTGATCTTAATGCTTTATTTGATTTTTCAGGAACATGACGTCGCGAAACATTTAAACCAAATTTTGACCAAGAAGTCCACGGGAGTCAAAAGAAAGCCATCCGTTGAATTACACGCCATATCAGGGAAGTCTTTTCTTCACTTTTTCCCCCACCCCTTTTATATGCGGATTTAGAATTTAAGACATTGAGGACAATGTCTAGTTTAAGTTTGGGGTGGAAAATATGAGTTTTATTTTATTTTAAGTGTTTTTGTGTGATTTAAAATTTTTGTTTTTTTTAAATTCAAAAATATATTTTTTTGTGTGCTTGTGTAGGATAGTTAGCATGACTGACAATGATGAATGTATTGAATCATAAATTGATTTATGAATGGTGAATAAATTGTATGCTTAAATCAATTTTTACTTTTTAATGTGAAATTTGATATATATTGAGCACGTGAATTAAGTTAAGCATTGTGTATGAATGAGTTGAATTCATAATTGGATATATTGAAATTGTAGACCATAGATGCTAAACCCAAAACTACAAAATTTCACATCCTTCGACCAAATTTAGAATAGTTTAGGGGATTTCACTGTTGTTGGAAGATATTGATATAAATGAGGATTCCATGTGTAAAAAAAAATCTTGTATGAATTGTCTAAGGTCAATGTGATGAAATTAGGTGAAAATCTTAAGTTAGAAGTCGTTTTTCTTAAATTAGTGTTTAATAAGGGACATTGCACTAATAAAAAAAATATTATTATTATTTTGTTTGAAAATTTTTCTTCGTAGCCTTTATGACATGAGCAATTAAGCCTGTAAGTGTCTTTAAAACCTGGTGCCCTATGGTCATCTGACTTGAGAGTCATCGGCTGAAAGCTTGTTACATGGGTCATTTAGAAAGCTTAAGGGTGAGAATGATTCAATTAAAGAAAAAAATTCAAAAAAAAAAATTGAGAAAAAAATCATGGAAAATCAGAAAAGGTAAGTGTATGAAACAGAAGACACCAAATGCTTTGGTTATGTCCCAAACACTTATTTGGAAAATTTGACTTTTGATAAGAGATTATTAGCCTAGTTAAGTCCTAGAGATTGAAGCATTCAAACTATGGAGAATCCTTATTTATTGACATATTGACTAGTAATTAGTGAGATTTACCTAAATTAGAGAGGTGATGATAGTATAAAAGTCAACCGTAGTTCACACACTTGAAAGGAGCGAAAAAAATAAGTTTGGGGGTGTGTGAATCTCACGAGTGAGGAAAAAATATATATTTGACCATTAAGGGTTAGGAATTGAAACAACTTATAAATTCATAATGCTATGCTTAATTCTTCACACACACACACGTCAATTCTACATTGAAAAAGTAGATTTTAATTTCTTTATTGTAATTTTGAAACTGTGAGTAGATTTAATACTATAATTTCAATCCTAAGATAAAACGTCAAGTTAGTTAGCTAAATCTTTTTGTTTTGCTTGATTGACAGTCCACCCATTAGGTAATTAGCGGTGCATGTTTGTGTGTTTGTTAGGTTTTCGTTTTGTTTGAGGACAAACAAAAAGTCAAGTTTGGAGGTGTGATAAGTGTAGAGCGCTGAATCATGATATTTTGTTGTTTTTTGCATTAAATTATACCTAATTTATGTTAAATTGTATTTTATAGGTGAAACTTTATGTTTATTGAAGAATTTGAGAAAAGATGCAAAATAGCAGAAAAATGGTAAAATCTAAAGTACAATGACCAAATTGCATTAATTCGAAAGAATTAAATGACTTGTAGAAACACAAAGTTAATTGGGCCTCAAATTGGATTTATGAATGGACCAAATCATTGGTGGTTTAGGTTATATATATATATACACAAAGTGCACGGAGAAGAAGGGAGGAGCCGCTGCAATTCTTTTTAAAGTGATTTTATTTGGCACGGGGGCGGTAGCAAAATTGAGAGAGAGAGAGAGAGAGACAGCGACCACATTGATTGGTAAAAAAAGGGCAGATTCGGCTGGAAGAAAAGGGAGAAAAATTGCCAATAGAGAGGAGAAAAGTCAAGCATACACATAAAAGAGTCAAAAAACGGATGCAATTTTGGAAGACAACCAAGGCAACAATTAATATTACATTTTCACGCATTGGTGGTCGGCTTTTTGGGGAATAGAACAGGTGCTAAATTGATTAAAATATATTATACATACACACAATAGGCCGGCCTATTCACGCAGCAGAGAATTGACTGGAGCTGGAGCAATAAATTAGAATTACTCACGTTTCGTCAATTTTTGGTGATATCTTTCCACTATTGCATGTTTAAATTCAACATTATGAGTGACTAAATATTTTTATATTAGGATTGGTGATGAAACTTAGGTTTTTATTATATGTTTACTTTCAAGATTTCATGCCTTTTTAATACTTGTCAATTAATTATTGTGTGTTTAATGCTTTAATTGTCTGATCAACAATTAATTGATTTAGGGAATAATATTGAGACCGAGAGATGATATATAATTCTATCTCGTGCAATAATTGACATAGACATTATAAGAGGTCTAGAGATAATTATAATCTATGCGATCCTTATTCAATTCCTATAAATTAATGCGTTCATATGTGTGTGAATTTACATAGAGATATAGTATGTTCGAGCATATGAATGGATTAGTGTTGCTCGAGAGAGATCACTAACTATATCAGGTTAATTCGATCGTTGGCACGTATGAAAAATGGCTGAATAAATTGGAATTAAATGTATGATAAATAACCTAAGTGAAATCGAAAATCCTAACCATCTAATCACTCAATATTTTCTCCGAATTTAATTTGAGTTCGTCAATTTATTAAATAGTTCGTTATTTTGTTTATTAGAATTCCGTTTAGAAAATAAAATTTGATTTGATTATTAGTTACCATTTTAATTTTAATTGAAATTAGATTAATTTAAAACTTTATAGCAGATAATAGTCTCTGTGGGACGATATTCGGACTTTTATGAAAAATCCACTTTATTACTTATCACGATCCGTACACTTGCTGAATTTTACGAACAAGTTTTTGGCGCCGCTTCGGGGGACTAGTTTATTTGCTTTAAATTTTTTTATTAATTCTAGTTTTGATTTAAAATTATTTATTTGTTTCTTTATTCTATTTTGTGTGTTTTTGTTATTATTTTCGTTGCTAGTGTCATTGCATGCGACGTTCGAGATTAGGTAATTTAGTACTGTTGACACCGACCTCCGAGGTCGTTGAGCTCGGACTGTCGTATCCCAATGAGGGTAAGGACTTGGGAGTTCAGCTATGCGAGGTCAGGTTGGCAGGAGCGTAGCTTTTCCAACAAGCCATTGTAGTCTTTCAAGACGCTACAGTGGCTAATAATTATGGATCACTGACAAGATCTCTGAGTACCAAACCAGAGACATACACGTGGAAAGGTCTTGTGTCAGCGCCTACTTATTCCTCCAATCAGAAGTCTTAGCTTGTTTTAATAGGCAATGCATTTACTACCAGGATCAGCAAGTCCCATCATCCTCAGTCAACAGTACAACATTGAGCTCGGGCCCCAATCCCGTTAGGACAACACACAAGTTAGCTCAGCTCGGCCTCTGAGTTGACAAGACAGGAGGATTAGACGTTATTGTCTTCCTACTATAAAAGGCCCAGGATACAAAGAGTGAAGGGGGGGCAGACAGAAAATCTAAAGGAATATACTAAGGAGAGAATCCCTAAAAATCCCCTTGAAGATCCCATATAGTTGTAAAAAGGAGCGATTATTTGATGAACGATCTTGTATTCTTCCTTATTGTAACTTTTAGACTACTGTCTGCATTCTAAGTTGGCTTTAACCTTGTCAATACAATTTTGAACGTCAACAGTTTGGCGCTAGAAGGAGGGCCCCTACTTGATAGCAGCCCCATCTCCACATACAATTCATCAGAATAATCCTATGGACGAATTGTCAACATCAGGGAACCAGTCCCACGCGGGCCATACCCACCCCGGGCGAAGCAATAATCCCAGAAACTCTGAAAAAGGGGGTCGAGATGAAATCGCTGACCCACAAATGGCGACAATGAAGGAAGCCATCGAGAAACTAACGAATATTGTCGGTAGGTTGGAACAAAACCAAGCCCAATACCTGCCACAGGGAAACAGAGGGGAATCCCCTCGCCAGGAAAGGACCGAACGGCTCCCCACAAGGCGGACCCTGCATTTTTCAGACGAAGGATCTTCCAAGGATCAAACTGAGGAAGTTAGAAGCTCTCCTGTGGCGACTAAATCAAAAACTAGAAGGACGAACGGTGCATTGGACAAGCCGGGCTCCCAGCGTTCCTTAACTCCCACCAGAAAGCAAGCTGAACACCAAAGGGACCACCCTGGAGAGCGACCAGAAAACGAAGTAAGCGCCCTGAAGAAGCGCATTGCAGACTTGGAGGCCAAAAGTAAGGGGAGCACAGATGAGTACTTCACCAAACGCCATTCACCATTTACTGAGGATATCCTAGCAGAACCACTACCCGAAAAAATGAAAATGCCCCAGCTAGCCGGATATGACGGGGAAGGAGACCCCCTCAGTCATCTTGACAAATATTCTTCTTGGATGGAGCTCCAAGGAGCAGGATAAGCCATCATGTGCCGTGCTTTCCCCTTGACATTGGGAGACAAGGCTCAAAGGTGGTTTAGAAGATTGCATCAAAGATCTATAAAGTGCTGGGACGATCTCGCCACAGCGTTCCTCGCCCAGTTCATGGGCTCAAAGGCAAGGACCACTCCTAAAGAAAGCCTGGTGAGCATAAAGCAGGGGAAAACGGAATCCCTTAAAAGCTACCTGGACAGATTTAACAAGCAATCTATGGAAGTCGAGAAAGTTTCTGATGACGCTGCGCTCATGGCAGTTTTGTCTGGACTGAGGCCCAAGACACGATTCTGGTGGTCAGTCCATGAAGATGGCCCGCAAACGTACCATGGACTCCTAGGCCGAGCTGAAAAGTACATCAGTGCAGAAGAAGCCACTTCGGATCACGAGGATGCTAAACAAATCTCCCGGTCCCCACGGCGAGCAAAGGGGAAACAAACGGAGAGGGACGGAGGTCAGGAGAAAAGGAAAGATAGAAGGGATCAAGGCCGCACTAGACCGTACCCCGATAAATTCCGTCGCTATCACCCTTTAAATGCCAGTCTGAAGGAGGTCTTTCTTCAATCTGAAGCAAAGAAGTCTTTTCGCCGACCCCCGCTGGGAAGCAAAGAAATGGCTGGGAAGAATCTAGGAAAGTATTGCCGGTACCATAGAATGATGGGACATGACACTGACAACTGCCGAAACCTAAAAGAAGAGGTGGAAGCACTCATTCAAAGAGGCCATCTACAGGAGTTTGTAGCAAAGCCACAAATAGCAGGTCCATCCGGACTTCAACAGCCTAACCCGCGGGGAGAAAAACAGCCGCACGACCTGAACTCCCAGCTCGCGACCCACAACCCCACGCTGAAATCCGAATGTTGGTAGGTGGAAACCAATATTTAGAGGGCTCAAGGAGAATTAGGCGCAAGTTGGCGCGCGATGCCCACGTACATCAAAACTCTAGTGTAAGGTACCCCGCATCGGAACCTGCTGCTGTCCCGGGCTCTGAGTGGTTCGGGTTTTCGGAGAGAGGTGCACAAGGAGTTCTGCAAGACCAAAGTGATGCACTGGTCATCGCCATGGATGTGACAGGAGTACGAATACACCGAACTCTAGTGGACAATGGGAGCTCGGTAAATGTGCTTGTATTACAAACTTTGAGACAAATGGCCATACAGGATCAATACCTTCAACCGTACCCCCGGAAACTTCAAGGATTTTCCGGCGATCCGGTCGAAGCTCGGGGGAAGATAGTACTCAGCGTCGAGTTCGGCGAACCCCCATGTTACAGAAAAATTTTGGCGGATTTTGTTGTTGTTGTTGATATCCCTTCAAACTACAATGCTATACTGGGAAGACCCCTATAGCATGGAACTTCAGTCGGCCACATCAATGTACCACTATTGTATCAAGTTCCCCACTCCGAATGGACCAGGGGTAATACGTGGAAATCAAATTGAAGCAGAGCCTGCAATGTAGCCCTACACAAGCCCCTGGTCGGAATGCTGGATAACCAACACATAGATCTAATGGTTACCGAACTAAACGAGGTCGGCATGACAAGTACAAAAGAATCCCCCTAGACACGTTGGACCCAAGAGTAAAAATACGAGGTGGAGAACCTATGGAAGAGCTGGACATCATCAAAGTTGGACTAGGCGTCCCGCCCAAGGAGCTGAAAATAGGTCACGACCTCCAGCCACCAGTGAGGAATCAAATTATCTGTTTCCTCCAGGAAAACCTCGACGTGTTTGCCTGGGAACATGCGGACATGAAGGGAATCAGCCCTAAAATAATGTGCCACAAGTTAGGAGTGGATCCCTCAGCACGGCCCAAACAGCAAAGAAGGAGACCCTTAAACCCAGAACGATATGAAGCCCTCAACAAGGAAGTACAAAAATTGCTCGAGAACGGATTCATTCGTGAGGCAAGATATCCAAAATGGATCGCCAACCCAGTCTTGGTGAAAAAGAGCAACGGAGATTGGATGGTATGCATAGATTTCACCGAACTGAACAAAGCATGCCCTAAAGACGGGTTCCCTTTGCCAAGAATCGATCAAATGGTGGACGCCAATGCTGGGCACGACCTGCTTAGCTTCATGGATGTATATTTAGGCTACAATCAGATTCCCAGGCATGAACCGGACCAAGAACACACGGCATTCGTCACCGACAGAGGTCTATACTGCTATAAAGTTATGCCATTTGGAGCTCAAGAATGCAGGAGCGACCTAACAACGTCTGGTCAACTCCATGTTGACCAAAAAGATTGGAAAACCATGGAAGTCTACGTGGATGACATGTTGGTTAAGAGTGCAAAGGCTTGGGAACATCAACAACATCTCGCCGAAATGTTTGAAATCATAAGAACATACGGGATGAAGCTAAACCCCCGTAATTGCGCAGTTGGAGTGAGCTCAGGGAAATTTCTTTGATACCTGGTAAACCGCAGAGGAATTGAATCTAACCCAGAGAAGATAAGGGCCATCATTGAGATGCGTCCTCCATCCAGACCTAAGAAAGTTCAAAGCTTAACAGGACGATAGCGCCCTCAGCAGGGTTATGTCGAAATTGACAGACAAGTGTAAGCCCTTCTTCGACGTGCTAAGAGGAGGACAGAAGTTTGAATGGACGCCAGAATGTCAGGTTGCTTTCAAACAATTGAAATCACACCTATCACAACCACCCGTGCTGTCCAAACCTAGAGAAGGAGAAACACTTATGATATACTTGGCAGTCTCTGAACACGCCGTCAGCGCGGTGGTGGCCAGGGAGGAGGACGGAGTGCGACATCCAGTTTACTATGTTTCCAAGGCCCTGCACGATGCCGAAGTTCGCTACTCCCCACTGGAAAAGCTGGCCTACGCCGTGATAATTGCTGCTAGGAAACTGAGGCCATACTTCTTGGAGCACTCCATCGAGATCCTGACGAATCAACCCTTGAGGCAGGTACTACAGAAAACAGACACTTCCGGGAGATTGGTAAAATGTTCAATTGAGCTCGGCCAGTTCGATGTAAAGTATAAACCACGCACCTCAATCAAATCTCAAGTGCTAGCCGATTTTATTCTTGAGTTCAGTTCGGACCCTATGGAACAATCACCTCCCCATGCCACTTGGAAACTGTTCGTTGACGGATCTTCCAAGGATGAGAAAGCAGGGGCTGTGATAGTTCTAATAAGCCCGAACCAACAACTGTTCTGTGAAGCGTTACCTTTTGACTTCAGTGCTTCCAACAACGAAGCTGAGTACGAGGCCTTGATAGCCGGCCTCCGGATGGCAAGCGAAATGAAAATTGATTGGGGCTTGATGAGCCGTACAGTGACTCCCAAATGATAGTGAACCAAGTCAACGAAACCTGTCAAGCCAAAGAGGAAAGGATGGGCAAATATCTTCAGCTCGTCAGAAAGGAACTCCAGAAGTTTAAAAATATCCGCGTCAGACAGGTCCCCCGAACTCAGAACGGGCACGCTGACGCACTAGCTCGGCTAGCAACCAGTGAAGGAATTGAAAGGTTTTATGGATAGCCTACCTGTTGAAAGAATACGCCGCCCTGCGATTGAAGAAGATGAGAAGATCCACATGATAACGGAACCCAGACACACTTGGATGGAAGAACTCGTCACGTACCTCCAAACGGGTACATGCCCGGAGGATCCCACCTCAGCAAGGAAGCTGAGAGTAAGGTCAGCAAGATACACATTGATCGACGGCGTCTTGTATAAGCGAGGATATGCTGCGCCACTATTGAGGTGCCTGGATAAAGAAGAAGCCCTTCACGCTATGAAAGAAATACATGAAGGAATATGCGGAAATCACGCAGGAGGACGGTCATTAGCACACAAAATCATGCGCAAAGGATACTTTTGGCCGACCATGAAAAAGGATACTCTGGAATTCACCGTGAAGTGCGACAGATGCCAACGATTCGCACTTAACATCAAACTTCCCCCTGGGGAGCGGCACTATGTAATGGCACCTTGGCCTTTCGCAAAATGGGGGGTCGATCTTATTGGCCCCATGCCAACGGGAAAAGGGGGGGACGAAGTTTGCAATTGTGGCTGTTGACTAATTCACCAAGTGGGCCGAAGCCGAACCTATGGCGAAAATCACCGAGCACAAAACTACTGAGTTCATATGGAAGTCAATCATGTGCAGGTTTGGAATACCTCACTCCATAGTGACGGATAACGGAAAACAGTTTGACAACACCCGCTTCGCTAGTTTCTGCGAGGAATTGGGAATACAGAAACATTTCTCCACGCCAAATCACCCCCAGGCTACCGGACAAGTTGAGGCCATCAACAAGATTATCAAGCATACGTGAAAACGAAGCTCGACACTCTTAAGGGAGGATGGGCGGAAGAACTCCCCAGCGTGCTATGGTCTTATCGCAATACTGCTAGAAGCAGCACGGAGAAACCCCTTCTCCCTAACCTGCGGGTAGCTGCCGTAATTCCTCTTGAGATTGAAATTCCATCTATCAGAACTCTGACGTATCAAGAAGACCGAAACGAGCAAACGCTACGAGAGGAGTTGGATTTAATAGAAGAAAAAAGGAATGATGCCGAAGCGAGGAATGCGGTATACAAACAGCGCAACGCGAGGTACTACAACCAGAAGGTGAAGAAACGAGAATTCGAGGTTGGCAACCTTGTCCTAAGGAAGGTCTTCCTGGCAACGAGAGAACTAAATGCTGGATATTTAGGACCAAAAATGGGAGGGCCCTTACCGGGTAAGCAGGATACTGCTTAAAGGGGCCTACGAACTGGAAGATATGGACTGCAGGACTCTACCGCACCCATGGAACGAAGAACACCTCAAAAAGTTATTATCAATTAAGGTCGCTGTAATACGCTATCTCTATGAATAAAAGCATGGTTATCAGAATGACTCTGCAAGAAGTGCGGCGTCCGCGCCGGGTGATTCCTAAGCCCTACTCATGCAGTAGGCGAAATCTCCAGCAAGCCTACAATGCAGTAGGCGAAATCTCCATCAAGCCCTACTCATGAAGTAGGCACCCGAGCTAATGTGGCAAGTGCTGCAACACTTAGCAAGATTCCTAAGCCCTACTCATGAAGTGGGAAGAATCTCCTGTAAGCCAAACTCATGAAGTAGGCCGAGCTAATGTTGCAAGTGCTTGCAACACTTAGCAAGATTCCTCAGCCCTACTCAGGAAGTGGGCAGAATCCCATGTAAGCCCTACTCATGAAGTAGGCGGAGCTAATGTTGCAAGTGAAGCAACACATAGCAAGATTACTAAGCCATACTCATGAACTGGGCAGAATCTCCTGTAAAGCCCTACTCATGAAGTGAGCCGAGCTAAGTTGCAAGTGCTGCAACACTTAGCACGATACCTAAGCCCTACTCAAGAAGAAGGCAGAATCTCCTGGTAGCCCTACTCATGAAGTACGCCGAGCTAATGTTGCAAGTGCTGCAACACTTAGCAGATTCCTAAGCACTACTCATGAAGTGGGTAGAATCTCCTGTAAGCCCTACTCATGAAGTAGGCCGAGCTAATGGTGAAAGTGCTGCAACACTTAGCAAGATTTCATAAGCCCTACTCATTAAGTGGGCAGGAATCTCCTGTAAGCCTACTCATGAAGTAGGCAGAGCTAATGTAGCAAGTGCTGCAACACTTAGCAAGATTCCTAAGCCCTACTCAGAAAGTAGGCTGAATCTCATGTAAGCCCTACTCATGAAGTAGGCCGAGCTAATGTTGCAAATGCTGCAACACTTAGCAAGATTCCAAGCCCTACTCATTGAAGTGGGCGGAATCTCCTGTAAGCCCTACTGATGAAGTAAGCCGAGCTAATGTTGCAAGTGCTGCAACACTTAGCAAGATTCCTAAGGCCTACTCATGAAGTGGGCCAGAATCTCCTGTAAGCACTACTCATGAAGTAGGCCTGAGCTAATGTTGCAAGTGATGCAACACTTAGCAAGATTTCCTAAGACCTACTCATGAAGTGGGCAGAATCTCTGTAAGCCTACTCATGAAGTAGGCACAGCTATGTTGCATAGGCTGCAACACTTAGAAAGATTCCTAAGCCCTACTCATGAAGTAGGCAGAATCTCGGTAAGCCCTACTCTTGAATTAGGCCGAGCTAATGTTGCAAGTGCTGCAACAATTAGCATGATTCCTAAGCTCTACTCATGAAGTAGGCCAGATCTCCTGTAAGCCCTACTCATGAGGTAGGCCGAGCTAATGTTGCACGTGCTGCACCACTTAGCAAGATTCCTAAGCCCTAACTCATGAAGTAGGCATAATCTCCTGTAAGCCCTACTCATGAAGTAAGCCGAGCTAATGTTGCAAGTGCGCAACACTTAGCAAAGATTCCTAAGCCCTACTCAGGAAGTAGGCAGAATCTCCTGTAAGCCCCCCCTACTCATGAAGTAGGCCGAGCTAAACTGTTGCAAGTGCTGCAACACTTAGCAAGATTCCAAGCCCTACTCATGAAGTGGGCAGAATCTCCTTGTAAGCCCGACTCATGAAGTAGGCCGAGCTTATGTTGCAAGTGCTGCAACACTTAGCAAGATCCCTAAGCCCTACTCATGAAGGTGGCAGAATCTCACTGTAAGCCTACTATGAAGTAGGCCGAGCTAATGTGTCAAGTGCTGCAACACTTAGCAAGATTCTTAAGCCCTACATGAAGTGGGCGGAATCTCCTGTAAGCCCTACTCATGAAGTAGGCCGACCTAATGTTGCAAGTGCTGCAACACTTAGCAAGATTCCTAAGGCCTACTCATGAAGTAGGCAAACTCCGGTAAGCCCTACGTCATGAAGTAGGCTGAGCTAAATGTTGCAAGTGCTGCAAACACTTAGCAAGATTTCCTTAAGGCCTACTCATGAAGTGGGCAGAATCTACTGGAAGCCTACTCATGAAGTAGGCCGAGCTAATGTTGCAAGTGCTGCAACACCTAGCAAGATTCCTAAGGTCCCTAAAATGAAGTACGTTTTTTTTTTTTTTTTTTTTTCAGACTCCTGTAAGCCCTACTCATGAAGAGGCCGAGCTAATGTTGCAAGTGCTGCAACACTTAGAAAGATTCCTAAGCCCTACTCATGGAGTAGGCAGAAACTCCGTAAGCCCTCACTCTGATAGTAGGCCGAGCTAATGTTGCAAGTGCTGCAACACTTAGCCAAGATTCCTAAGCCATACTCATGAAGTGGGAAGAATCTCCTGTAGGCCCTACTCATGAAGTAGGCCGAGCTAATGTTGCAAGTGCTGCAACACTTAGCAGATTCCTAAGGGCCTATAATCATGAAGTATGCAGAATCGCCTGTAAGCCCTACTCAATAAAGTATGGACCGAGCTAATGTTGCAAGTGCTGCAACAATTAGCAAGATTCCTAAGCCCTACTCATGAAGTGGGCAGAATATACTGTAAGCCCTACTCATGAAAGTAGGCCGAGCTATGTTGCATAGTGCTGCAACACTTAGCAAGATTCCTAAGCCTACTCATGAAGTCGGCAGAAATCTCCTGTAAGCCCTACTCATGAAGTAGACCGAGCTAATGTTGCAAGAGCTGCAACACTTAGCAAGATTCCCAAGCCCTACTCATGAACGGTACGTCTAAGGTGGCAGAATCTCCTGTAAGCCTACTCATGAAGTAGGACCAGCTCATGTGCAAGTGCTTGCAACACTTTAGCAAGATTCCTAAGACCTACACATGAAGTAGTGCAGAATCTCATGTAAGCCATACTCATGAAGAAGGCGACCTAATGTTGCAAGTGCTGAACCACTTAGCAAGGATCATAAGCCCAACTCCTGAAGTAGGCAGAATCTCCAGTAAGCCCTACTCATGAAGTGGGCAGTAGGCAGAATCTCCTGTAAGCCCTACTCATGAAGTAGGCCGAGCTAATGTTGCAAGTGCTGCAATACTTGGCAAGATTCTAAGCCCTACTCATGAAGTAGGCCGAGCTAATGTTGCAAGTGCTGCAATACTTAGCTCAAAATGTACGAGAAATTCCTACAAAAATCCCTATACAAACCTCAAACGACTTCTACCGCGAATAGGCGAAAAGCGAAAAGTTCTATCAGCTAGTTCGTTTGAGAGTTGCGAATTCAAATTATGAAAAAGCAAAAGTAAAACATTAAACAAAGTGTTTTCATTCATAAAATAAGAGGGTACAAGAGTTGAAGAACTTAAAGAAATACATAAAGCTAAGGATTAGGGGGATTGGGAGCGAGCTCATCAAGAACAATCGGAGGGGCTTCAGTTTGTTGGGCCTCAACCGCTTTCAGCATCTGCTCCATCTCTTTTTCCTGTTCCTCCTGAGCCTCCACCAAAAAGGCAGTATCCCAGTCCGGCCTTTTTTGATTAATGAACTTGACGATCTCACCCATAGCCAGGACGTATGCTTCCTGGGCGATGGCATCAAAAGCCGGAGAAGCCCTCCATTCCTCCACAGCTTTAGAAACCTTCAAATCAGTCTCCGCCTTTAAAGCCATGGCCTGAGCTACCGCCTCGTCAGCACGCCTTTTCTCCAGCTCAGCACGAGAATTTGCTTTCTCCCCCCAGAGATGCAGTGCCTTGTTCTCGTCAAGCAGTTTGTGCTCCTTGGCAAGGCAGGCGTCAAGCTCCCCCCCCATCTTGTTCAAACGGTCTTCATACCTCTGCTTCTCCCCAGCAAAAGCCGACCTCTCCGTCTCAACTGCGGTAAAAAGCTCGTCAGCTTTAGCTTTAAACTCCAGCACGGAATCAAGCTCGGCCTTGACCTGAAAAACACAAAGGCCATTAAGATGCATAGAGAGGTTACTGATCAAAGCATGAAAGGCTAAAAATGAGCTCTTTACCTTATCCACCACAGAAGACATGTGGAGACCGGCCCTGTGACAGTGGAGCTGAGCTGTGAGGACGTTCTCCCCGATAGGCATCTCAGTCAGAAATCGCTGCTCCTTGTCATTCCAGCTCCGCGTCATTAGGACGGCAGATTCTCTGAGGGGCGAGGGGAAGGCAACAACTGACTCCTTTGCTGGGGAAGGAGCCCTGAGAAAATCTAGAAGAATCTCTGGTCGGCGCCCAACCAAATCTTCAACACCCGACCTCTGAAGGTCTGGACACTTCTCCTGGGGCTTGGAGGAAGAAGCACCAGCAGCCACTGGGACCGTCGCGGGGACTGGAGAGTCCGGCAGGGCGGTAGCAACGGGAAGGTCGGCAGAACGGCTCCTCTGCAGGGGCAGCTCGTCTTCTGGATCCACCTCTGGACTCCCAGACCGACCTCTCTCGGTAATAGCGATTTCCTCCCTCTTCCTTTTTGCAGCTTCAGCCACCTTAGCCGCTTTAGCCGCGCGAAAGTTCAGCATTTCTAGTTCTTGACCTGAGATACAAAGGAAAAGAAGTAAAGAACAACTCAAAGACGGGCAAGAGTAACCAGAATTAGTAAACCCTTACGGGAAGGAGCAGATGCTGAAGCCCTTTGCCTGCTGACTGCCGAGCTCGGAGGTACAGCTCGGAGTAAACCCGCTGAGAAGAGGTTGTCGTTTGTAATCACGAACTTGCAGGATCGCTCCTTGTGAGACAGAGCTCGGATAGCGTCAGCCCGCTTCTTGATTGCCGAACTTAAGTGACAGGGTCGATAAACTGCAAAACACAGACAAAGCAAAGAGTTAGCCTCTTCATTCGACAACAGAACTGGAAGATGGCATTGAGCACTCTCACTTACAAAGGGGGTGATAAAGTGTAGGAACTACATCCTCCCTATCCACCTCATCAGGATGGAATTGCCACTCTCCCAGGACATAGAAAAACTCCTCCTTCCACCCCTTAATCGAAGAAGGAGTATCTAATACCAGCGAACCCCCCGTCCTAGGTCTGGCACTAGTATACCACCAGCCCGTATTTTTCCCATCCTCCTTAAGGTAAAAAGGGAATTGAATGTGGCGACGTCTATCTCGGGGTGACCTAACTGTTTCCACAAGATTAGGGTAGCCACGAGGGTTCTCCACCCGTTAGGACATAACTGGGTAGGGGCTATTCCCCAGGAGGCAAGGAACGACCTTATGATCTTGGGAAACGGGAGTCTGAGGCCGGCACTGAGAATAGCGCCGTTCAGAGCCACGCATCCTATGGGAGGACTGTCAGCCCGGTCGGAGGAAGAGGGTATAACTAACTCTACCGTCGAGGGAATACTATACTTAGCCCTAACAGCAGCTAAGGACCCTCCAGATATAACCGACTTAAGGGAGCTAGCCCCCCAGGTGCCCCCCCTACTACTGCTTTCGTCTTGCTTCCTCTCCTCCCTCAATTTTCGCCTGTGCTCCATACTCCTAGGTGAGTTTGACAATGGGTTTGGGGGAGAAGGTTGGGGGAAAAACGAAGCTAGAGGAACGGGCGTGAAAATTTCCTGACAGTCGGAACTAGCGGTGGAAGGACTATACGACTGAGTAGACGAAGAAGGTGCAAGATCTTCCTGTTGGTTCCCCCAGGAGTGCACTCGAGATTCGTCCGAGCTCATACAAGCAAGTTGAAGAGAAAATAATGCGTAAAAGAAAAAGGTGTTCCGAAATGGTAGGAGAGTACCTGGATAGTTATCTCGTTTGGGAGTATAGGGAAAATAAAGGAATGCCGAAAAGTTATGAATTTTGGAATAAGGAAGATCGAAATTCAAAAGGCTAAAGGAAGATGAAGGGGAACGTTTCGGAAATGCAAAAGGCGGGATATGAACCGGCAAGGATGGCAATAAATATGAACGGCTGTCAATCAATGCCTAAAAAGAGGTGAAGACGTCCAGCCACCCTTTGGGCGACACGTGCATCTGGCGGCTGTAGGAGTAATTATTACGCGAGTTGGTACTTGTGCCATGTCATTCCAGCAAGGTCAGACTCTCATTTAAAATTAGACCTGACCTGGGGGGTAACTGTTGACACCGACCTCCGAGGTCGTTGAGCTCGGACTGTCGTATCCCAATGAGGGTAAGGACTTGGGAGTTCAGCTATGCGAGGTCAGGTTGGCAGGAGCGTAGCTTTTCCAACAAGCCATTGTAGTCTTTCAAGACGCTACAGTGGCTAATAATTATGGATCACTGACAAGATCTCTGAGTACCAAACCAGAGACATACACGTGGAAAGGTCTTGTGTCAGCGCCTACTTATTCCTCCAATCAGAAGTCTTAGCTTGTTTTAATAGGCAATGCATTTACTACCAGGATCAGCAAGTCCCATCATCCTCAGTCAACAGTACAACATTGAGCTCGGGCCCCAATCCCGTTAGGACAACACACAAGTTAGCTCAGCTCGGCCTCTGAGTTGACAAGACAGGAGGATTAGACGTTATTGTCTTCCTACTATAAAAGGCCCAGGATACAAAGAGTGAAGGGGGGGCAGACAGAAAATCTAAAGGAATATACTAAGGAGAGAATCCCTAAAAATCCCCTTGAAGATCCCATATAGTTGTAAAAAGGAGCGATTATTTGATGAACGATCTTGTATTCTTCCTTATTGTAACTTTTAGACTACTGTCTGCATTCTAAGTTGGCTTTAACCTTGTCAATACAATTTTGAACGTCAACAAGTACCATTTGATCCAGAAATTGAACGTACTTTTAACTATAGACTTAGGCAACAACGAGAGAATATAATGGCAGAACAAAACATAGATGTGCAACCGGCACGGGTTGAACAACCCGTCGAGATTGATGAAGATGATTTGCCACTTGGACAATTCATGACACCACTTGTTACACCAAATCAATCTAACATTGTTTATTCTCCATTTGGGCAACCAAATTTTCAACTGTGGACGGACATCATTTTATTGTGCTAGAATGGTGTATCATTATATGAAAAATCTCATGAGAATCCGCACAATCACATCTCACGCTTTTTGGACGTCTACTAAAATTACAATTTTCATGGAGTATTCGATGAAGCAATCAAGTTGAGACTTTTCCCACATATACTCAGAGACGGAGCGAGAGAATGGTTAGACGCCTTACCCGCTGGAAGCATTATGACTTGGAATGATATCGTACAAAAATTCGTCACAAAATACTTTCCACTTTCAAAAGTAACTAAAATAAGACACGAGATATCCACATTTCAACAGGACGAGTTAGAGAGTTTTCACGAAGCATGGGAGAGGTTTAAAGACTTGATCAGGAAGTATCCTAACCATGGTATTAAGAAAAACCTACAAGTTCAGTACTTCTACACAGGTTTAAACCCATCATGTCAAATATCGGTGGATGCAGCCTCAAATAGATCGATCACATTAAAGTCACCTAATGAAGTTAAGGAATTGTACGAGACGATGGCAGCCAACAATGCATTATGGCCTTCCGAAAGATCCATACATAAGAAGCACACATGTCTACATGAAGTGGATGCTTTCTCAGCATTGTCAGCACAGATGTCAGCTTTGGAGAAGAAGGTGATAGATCACTTGACTACGAGATGTTCAGCAAAAGCAGTGCAGACAAGATATTTGGTTTGTGGTATATGTGGTGGAGCTCATAATATTGGGGAGTGCCATATGTCATCTCAAGATATGGAAGAAGTTAACTATGCACAAAATTTTCAACGCCAACAAAACAATGCATTCAGCAATACATACAACCCAGGTTGGCGTAATCATCCTAACTTTTCCTGGAGCAACAACCACAATAATCAGCAGCAGCCTCCCCCTGGTTTTCAACAGCAAGAGAAAAAATCGTCTTTGGAAGATATTTTAGGTAAATTTATACAAAAGACCGACCAGTATATGGCAAAAATCGAAGCAACTTTGCAAAATCATTCAGCAGCCATAAAGGGGTTGGAGACTCAAATAGGTCAGTTGGCTCGCACTATCTCAGAAAGACCACAAGGAGCCCTACCTAGCAATACAGAGATTAATCCAAAGGGACAGGTGCAAGCAATTACAACAAGAAATGGGGTACAACTGCCTGAAATTACAGTAAAAAGAGCAGCAACAGAGACAAACAAAGTGTCTTCTTCAGATGAGGAACAAGTGGAAAAATATGAAAAGTCAACTGAGAAACACTTGAAAGAGAATTCAGACACACCACAGGCTAAGGCGGCCGTTCCTATCAGAGAATATGTACCCCCCCATTCCATTTCCACAGAGACTGCATAAACACAAACTGGATAAACAGCTCTCTAAGTTCATTGAAGTGTTTAAAAAGCTACACATCAATATCCCATTCGCGGATGCTCTAACACAAATGCACAGCTACGCAAAATTCATGAAAGAAGTTCTCACTAACAAGAGGAAGCTGGAGGATTATGAGACTGTGATGTTAACTGAGGAATGCAGTGCACTTCTACAAAATAAATTACCTCCTAAACTCAAGGATCCAGGGAGTTTCACTATATCTTGTACCATAGGAGATAAATATTTTGAACATGCTTTATGCGATCTTGGTGCAAGTATAAATTTAATGTCATTGTCTTTGTACAAGAAACTAGGAATTGGAGAGGTCAAAGCAACCACAATATCATTACAGCTAGCTGATCGCTCCATAAAACATCCGAGAGGGATTATTGAAGATGTTTTGGTGAAGGTGGACAAATTCATTTTTCCCGCGGATTTCATTGTACTAGATATGGAGGAGGACCGGGATATTCCAATCATTTTGGGCAGGTCATTCTTTGCTACGAGAAAAGCTTTGATTGATGTACACAAACGGCAATTGATTTTGAGGCTGGAGAATGAGCAAGTTACTTTCAACGTCTTCAAATCAATGACGTACCCATCTGAATCCAATTCTTGTTTCCAGATTGATATTATAGATGACTTGGTGGTAAAGTTAGTTGCATATGAACATCTTACGGAGCCATTGGAAGCATGTCTAGTTCATTTTGGATCCAAAATAATAGAAAATCTCGAAATTGAGGAATACATCAATTATTTGGAATCATCGCCACATTTTGCATTCACAAGTAGACATCAATTTGAAGAGCTTGGTAAGGGCCCTACTAAATCATTGCCATCTATTCAACATCCACCAACTCTTGAAATTGATGATAAACCCGATCAAAGTATTCCCATGCCAAGAGAGGAATACAATGAAGAAGATGTACTCTTTCTATAGTTATTGACTACTTTTTGATCAACCGGTGATTGATATTTTGCTTGATTTCATCTTTTTATTCAAGGAAACGTGAAAGTACTGTTTTTTCTCTTCTTATGCCTCTTGACCCCACGCACATTTTATGTGCATTGCAATGTAAGAATGGACCCAAAAATTAATGAATCGTGCTTCATGTACAGAAGCATGGTTCTACAAAGCACCATCAAATACGCACAATGTAGTGGGAGTAGGTGGGTGGGTTTTTTTTTCATTTTTTATTCCAATGGACCCCACACATGTGAGTGCATGAGTGTAAAACATCTGTAAAAAAAATCTTGTACATGTGGTTTTTCCCAAAATTAATGGCTATAATTTTCAGCAACGACCCATTCATTTCGAAAGCAAATACACGCTCTATTAATCACCAACAATACCACTCTATATCGTAATCACCGCAGTGGAATTATACATTTACACACGCGGGGCACATTCTTGACAAGTTGCAAATGCTAAAAAAATAAATTATCAGAACTTGGAGTTTATAAGTGTATTTTCTACACTTATTTAGACTATTAAATTAGAGTATTTGTTGGAAATTTTTTGAATTGTGACTTAATTCTATGTAAATTTTGTTTGTTAGGTAAAGATCGATAAAAATGACGGAATTGCAAAAAAAAAAAAAAAAAAAGTACGAAAATTGGCAAAATTGCAAGAAATTCGAAAATTACTAGGTCATGCGACAATAAATGACAAGTCCAATTAAATGGATCATATTTTCTTGCATTTGAATCTATCAGTATATGCTATATACATTGCCACCTAAATTGATACTAAACATCAATGGAGTTAGATATCCTTACTCAATCTAATATGAATTGTTATAGTTGTGAACATGTTTTTATTCCTCAAATTCAAGCAAAATTTCTTGTTGGTACTAGTTTTATTTTGTTTCAAACTGATCGTCTAAGTACACAAACTATGCAAAAACACGTGGGTGCCCCCAAAAAAAAAAAAAAAAAAAAAAATTAAAATTTGTCTAACAATCAATCCTTCTTCCAACCACATTCATATCCATCCACTTTGATTATTTACTTAAGAGTCAATTGGTCACAACTGTTAAAAGAGTATTTTTCACACTTTGCTTTCAATCAATAAATGAGAAACCAAGATTTTTTCATATATTATTTTTTTCTTCTGATTCCAATCAACATGTGTCCTTGTAGCAACTTTAATAGCATAAAAATTGTCAATATTGAATTCGTTATAAAAATAAAACTTAAGAATAGCGATAGTTCTTAAATAGATATGTATCCTCTCCTTGTCCAAGAAAATTATTGGTTTGGATTGTATCATATTGATTGTGGGGCTATCGACCTCTCACGCGTGAAATGTTACTTCAAGAAGATAATATATAAAAAGGGATATTTGTAGCATTAGTCTCCAACCTATAGTGCTTGTAGCAAGTTGGTCCTCTACCTCTTTTCCTTAATCGTGTTGTCATGGCTGTGTGTAATCACAAGTGTTCGATGTAGAATACATCATAAAGTGATTATGAGTCGAGTATTGTTCCTACAAGAATGTGTTATCAAATATTGAATTTATTATTTCTAGCTTAATTTCATATGAAATCTTTTGAAATTTGATTGGTTGTTTTAACTAAAAACTACTGAAGGTAATTATTGATTGGTCGAGAATCCCATGTTCAAGGGATGTCCTCTTGTTTGACTTCGGTTTCCAAGGATCCCTCAAGGTTTTAGTTCCTCAACGTCTACGTACTTGTCATCCATTTATCAAAAGCTTATAGACTTGGTAGGAAGGACTTCTCGATAGTGACATTATGAAATTCTGGTAACATGAGTACATTTGCAAGTCCTTAATTCCCAATGTTGCCCGATTGAATTAGAAATGAAATGTTTAAGCAATTTTTCTTTCTCTCGATCTACTTTTCTCAGTATATAGTAGATGGATGCACGTCCATATCCATTGTGAAAATTGTGGAGAGAATCTAAGAAGTAGAAGTTGTCATGACACGTGATTGATGTTTTGATTGACCAACCACATATGGGACTGGTCGAATTGTTGCTCATGGTGGGAAGTTGACCGACTAACCTCTTTTTTGGCTTGTCAAGTCACCCAACTCTATTTAGAGCTTGGCCTTGATTGAGCCTTCTTTTTAGCTGGTCGAGCATCCTTCTTGGCGTGTTTGATTTTCAATGCACTTTCCTCGTCCAAGGTTTTGTTTTTCAATTTATTTTTTGATGTTATTTAATTGAAGCTATCTAAGACTAAACTTAACTCAGACCAACTTTTGAATTGTTAAGAATAGCGCTCCGAAAGCATGTTTTTCTATATATTCACACACTCCGACAAATTAATAGATGAAATTTCAAAAAATAAATCCAGTATATAGGTTGTATCTACAATTTACATACTGTTGCGCCCATACTGGTCAATGCCCAATGGCCCAAAAGGTAAAAAAAAGGACCGAAGCCCATTTGGCTGATGCACCATTGCCGAAGCCTAACGTGCTTCCGAGGTACTAATGCCGAAACCCATTGTGTTTCTAAGGTCAGCTATTACCAAAGTACCTATTACCGAAGCACCTCAAATGTTGAGGCCCAAAGAAAGGCGGAAGCATTGAACAAATTGACGGATTTCGAACGTTGAAGCATTACTGGTTCAAACTGAAGCTCTGAAGCCCATGCTTCAAACCGAGGCTCAATAAACGTAGAATCCGAGGTTTAACCATGACAAATGATGGCCTACATTTGAAGATCTTAAACTACCGAAGATCTTCTTGGAATTATTGATTGGACGGCTGCAATGAATGGAAATGTTAGTCATGTCAACACAGGGCATGGGTTAGCTACCCTCTTCAGAAGCATTTAAGGCGACCTAAAGCTAAAATTGCCTGAAATGATGCCTATGAGATGGTGTTTCAGTCATGGAGATGAGGCCACGTGTCCCCATCCAACAGTCATCATTGTACGTGTAAAACTATAAATAAACCCTCTTAGTATCATAGAGGGGGTTGGAAAAAAAGGAAGGAGAGATGAAGAACACAAAAGCACTCTCTCTTTGATAATTTAGAAAAAGAACGTGATGTAATATCTGAATTTATTTAGTTTTCATGTTTGATTGTTCATTATCGTATCTTTTTGTTCTTTTATTTACCCCATCTTTAACATATTTGTCTTTTGTCAAAAGCTTCTCCCACGTTTAACTCAACATCTTCGACTAGTAATTTGTCAACATGTGTCAGAATTAGCTTACCAAAATATGTGTGCGCTTGATATTAGGACTGTCTGTGAGTCGGTTCGGTTCGGTTTTGCTCGATTTCAAAATTTTCGGGTATTTAATAAATGGACCCGTCGGGTCCAAATATAATTATAGAACGGTTCGGCTTCCTTTCGGTTCCATACCATAATTAATTTTTTTAACGTTTACAACAACACTACATAAATATAACTAATAACATTTCATTCGTAACTTTTACAAATTAACGTAACACAATTAAAAAATATATAAATAACTAGCTGTTGAATAGCATTAATTCAATGTATACAAATACCAAAAAGTAGATATTAATATTAAAATGTCGGTGATCCATATTAAAAAATTGAGGCCCAAGGTTTAAAATTATGAAATGATCTGATTTATTTAATTAATTTGTTAATTTATTTAGAAAAAAATAAAATAATTTAATTAATTCAATAAAAAAATAAAAAAATTATTTAGTTTCGATTTTTGGTATTTAACTTACGAAGAACCGCTCGATTCGATTCGAGACTTTTGGACACTCCTATTTAATATTTGTTGGTGCATTTTTTGTGGTCAACACATACCACGTTTTGAAAATTATATTGTAGATATATATCTTTTTTTACATAAAATGTAACAAAAAAGGATTAGTGACGTAAGAAAATAGAATCATAAAAATAACAAATATTTTCGTGTCTGGGGTGTCACGTACCAATTATGTGGAAGATCCGTTACAATTGACAACTAAGCTTTCGTTTGTTCCTCATTTTTTCTTTCTTCATTTCAGAAAAAAAAAATGTATTGTTGAAGGGCCCGGCCCCACCTGGCCATTTTTTTTTTGTACTTTCACCTCACACTTTTCTTAAATTGCACGCTCCAACTGTACAATTTATCATTCTCCTTCTTCGAATAATGCTGTCCAAACCGAGGCTAAGTAATTTATGTCAGGTTTCAGGAACAAAATGTTTTTTAATGTGAAGTAGTGATGTTTAAACTGAACTTAAGTTAAACAATCCAATCGAGAAAATTAAAATTTCCAAAAGCTATTGAGATTCAGCTGAAAGTTCTGTGACAGCTAATAAACTGACCCAATAATTGAACACTACTAATTTTAAGTACCACCTAAAATATCTGTCTTCTGTAGTTTGGCTCCTTCTGCCAATTTATAGCTCTGCGGTACCAGAAATCTGAAATTGCCCATTCTACTGGGCACGAGAAACACGTTTTTAAACTCCAGTCTCGGAAGATACACGCACTTACACGCATATATATACAATCAAAATTATTGCTTTCTTCAACGCACAAACATCAAACATGATGGCAAGAATGATGGGTTCGCCCTCCGTAACTCCGTTGTCGCCGCCACCGCAGCCATCCCCGTCGTCTCTGCCCCTACGCGCCATTCCCGGGGGCTACGGGTGGCCCGTGGTCGGTCCAATTCTCGACCGATTGAATTATTTTTGGTTTCAGGGTCCTCCAACTTTCTTCAAGAAGAGAATGGAAAAGCACAAGAGTACAGTTTTCAGAACAAATGTGCCTCCAACATTCCCTTGGTTTTTGGGTGTTAATCCTAATGTAATTGCTGTTCTTGATGTCAAGTCTTTTTCTCATCTCTTTGATATGGAGATTGTTGAAAAGGCAAACGTGCTCGTCGGAGATTTCATGCCCAGTGTTAAATATACAGGGGATTTGCGTGTTTGTGCATATCTCGACACTTCAGAGGCTAAACATACTCAAGTACGCATATTTTTCCTCACCTTAATTGGCATATAATTCTTCTCCTTTTGTACAAGAGTGCTCGATATCGATAATTTTCGTGTTTGAATATGATGATAAAATGTCTCGACTACTACTCGACTAGACTACGGATCAATTAGGATCGTAAAAATTAGAATTGCTCAATCGAATCCAAACAATTTAAATCGATTAGTTGATGAGCTTACATGAAAAAAAAAAAAAAAAAAAAAAAAAGTTTCTATTTACTAGTATTTTCCATTATATTTAAATTGGTCACATGGGTACCAAGTTGTGAAATATTATTTTTGTCCTTATTAATGCAACGCGGCCCACTACACTATTTGTGACATATCTTGATTCTTGGTTCACCCGCCCTTACATGTGATGGTGTGGTGTGTTGGACACTCGTTTATTGTAGACTCGATCTTATTTTCTGACGAGTTAATTTAATGAAAATTGTCAAAATTGTGAAAGATTTCGAGGTTCTATGAAAGTTGATCATCTTCTGTGTCTGAGCCGTATTATAATTTTTATTCTAACTTTAATAAAATAATATTTTTTTATCACATCAATAATTTTTTCGTCTTTTTCAATCACATATTCACTCTCATGTCATCCAAAAAAATGCATTCTTTCCATTTTAACGAGCATCAAACAGGGGCAGAATTCAAAAACTTGTTTGTAGAGAAAAAGAAATTAAAAAAATGATTTGAGATATCCGACCCCTATTTGTTTGGGTTAAAAATCAATTTTTTAGTATATTTTGATGATATTTGTCGTAAAAAATTGATAAAAATTGTGAATTTCATAAAATTTGTAATTTTTAAAAATCTAGAGACGATTATTGGCGTAATGTTTTTAGCACCAAACCCGGCCGTGTGGAGCCCCCAAAATCCATACTTTTATCACGTAATTTCATTGACCAATCAATTAAAGCCCCTTGGATTCCCCAATTTGTATTATTTAGTCCACTTGCTATGTGCAATGAACGGTTTAGATAAACTTGTGATCATTAATATTTTAATTAAGAGGTGTTTGAGTCATATTATTTTGAAGTAATGTATTCTGGAGTAGTAAATTGATGGAGAATGTGTGGTTGAAAAATTATTGATGTGATGGAAAATATTATTTTATTGAAAAATGTGAGATTGATAATGAGTAGAAGAATGAGAATGAAATTTTTAATTTGACTCAAACATGGGCTAAATCTCAATTTGTTCGCAACATAAAATTTGTTACAACATGATCACAACTTCCACGTATTTTTTGAAGGAAAAAAACGACGTATTTATTATTTAAATTTATTCATTTATATCTAATTCTTATATGATATTTCTATAAACTAGTATATTCACTTGTATTCTATACTTTATCGTTATAATTCTTGCTAGCTTGCGTGTGACATCCCTGATACAATAAATGGATAATGATACTATATTTCCCTAGTCCTTAAAAGGATAATCACAAACTAATCTAGGTGATGGTCGTGGAGGGGACCCAGCGAAAACATGTGATTTTTGTAGACTCGTCAAAATTTTTGGACAACGTTGAGTTTCTACTAAGAGTCCCTATTTTTTTTTTGACTTTATTTGGTGTACATAATACATGTATATAGAGATGTTCATAATGTGGGCTCCACCCTATGTGAGAGTTATGTATACTTAGCATTTTTTTTTTTTTAACAATGTTTCTATGTAATAAATGATATGATTGAGATATTTTAGTCAAAATCAATAATAATTGTGTGGGCTAGAATCCGTTACCAAACTTTTGCTCTTTAGGTTCTAATCTTCTTAATTGGTTTAATTTTTATTCACGTTGTATGTTCATTCCTAAGTTCGTATTTAGTTTTTATTTTGATTAATAATAAATTTAGATGAAGGGGTTCAAATGTTTGATTGAACGTTACAGATTAAGAACTTTTCTCTCGATATCTTGAAACGAAGCTCAACCATTTGGGTACCGTCACTCGTAAGTGCACTAGACTCCACGTGGGACAAAATTGACGCAGAGGTTGCCAAATCCGGCTCAGCCAGTACCTTCCTCCCCATGCAGCAATTCCTGTTTAGCTTCCTCACTCGCTGCATTGTTGGAGCAGACCCCTCGACCTCGCCTGAGATCGCCAGCTCCGGCCATATTATGCTCGACAAGTGGCTCGGTATTCAGCTCCTGCCGACTATCAACATCGGCATTCTACAACCTCTCGAAGAACTCTTCCTCCATTCTTTCTCATACCCTTTCTGGCTTGTTAAAGGAGACTACAACAAGCTGGTTGAGTTCGTGCTAAAAGAAGGCAAAGAAGTGATACAAAGAGCTCAAACTGAATTCAATCTGACCGAACAAGAAGCAGTTCACAATCTTCTTTTCATCTTAGGATTCAATGCATTTGGTGGGTTTACGATATTCTTTCTGGCGCTCTTGAGCACGCTCGGGAATCAGAAGAGTACTGGTTTACACGAAAAACTCCGGGATGAGGTAAGACAAAAATCTGGTTCCAATTCAAGTAATCTCAGTTTTGAAAGAGTAAAGGATATGGAATTAGTACAATCATTTGTATACGAAACTCTTCGACTAAATCCGCCAGTTCCATCACAATTCGCACGAGCTAGAAAGGATTTCAAGCTGACTTCGCACGATGCTGTTTACGAAATCAAGAAAGGAGAGCTTCTTTGTGGGTATCAGCCCTTGGTAATGAAAGATGCCAAAGTATTCGAAGAGAGTCCTGAGGCATTTTTATACGACAGATTTACTAGAGAGAAAGGCGGGACAGAGTTGCTGAATTATCTGTACTGGTCGAACGGGCCGCAAACAGGATCGGCCACGGCAGCCAACAAGCAGTGCGCAGCTAAAGAGATTGTGCCTTTAACTGCTGCGTTATTTGTGGCTTATTTGTTTCAGAGATATGATGACATTACAATTTCTTCTGGTTCAATCACTGCATTTGAGAAGGCTAAGTGAGACAATTAATTACTTGTGATGAAGGATGTAATACTACTCTTTTAATCTCAATCGTTACTTGCCATCTCTTTGCACACAGTATTTCGAGTATTTAGGCCGCTGGCCAATTTACAAGTATTGTGCACATAATAAATTTTCAATGAAAAAAAAAATGAGGGATTGTAACATTCTTTACTTTCTACTCTCCATTTTATAAACGATAAATGATATAACATGAGATCAAGTACAATGTGAACTGGATTAAATAGAGTAATAACGGGAAACTATGGACTAGCCAACATTTCTACGTGCAATCTGTGTGTGTCTAACCGATCGGGCCAGGTTGCTTAGATAAGAAAAAGGACGTTGAAAAAACACGTGCTATAATCTTATGATCAACTGAACTCAAATGGAAGGTTACTTGTTTAACAATTAACTTCAAACAAATAAATATATTGGGTAAATGATGCGATGGCACCTTATAGCACAAAACATGCTTTGTTGGAGAAGAAATGACCCTCTATACAAAACTGAATCATATGATCCAATTTCGGACGGTACTATTAATAAGGCCACGTGCCCCCTTTTGAGCCAAGACAAGAAATCGAGAACTTGTTCCTAAGCAGATGCAGCATCCCGTGTTAATTTGACAGAGCGCACTGGGAAGTTATATAGCCTGTACATTTGCATGAGACTTGGCAACTCCCTCTTTCCATCCTCTTTGGTGTGCCCTAAGCTCCCATACTGCAGTCAGTCTCTTCTGTGCCAATAAAGCAGCTTCAGCTTTTTCCCTTGCCTCCTCACAAGTTTCCATCCCAGAATTGCATTTGTCTGCCTCTTTCTGATACTGGGATGTCATCTTCTTGGCCTCGAGCAGTGCCACATCGGACCGCTGCTGTTTTTCCAATGCTTCGGATTCTCGCAGATTCAGTTCCTCAGACAGTAACTCTGCAAAGTTCTTCTGTGTGTCTTCACTCACATCTGGATCGTGCTTTGCACAATCTGCAAATATGAGAGAGACATTATATCAATATAACAAAAGAGCCTTACACTAATAACATCATGACCTTGTGTGCATCGGATTACCATCAAGGAAAAAAGGTTAGTCTCAGGAGGAAAGATATTATCTCCAGTTTCACATCTAATATTAAGATTCTTCAGGTTTCTTACTGTCATATGCATTGAGTGGATCCTGATATGATTATGATTAGTGAATAAAGAGAAGCACTGTATGTTAATTTGGGAGAAACTTGATCATCCAAATCTAGTTAAATCAAAGCATGTAAATTTTTATATAAATAAATTTCTCACTCTAAAATCTAATGAAAGATGTTAAATAGAATTGAAATATTATAATAGAAATATAAGCATGTAAAAAGGTAAATCTAGACGCTCCATATATACTATTACTATCAAACTAGTTTATTTAGAAAGCAATCCTATTGCAATCACTCTCACTAACACTATGAACATTATCAAATGCCACCAATAACAACGTAACATGATCAACATAGTCAAGAGCGCAGGCACAAAAGACACTGCTTAGCATGAATCTGAAACCTATTTCTCAAAAGCAAATGATCCACAAATTTCTGACTTAGCTAGCCTGATAACTTTTCAATTAACTGCTCATTTTAATAATGGGATCAAATGATAATGTTGAAGAGAATTCAAAAACTAGTGGATTGGAGGTCTGTGATGTCTGTAACTGATATATTATGAACAGAAATAGAGAAATTGGTCAGAAAAAGAAAGTGACATGGAGAAGGAAAGGCTAAAAGACAAGGCGGATGCAGTGAAGTGGAGAATGGAACGGAAGATTCCTGTGGGCCTAAGGAAAGGGTGACAACTACTAATTTACCCTTCAACTGTGCCACTAAATGTATCATTCAGTGTGCTTTCGCAGCAAAAATACAGCATAATGCCACTGGAGTACGTAAAGAGAACCATATCTATACATGCATGCGCAAACACCCAAGCATTGTAACAATCCCAAGGATGATTTCCTGGTTCAGCACTACTCACCTCCTGGGGTCTCACCAGCTCAAAGGATATGCCAACCTCATGATATTTTAGTCCTAACCCCCTAACATTTACTTGTTTTACACTAAACCTAGGAGATCAAGATGTCCTGCTCGCAGAAACCTTCTTCTGGGGTGAGCATTTACAAACCTTTATTACACTTAAAAATTCCAGAAATGAAGAACACCCAAACAGGGGAAGAGGTGAAAGGGACCGAAAGACCATGAAAGTTGCTATTCCAAGTGTGAGTTGGATAACATTCAATCAACCAGGGAAGATTTTCATTGGCGAGACCTTGAGACATCAAAGTGAGGATGTCGAAGACGAAAAGTGAGGGTAGAGCAAAGAATATTAATGTTGGAAGACCTAAACCAGTGCCAACTCAAGTAATAACCTGGGAACCAACCCAGAAACCAGTTCAGTTATTGCTAAAAACCGGGTATTGAAAACAGAACAAAGTCAACTATCCAGTTCAACAGGGACTGGTTTAACTGGTCATGGATTGACCAGATTTTCCAGTTGCACTTTTCTAGAAAATTAATAAGAAAAACCCTTTTTGACCCTAGAACCTTCAAATTCAGTTTTTATATTTTATTGATGAAATTTAACCTTTTCGTACATTTTTAAGGTATGTTATATATATATTTATTTATTATCTTGGGTTCGATCCAGTTGTACATTTTATATAATCTCAGGTTTGATCCGGTTGATCCAGTTGTTTTGACCAGATTTTCCAGTTGCACTTTTCTAAAAAAATAAATAAATCATGTTCCATCCTAGAACCTTCAAATTTGGTTTTTTTTGTATTTTATTGATGAAAATTTAACTTTTGTTTGTACATTTTAAGGTATGTTATATATATTTATTTATTACCTCGGGTTCAACCCTAGGCTGGTTTCAATCCAGGTTTTTGGCAACTATAGTGGGTTTTACATGTCAAAAATAGTTTTCAAGTTATATTATCAATAGCTTAAGAAATTTATGCTTGAGATACTCCTTTATTAATGGCTCACCAATACCTATGAATGATAATACAAGCGACTTCCTATCACAAGCTTCTTTTCATCAGAATAACGATCTAGTAAGGGTAACAAAAGCAAGCATTTATTAAACAGACAGTTCATTGTTAGTTCCACAAAATCAGAACCTACCACGAACTACTGTAACTAAAGATTGATGTCGGCATCTGAAAAAGAAACATGTGCAAGCACAAACCATTATTAAATGTCAGGCAAGAAAGTGGCATACTAACCTGCAAAGGATACATTACTCAGTCCTGCAACAATAAAAAAAGGTATAATCAGTACAAGAGATTCGTTGACTAGAAGAATGATGAAAGATGACAGAAAGAAGTTAATAGCAAGTCTCTTAATTCTAACAACAAATAGCACACACCAAGGAACCTTATCTTGGATATGCTTCATAAGCTCATCCATGACTCTTAACAAAGAGCAAGGACTTAAGTCAGAATTTGGATGCAAGCTCTTTAGTAATAGGACATTCTCTACTATTACCATGACCACATCTCACACTCATGAATACTACACCGTATATATGTTCAATAACATTGATGTATCCAATAAAATTTTCTTCTCTCTTTAAAACTCACTGTAACACTTTCATGACTCCCTATTATACATGCTTTTCCAAAACCAGCAAACATAATTGCAGATCTTGTTTATTGCATCTATACTTATCCACTCATCTTTTATGCAGGATTTCCATACTAGATCATCCTAGGAAAAACAAACTGATTCTCGAAGACCTTCAAATTACAAATTTAATCAATGCTCGAACACTCTTTTCTCTTATATAGTATGACTCATGAACACATTCATAATTAGTACAATTATGAATATGTACTTTACTCTCATAAATTGGCACCGCTCTTTTCCATCCATGTTGCATCTTCTACACTTCCAAGATATCACTGAACAAGTTTGTAAGCCGTGTTACAAAAGTTTGCATGCAATCCAACTGCTTTTCTCATCTTCATCCTCTTTGTAGCCTGCCTCACTTCTAAGGCACATTTCGATGTGTGTATCACACTATTAGCAACAGAATTGTATCTCCATCAAACAGTAGCACCTTCTTTGAGAGATATACACACCAAACTACCCCAATTTTTTATACATTTCCATATTGTCGAAATTGAAGTGTAGCATTAAGCACAAACTGGGAGAAAAAATAAATAAATAAATAAAAAAAAGACTTTATCAAAGTGAAATAAGATTAATACAAAAATGCCAGCCAGTTGATCACAGGCGAAACTAAAACTTCACAGTAAGAGATCTAAGCAGACATATACATGGCAACACACGCGCAGATGTATATATATAAATATGCATGTAAGTCTAGTACATACCTGGGGGGATGGAAGGAAGGGACTCAGAATCACAGTCACAGATACATGGAGCACAAGAGGAAGAGCGGTTTACAGCAGCTAATCCTTCCACGAAGTGCCAATACAGAGGCGGGCCAATTATGTATCCTGCCAAGCACACTGCCATTATCCCCAGCCCTAACTTCAAAACCCTAGGATTCACTGCCATTTCTTGATTAATTGTCTCTCCTGAATCCTTGTCTCCGTTTTGCAACAATTATAATTTATCTATACGTAAATTTTCGAATTTACGCGTCTATTGAGACTTGTAAGCAGTGGAAAGAGAAGAAAATCAGATCGGATTATGAAAAGGTGTGATCATATTCTAAGGTAAATTTCAGTAGGGGTCCAAATCTTTTGCAAGTGTGGTGCCAATGTCCTCAACCTACTATTTATTGCACTCGTATCTTCAACTTTTAAAAATTGTAGCTGGACAAAAGTCCTGAACCGAACCCGAACCAAATCGAGCAGTTCTTCATAAGTTAAATATCCGAACGGATACCCGAATTGAGAACTGATGGATTTTGTCGGTTATCGGTTCTAGATCAAGAACTGAATAATCGAATAAGACCTAAGTCTAAATAATTTTTTTTAATTTTTTATATTGAATTAATAAATTAATCCAGCTAAATTAATTTTTTTGTAACTTTGTTAGCTCAACATTTGGACATTATTATTAAATCTTTTTAGTTGAACAATTTCTTGTTTATTTGTGTTTGTTAATTGCATTTTTTCAATTATGCTTGTAGAGTTTCTTATTATGACAAGTCGAGCAATTAATGATTAAATCCAATAGTTGATAAGTATTACCAATACTTAAAAAATATTTTATTTTGATAACTTTTAATTTATATTTTGTTTTCTTTATGCAGATTACTTGAAGCAAAGTAATTATTGATATGGATTATTGATGTTTTAATATTAGTATATACTTTTTGGTATTTGTGTTAATTGAATTAATCTTATTGAACAGCTTATTATTTATGTGTTTTTAAATTGGGTTACGTTAATTTGTAAAAGTTACGAATGAAGATGTCATTAGTTGTATTTTTGTAATGTTGTTGTAAATATTTTAAAATTTAATTATGGTATGGAACCGAATGGAACCGAACTCAAACGATTCCATAATTATATTTGGACCCGACAGTTCCATTTATTAAATACCCGAAAATTTTGGGTTGATTTAGTTCTTTTCAAAATCGAATCGAACCGAACCGATTCATGTTCAGCCCTAATTGTAGCAGTCATGCTCCTAAATAACTAAAAAAACATTAATATGATCTTTCATAATAGAAGGATAGATCTTGATAAGAGGAGTAGCTCAAGCTTGATTATTTATTATAATATTTGAGCTTCTAAACTAAATGAATGACACATTTGAGCAATGTAAGTTTGACACTTGACATTTCAATATTGAAATCAAATCCTTGTATATTTATTATTATTAATCAATGTACAATTTATGCTTAACAATATGTTGTATAAACGTATCCAATCGCGATGGTCATTGAAAAATTGTGAGCTTCTCTTTAATTTCAATTCTTTCAACGTTATTTATTTTTTAAATAAACGCATACAAAATAAATTTATATTTGCCTTCTTCAACTATTTTTGGATCCATGGTTTATTCATTTTTCATTTAATTTTGTAGTATGTACCTCGGGAACTTTCCTTGAAGGCACCTACCAAAATTTGTTCAGAATTTTCAAATCCATGATTCTTCGCATAATAATTAGCAATCATGTACAAATTTAAGAAAAACCCGTGATATACATTGTTTTACGATAAGTTGGATAGACTATGCTAGGTGATGTGAATCTAACCAAGAATTGATCTTGAGAACTCACGAATAAGATGGAACCAACCCAAGAAAGTTAGAAATCATGTCGCGCAAAGATCAACCCAACATGTTGTTCCACCCATCTCAAAAATCGAGATTACTCGTAAGAAATCCGACCCATTGATTACTTGGAACAAGAATAAGTTTAAGCCACCAAGAATATAGAGAAAAAAAAATCACAAATTGTATTTAATCTTTCAAAATAATAAAAGTCTTCCTTTTACAATGAAATAATTCTCATATTTATACTAATGCTAGAAATAATTCTCATATTTATACTAACTTTAACCTTGGCTTGTCAACTTCACACATCTGAACTACATTGCTTGAATCCTTGACTCTGTGACCCAACCAAGTGATTGTCTGTCCCAGATCATATAATCTTCTCTTTCTTCAAAATGATTCGATCTCAAATTCAAACCTGCATTAAACGAAACAACATTAGTAACGTCGAAAATGTTAAATATTGCAAACTTACCCAATAGAAGAAAATTATAGCTTTCATTCTCGATAATAGCAACTGAATGGCATGGTCCGTCTTCCCTAGGATGTAATTTTGACCTCCATTGAGTTCGTACCCGCCTCCCGCCTCGTACGTGTCATCACCTATATCTCACAAAATCAAACACTAACACCAACCCATGAAAACATTAAATTGACCTAGACTAGTGAATTAGAACCACTTGTTAAATTGGAATGTGGGATGAGATTAGTAGACATTAAATGTACTCCTAATACACTCCACAAATCCATCCTAAGACGTAGGATTACCGTGATTAAAGTAAATGCATTCATGCACCTAGCCACCCATAATGCACCACAATTGCCTATTATATTCAATTAACTTTGTGTGACATGCTAGAATGTTGTGGATAGTCAATGTATGGTGCACCATGAATTATTCTGTCATGGAATAATTCCTTAAAATCCTGCAAAAAAGAATTATTGAAATTGGGGAGGGGATTGTTAGCTCTCACTGAAACTTTCTCACACTCAACTTCTCTCGCATACAAGCTCACTTTGAAATTTTCTCTCCTCTCTGATTTTTCCCTCTTTTTTCTCTCTTGTGGCTCCACTCTTCTTTTCTCACTCTCAGCCAGTATCATTCTCTCTTGCTCTCCTTTTTTCGTTCCTTATTTTTATTATCTCCCTCACTCTTCAATTTTTGTTGGTCCTCTTGGACTGTTGTGGTGTCAATAACACAAGAGTAATTGTTTTTCCACCCATCACAAGGCCGTACCGATTTGTGAACCCTTCATGTTTCACTTTCTTATCATACTGTTGTGGCATTCTCAACAATAGAAGTCCCGTATGCATTGGAACCACATCACACAACACATTATCAATATATCACCAAATGCTGAAATTTACCAATGTCCTCTTGGTAACCCACATCTCTCCACAATTATTCAGTCGCTCCAATTTGTAAGATTGTGGATGCCTCATAAGAGGTAGCCCTAACTCCTGTACAAGGGTTGTGCTAGCCACATTTGTACAACTATCGCCATCTACTACCAAATTGCACACCTTATTCTTAATGTGACGCCTAGTGTGGAACAAGTTTTCCCATTGCTGCTCCTCATCATTCACTTTCATTTGTGTAGTAAGAGCGCGCATCACCACTAATAACTCAGCCACTGGGTACTCCAAACAAGTCTCACCTTTAACATTCTCCAACTTAGGCGTTGTTACTCTCACTCCCATCTTCCAACTCAATCTTTCCACCTTCCCGAAGAACCATTACCCATCGGTTTGGACACTGTGAAGCTACATGCCCCAAACCCAAACACCAGAAACATTTTATATCCCTCGACCTACCAGTTTCAACGTTTGGTTTATTTTTATTCACCTCCGCTTTATCGTTAGGTATTTAATCCTTTTTCCCTAGTCTCCACTCGATCATTTCTATCACCAATACGCCACTTGGGTTCTATAGTAAACTTAGCGACCCCTTTTCGTCTGAGTTGCCTCTCCACCTTCATAGCCACATGCACCAAGACCTCCAACTCCACATAATGTTGCAACTCTACAATGTTAGCAATGTCCCTATTCAACTCATTCAAAAACCTAGCCATGGTGGCCTTTCAATCCTCCACTACATTCGCCCTAATCATTGCCACCTCCATCTTCTTATAATAATCCTCAACATTCCTAGACCCCTGAGAAAGTGTTTGTAGTTTATGATGAAGATCCCGGTAATAATGTTCAGTACAAACCGCTTTCTCATACAAGCTTTCAACTCTTCCCACGTCTCAATTAGTCTATCCAAATCTCTCCTACGACTAGTCACCTATTGATCCCACCAAATAATGACATAGTCAGTGAATTCTACCACAGCTAACTTCAACTTCTCCTCCTCCAAGTAATTATGGCAATCAAACACCAATTCTGCCTTATTTTCCTACTCCAAGTAAGTTTTAGGGTCACTTCAACTTTGGAAAGCTGGAATATTCATTTTGATACTCCCCAAATCTCTATCAACACCTCGATCAAACCTACATCCTCTATTCCTCATTCGTCCCATATCAACTTCCAAATAATAATCATCATTTCCTTCACTCACCGCCTCATCTTTCCCATCAAATTCAGCCATAAAATCCCTCCTCGCCTATCTCCTCTACCCCCACGAGGAATCCTTTGGAGCGTCCCTCGTTGCTGACTCCCAATTAAAGTTTCATGCCTAGCTACATCACCACTAATATGTTCAACCGCCAAACTCAATTGATCAAACTTATGATGTATAGCCTGCATACTATCCATAAACTCCGCATAAAACCTCTTAGGTACATCTTCCTCCTCGCATTTACTCGTATGTCCCATTTGTAATTAAGTAAATAACAAAAATTGAATGAAAAGAAATAAAAAAATGATTTACCTCACGTGTTTGCACTCGCGTATCACTCAAGATTGGCTTTTACCCGATAATGAGCTCACCACTCTGTCTTTTACCGCTCGTCCTCCATCCTCAATGGCTCGAGTAATAACCTATCTTAATCAATTGGGACACAATCCTGCAACAAACACCACCACAAGCACACGTTTAGATAATTAACAAAATATATACAGACTGAGGTAATTGACTCAAGCTCAAGAAAAGAAGCAAAATGACTAAAAATTGATATTTGTTTTTGTCGTGTTTGCCTCTAAACGTTTACGAAGTGTTAAAACTCTCTTCTTCTTTTTTTAGTAGTACGTCGTGAACAGTAACTTTTTTTCCAATAAACAACTAAATATAATTTAGAGGCAAAACAAATAATAAAATTACACAGAAAAGAACGACTCAAACAAGAACAATAAAAGTTGGAATTTTTTCCATGTGAACAGTACGATGAACAGTAAAAATATTTTTTTTACTCGAACAATAAGAAAAATTGACAGAAAGTAAAAGATAGATGAACTCAAATCTAAAGCCAAGCTCTGATACCAACTGATGTGAACTCAACCAAAAATTGATCTTGAGAACCCACAAACAAAATAGAACTAACATAAGAAAACTAGAAATCACGTCGCGCAAAAATCAACCTGACCCGTTGTTCCACCCGTCTCAAGAACCGAGATTACGCGTAAGAAATCCGACCCGTTGATAAGTTCAAGATTATAAGTCTAAGTCACCAAGAATGTGGAGGAAAAAACTCACAAATTGTATTTAATCTTTCAAAATAATAAGTCTTCCTTTTATAATGAAATAAATGTTATATATTTATACAATAAATATAATATGTGAAAGAAATAATTAATTAAGATAAAGTGCCCAACTGGTAAAAACGTGGAATTTGTGTGGGAGGTCTGGGGTTCGAGCCACGCCTCACGCATTATATTAAAAGTCTTTGATTGGGCCCTGAGGGTTATAAAATATGTGAAGGTTTTCAAGTGTCTGCTATAATTGAAAAACTACCACCTTCTTGGAAAGAGTATAAAAACATTTTGAAGCATAAAAGAAAAGAAATGTCATTAGAGGATTTGATTATCAGAATTAGGATTGAGGAGGACAATAGAATGGCAGAACGTAGGGAGAGACCAGACTTGGGTACAAAGGCCAATCTTATTGAAGGAGGTTCTGATAGTAAGAAAGCTGTTGGAAATTTTACCAAAAGTCAGAATTTTAAAGACAGATTCAAGGGGAAACCATTCATAGGAAAGAACAATCGGTCTAAGCCTCAATTTAAAAATAAAACTGTTGGTGATTGTTTTGTTTGTGGTAAACCAGGTCACTTTGCAAAGGATTGCCGAAATAGGAAAGGAAAAACTGTAAAGCATCAGGCACATATAGTGGAAGATGGGAACTTTTCTGCTATGGTGACAGAAGTTAATCTAGTGAGCAACATGACAGACTGGTGGGTAGATTCTGGAGCTACCAAACACATTTGCTGCACGAGAGGTGCATTTTCTTCATTCACTCCTAATAGTGATGGAGAATGTCTGTTCATGGGGAATGCTTCCTCCTCCAAAATCGAGGGGAAAGGAACTGTGACACTTAGATTCACTTCTGGAAATATCCTTAGTTTGAAGGATGTCCTTTATGTACCTGATATAAGGAAAAATCAAGTGTCTGGATCTATTTTGGTCAAAAAGGGATTTAAAATTGTATTTGAGAGTGGTCAAGTTGTAATGTCTAAGGGTGGTACTTTTGTTGGGAAAGGGTATTCTGATGAGGGTTTATTTAAATTAAATGTTTCTGTGATCAATAAAGCTTCTACTTCTTCTGTTTACTTGCTGGATTCTTATGATTTATGGCATGCTAGACTTGGACACGTGAACATGAACTCTATTAAAAAATTAATGAGATTGGGAAACATTCCTAAAACTGATAAGTTCCCAAATTCAAAATGTGAAACGTGTATTGAATCTAAGTATGCTAGAAAACCATTTCCACATGTTGATAGAACTACTTCAGTTTTAAGTTTAATACATTCTGATTTATGTGATTTAAAAGGATATGTTACTCGTGGTGGAAATAAATATTTTGTAACTTTCATTGACGATTACTCCCGTTATTGTTACATTTATCTTCTCAAGAGTAAGGATGAAAGTTATTCAAAATTTATTTCATATAAAACTGAAGTAGAAAATCAGTTAGATAAAACTATTAAGATTTTAAGATCTGATAGGGGAGGAGAATATTCAGGTGAGCTTGATAAATTTTGTGTTGATAATGGTATTATTCATGAGACTACTCCACCATATTCTCCCCAATCTAATGGTGTAGCTGAAAGGAAAAATAGAACTCTAAAGGATATGGTCATTTCAATGCTAAACTCTTCTGGATTACCTTTTAACATGTGGGGGGAAACACTTCTTACTGCATGTTATGTTCTTAACAGAATTCCTAGTAAGAAAAATGATAAATCCCCTTATGAATTGTGGAAAGGTAGAATACCTTCATATAAATATCTTAAAGTGTGGGGGTGTTTAGCTAAGGCATCTATTCCAGCACCTAAGAGAACTAAACTTGGTCCAAAAACTGTTGATTGTGTGTTCATAGGTTATGCTTTTCATAGTAATGCCTACAGATTTTTAGTAATTGACTCTAAAAATATTTTGATTGGAAAGAACACAATTTTTGAAACTAGAGATGCAGAATTTTTTGAAAATAGATTCCCTTTTAAAGAAAAATCTGCAGGACCAAGTAGCTCTCTTAGTGTCCCTCCTAGTGTTAGAGAAGAGCCTATTGAATTAGAAGAAGCTGAAGTTAGGAGAAGCAAAAGACCTAGGACTACTACTTCTTTTGGTCCTGACTTTCTTACATACTTAGTAGAGGATGATCCTATTACATTTGTTGAAGCTATATCTTCACAAGATTCTATATTTTGGAAGGAAGCTATAAATAGTGAATATGATTCCATTATGTCTAATAACACTTGGGAATTAGTAGACTTGCCTAGAGGATGTAAAACCATTGGGTGTAGATGGATTTTTAAGAAAAAATTGAAACCTGATGGTTCAATTGATAAATTTAAAGCAAGACTTGTAGCTAAAGGCTATAAACAAAAAGAAGGAGTTGACTTCTTTGATACATATTCACCTGTTACTAGAATTACCTCTATTAGGATGTTAGTTGCAATTGCTTCATTGTATAATCTTATTATACATCAAATGGATGTCAAGACTGCCTTTCTATATGGAGATTTAGAAGAAGAGATTTATATGGATCAACCTGAGGGATTTGTGGTAGAAGGCCTTGATGATAAAGTGTGTAGACTTAAAAAGTCTCTTTATGGCCTTAAACAAGCCCCTAAGCAATGACATGAGAAATTTGATACAGCTTTGACATCTAATGGTTATGTGATAAATGAAGCGGATAAATGTATATATAGCAAATTTGTGGGGGATAGTGGTGTTATAATTTGCTTATATGTGGATGATATGCTTATAATGGGAACTAGTTTAGATGTGATTAATAAGACTAAACAGTTTCTGAAAAAGCACTTCGAAATGAAAGATTTGGGTGTTGCTGATGTTATTCTAGGGATTAAAATAGTAACACATTCCGAAGGAATTTCTTTAACCCAATCACATTATGTAGAAAAAGTGCTTAAGAAGTTTAAACAATATAATTGTATTCCCGCTAAAACACCTTATGATGCAAGTCATCATTTGAGAAAACATTCAGGTCCTAGTGTTTCTGCTTTAGAATATGCTAGAGTGATCGGTAGTCTCATGTATCTCATGAACTGTACCAGACCTGATATAGCATATGCTGTCAGTAGACTTAGCAGGTATACTAGTAATCCTAATAGTGAACATTGGGATGCTCTCATTCGAGTCTTGAGGTATTTGAGATACACTCTAGACTGGGGAATACATTATACTAAATATCCTGCTGTACTTGAGGGATATTGTGATGCTAATTGGATTTCAGATACTAATGAAACTAAATCTACAAGTGGATATGTTTTTACATTAGCAGGTGGTGCTGTATCTTGGAAATCTACTAAGCAAACCTGCATTGCGAGATCCACTATGGAATCAGAGTTCATAGCATTGGATAAGGCAGGTGAAGAGGCTGAATGGCTAAGGAATTTTCTTATGGATGTTCCATTGTGGTCCAAACCACTTCCAGCTATATATGTCCATTGTGACAGTCAAGCAGCTATTTCAAGAGCTCAAAATTCATCCTACAATGGAAAGTCTAGACATATTCGTAGGAGGCACAATACTGTGCGTCAGCTGCTTAAGGATGGGGTTATAGCTATTGACTATGTGAAGTCAAGTGATAATATTGCTGACCCATTAACCAAAGGATTAGCTAGAGAGCTAGTTCAGAAAACATCGAGGGGGATGGGGCTAAAGCCTATTACAAATTAGATCACCTATAATGGAAACCCAACCTTGCGATTGGAGATCCCATGGATAAGGTTCAATGGGATAACAAAGTTATTGGAGTGATTTGTGGGGGTACTACATTGAATTTATTTCAAACCCCTCCCTATGATGAGTAGTACCAACTGTATTGATTAGAGGATGAGCAAATGCTCTTAATGCTTTCTATAGCTGATATTCAGTGGGGTGTTTAAATACAGTGCATCCTTGATAGAAGCACCTATTTGAGTGTGGAAGTGGGGCCGCTTCCTATGAGAATTGAGGCTAATTCTCTAGAGCACTCAAAGAAACCGGGAAAGTTCACGGCCGAAATGAACACAACCGCGAGAACTCGATGATTGTTTTAGAAATCATGTGTGTGTTTTATTGTCTCAGTTTGCAAATCATAATTGTGGAGTTCAAGACATAGTTCACTCTACAGTTAGCAAGCTCGATAGAATATACAAAGCTAAGGTTCAAGTCGATAGACACCTAAGCTTGCGTGATTTCTACCGTACTCCAGAATATTATTTTTATCTATCTTATTTCTTTCATGTGGGGGATTGTTATATATTTATACAATAAATATAATATGTGAAAGAAATAATTAATTAAGATAAAGTGCCCAACTGGTAAAAACGTGGAATTTGTGTGGGAGGTCTGGGGTTCGAGCCACGCCTCACGCATTATATTAAAAGTCTTTGATTGGGCCTTGGGGCCTTGGGCTCTTGGGCTTTATTGATTCTAATAAAATAATTATTATTTTTTAATTATTTTCGGAATTATTTAATGGGTCAACTAGCCAGTAAAATATGACTGTTTTAACTGCCCAGTTTTAATATCCATTACCATAGGCCATTACATCTGTAACTTAATGCTAGATCATGGTGGAAGAAGTTACATCTCTTTATGCCTATATAAACACACTTTTGGGTATTAGAAAAATACAACAAAAAACGAAATTGTCTCTTCATATATACAGTAAAAATATTATACTCAAATTATTTTTTCATATTTCTGGAGTACACTTGAGAGTTTTGAAAACCTTTTGTGATCGCTGCACAATTGGTTTATTTGATCGTTGTATCCTGGAGGTGATTGTCCACGGAGGTCGCAGCAGTTATCGACGGGCAATTTCGCTTTAGGACATCGTGCTGTCACGAGACTCGATCTATTGATAAGTTTTTCTGCACTTTACTTATTTGATAATGATAAGCTATTGTTTGGTCCACATTATTTACAAAATATGTTTTCTATCTTTTATTTTCAATCACATTTTTCAATAAAATAATATTACATGCAAATTTAAAATTTTTCTTATTTTTTGGCTGCACATTCTCCATCAAATCACTATTTCAAATATATTTTTGGCCAAAAAAAAAAAAAACGGGACTCAAACATGCTCTAATTATTTCATTGTAAAATTAAGAATTTTTACTTATAAATAAAGATAAGTAATATATAATAGAGATAAAAAATTTAATTACTTTTAAACTTAGCCAAAAAGTAGCATCTCTTATTGTTAAAAATTAAAATGGGTTCTTTATTTTTAGCTTTATGGCCTTTTTAAGGCTTTTTTTTGTGTAAAATGTATTTTGGAATAGTAAATTGATGGTGAATGTGTGGTTAAAAATAAGGAAATGTTTTGGGTTTGCATATAATATCATTTTATTGAAGAAAACAAAAGCTTTAATTAATAAAAATAATTTATTACAAAATTTACTTATTTGATTATAAGTGAACTTTTAAATCAAATGTGAATGAGATGAATATGCAACGATTATGTAGTCTTTTAACTAAACTAGTCTTTGCCCGTGCAAATGCACGGGCTGAATATTTTTGATAGTACTGTTAGTGTATCAAATGTGGTGGAATTTCGTGAATTATAAAAATAACGTTCGTTGTGGCCATTGTGATGAATTATTTTTTCTGAATATGTAAAAATGTTTACTAAGTCATATTATTTTAGGATATGAAAATATGTTTACAAGTGGATAAGGACTATTAAGTTTACATATTCCAAATTAGTGAAACCTTGAGCAATAATTAACAGTATTTTAATCAACAAATCAAGGAATCAGGATGACACGGAGAGGCAGTGTCCTCTCCGTGGCCGCACGGAGAGAATGGCACTCTCCGTGCGTGCACAGAGAGTTGTTTTTCCGCGCGTACATGGATAATTTTTCCGTACATGCATGGAGAGACACAAAGAGTGTATCCGACTCAAATTTTTGTATTCTTCTCTTATGTTATATTTTACAAAAAATAAATAAATAAATGTTAAAATAAATAAGTATTTTTTAAGATAATTTTCTATAGTTTTTTTTTTATTTAATAATTATATATATTTCCCTAAAATAGATTTTAGCTACATAAACTTAACATGATACTACATACAAAAAATAACCATGTATGAACTTTGGCTATTTTAAAAAGAACCATATATTAAACTTGGTTATTTTAAAAAGAAACTATATATCAACGTTACATGAGCCTTGGGACAAAATGGCTTCTACAAAAACTAACATATGCCAGCTTATAACATTTATTCATTGGGTCAGAAGGGGCAAAAGATACTACCCAATTTCTTATATGCATAGGCAATTTGTTTTCTTTGTATAAAACTGATTGCCTATCGTTACAAAACATATAATTATAATTAAAAAAACTACCATTCATGTTGCCAGACGATATTGACCTGATCATTTTCTTTTCTTCTTATTTATCTCAGCGATAGATTCTTGAGATCCTTTTGTTCCAACTGGAGATATATTTTTATCCTTTGAAGATTGCTTGAATTGGTCGCTATGTTCCGCATGCTCGTCATGAAGCCGATCATCAGCTGTGGTTGAAATATTGCTGTCACTGATTGATGTGACAATTTCAAATCGGTATTCAGGTGGAGAGTGGCGTTTCTCCGACACTTTTAGATAAAACAATACTTCCATTTCGCTTTCTAACTTCAAGATCTTGCTCAATTCTGCAACTGGTGTCTGCAAATGAATATATATATATATATCGTATAAAAAATAGGTTTAATTTTTTCGAGAAAATAAAATCTAAAAATTTGAGGTACGGAAGTTTTACTTCGGGAGAATAATTCATTAATATATCAACATTTGTTTCCAGCAATTTTTCTGCAGCATGTCCTATGATGCTTGCGTCCAATGATCATGTCTTGTCCTCAAGATAAATCAAAGCGTTCGCTCTACGAGAAATAAAGATTGTAGTTAGGAATATATATTTATTCAACTTATTATTAAAATTAAAACATCTAAATATAAATAGAGTACCTTGGGATAGCTTTTGCGTGTTCACATTTGCAAAACCTACATTTGTGTATTTCTGCGAAATTTGCATTCGATGTCTTTTACAATTACTACAAGACATGTACCAGAATGTCTATTTTTTTGTGTTGATTTTCCACCTTGCACTGACCCAATAAAATTTTTCCTGCCAATATGTAAAAGTGTATATAATTAAATCAAAAAAGGCCTATGAATAATATATATATATATATATATATATATATATATATAATGTGTACATAGATATATATATATTACTTCTAGATATATCTCCAACAAATCAGCAATTTTCGTAAACTTCTTTGGAGGTGTAAATTTAGGCGGGTTGCTATGATTTTATCTAGTTGTTCTGCATTTGTTTCCACCCTGTGTACATAAGCACATGTTCAGTTTCCTAAAATTTACAGAAATATATATTTATGCTGAATAAAATTAAATATAATACAGTACCAATTTTTGTATTCAGCAACAAGTAAATCGGCGTCAATGAAGAAAGTGCTGTTGACTTTAGTAGAAAGAGTGATGCCTGATTGATGAAGTTGAATATTTAGATTGTAATTTTTATTTAAAAGCGAATAAAAAAAACTACAATATGGATGATAAGACTTACCATTAAAGGAAGAAACTTTAAGATTTATGGCCCATATTATAGGTTTATTTGCAATATTTTGGAGTATTTTATTACCTTCTTCATCCACGAAGGTATCCCATAAGGTAAGCACGACGGTACGAAATTTATTGTCAATTAAGACAATATCTTGTAAAAAAGTTTCTGTACCAAACCTCGTTTGAATTAGACGTTTCTGACGTATATATATAGCTGCACCAATTACACCTATAAAAGGAACAAAGTTATTTGCATATTTTTAATATATAATCTATAAGTACATGTGGAAGAAAACAATATTAAATTAGAAACTTACTTATGCTCGTATTTTTGTCTAGGTGTTCCTGTAGTTCATCAAATGAAGTGAGCTCATAGATTGAGAACAAAAAATTTAAATGGATCTCATGCACTTCTTCAATTTTTGTTCTTCCAGATATAGTCCAAATTTTTTCTCCTGGCGAACTTTGGAATTCGCTCTTGATATCTTTGACTGTTGCATTTGAGACAATATATGTCTTTCCCAGTTTGAGCTGATCATCTAATGCAGTAATATTTGCGTCGTATATTGTAGCTATAACTTTATTTCCCTGTTTAGTTGTAGAGAGAGATATAAATATATATGAATATATTTATTTATTATTAATAGAAGATATAATATATATATAAAAAAAAATTATGTACTGAATAGTATAATTATACTTGTAAATCCATAAAAGTAAGATTCTGATAACGACTATTTGAATTTCGGGCTGTTTTAGGAGGTTGCTTCCCTGAAACTATAATTTTGGCTGACCAATTGCCCTCTGAAGCAGAGATTTGTGGAATGAATTTATAAGACTGAGCCATTGCTGAAATGCGGGAAAAAAAAAAGTTAGCAAAAAAAGAAAAAAAAAGGAAGGCAGGAGAAAATAAAGACCAAGTTTTCCTGTAAAGTAATTATACCCGAAGTAGTAAATCACGTAGAGGTTGGGTCAATGTTAAGATTTTAAGTGGCTGTATTTTTTCTTAAGGTAAACCTGTTGAGGTAGATTATATTTATAGCAACTTGATGAGTGTGTTTTTGCACATGAATTTTGTACCATTGGAGCCTCATTTGCTTGATTAATATGTTGATTATCGAACGAATTTAATGTGTTTGTTAGTGTTTTGGTTGAAGGAATGATGAAAGGGAGAAAAAGAGTTGTTGAAGCAAAATAAACAAAGAAAGGGAGCAGGAATTTGGCGCTCAAGCACCCGGAAATAGCGCCCAAGCGCCGGAAAACAAAACGGGACAAATTTCAACAGCGGTGTAGCGCTCAAGCTCTACACATGTAGCGCTCAAGCGCTGGGCGCTACTCCGGTCCGTTTTGCGACGCTCAAGCGCTACAACCTAGCGCTCAAGCGCCGCGCCGCGAAGAAAATTAGGTTTTTTTGGGCTACGAAAAAGCCCACAAAAAGGACTCCAAATTGGCCAATGATGTATGAGAAGTATAAATAGGCTAAGAGAGGCACGAAATAGGGGTTCCACACCTTGCAAAATAGAGAGAAAAACACAAGATAAACGTAAAATTTGCGAGAAGATTTACATCAAGGATTCAAATCAAAATCAAGAATTAGAAGCGGAAGAAGATCTTGGTGCAAGAAATAATTCTTTTCCAACTTTTGTATCATTTAAATCCGGTGATGTATTCAACTTTTGTCATTTATTTCATTGCTTTGATTATGAGTAGCTAATTTATTTATTAGGGCGAACAATGTAATCTTTTGAAACCCTTAGTTATTAAATTCATGACTTCTTGAGCTTTATTCTTCCATGTGTTGATTTTATTATGAGTGCAATGCTTTAAATTATCTGGCCAATAATTTGATGATTTATTGAGTTTCTTACGAGTCGAGAGGTGAGTTCGAAACTTAGAACGTGTAATAAAATCCGGTAACGAGGTATAACGTGTAGAGATACCTATACTAAGTGCTGCGGTCGTTATATGAATTCCTAGTGCCTTAATTCGTTTAACTAAAGAGAATTTGCATAGAGATATGGAATTGATTTAGTTAAATAGGCTCAGTGAGAACTCGAGAGGGGTAAGTTGAATACCGTATGAGAATTCGACCGAACACTACATTAGGCTAGAATCTTGAATTGTTATAACTAAGGTGATCATTAGGTGAAATTGTTCTGCCCTAATACTTCTCGCATATTTAAATCTTTGATCTGTTTGTCTCCAATATTCTTTCATCAATTGTCATTCTTTCTAGGAATTTAGTTTTTCAAAAACATCCACATTCATCATAATCTGAATTTAGAGTTTGTTTAATTTCATCAAATAGTAGTAGGAGAAATATATCCAATACTAAAGTATAGTTTTCGTGGGAACGATAATCCGGACTCTTAGGTCCACTATATTACTTGTTCGATATCGTACACTTGCGATATAAAAATACGCAACAAGTTTTTGGCGCCGTTGCCGGGGACTATTTACTTTTAGTTTGGATTTATTTTTGTTTACTGTTGTTTGATTTGTTCACTCTCTTTTATTTATTCATTATTGTCTCCTGCGATATTTCAGTGTGTTTTGTTTTTATTTTTCTTTTACAGAAAACGGTGTTCATTGTATGCTCCGTGCCCAGGGCGACGCACTTGAACCGTTTGACTCGGAGATAGAACGCACCTTTCAACAGAGACGCAAGGAACACAAACAAAAACAGCAACATCAAATGGCGGAAGATCAGAACATTCCAGTTCAAATTCAGCCAATAGGACAAGCTGCGGCCAGAGCAGCTGCACCACCAAATCAGCCACAGGGGCCAAGGGAAATAAATGAAGGAGATTTACCCGTTGCCATGTTCTTGACACCAGTTGCTTCACCTGCGCGGTCTAGTATTGTGTACCCAGATTTTGGAGTCAACAATTTTCAGATAAGAGCAGAATGGATAAATCTGATGAGCAACACTCTTCAATTCTACGGGTTGCCCCATGAGAATTCAAATACACACTTAAATAGATTTCTCCGAAACTACCAGAACTTCTATGCCCCGGGGGTCAATGAAGATGCCATCAAATTGCGGTTATTTCTTTACACACTTCGAGATGCCGCATTGGAGTGGTTAGATGCTGAACCTCATGCAAGTATATCAACTTGGGAAGATCTCACCAGAAAATTTTGCAACAAATTCTTCCCACCTGCTAAAGTAGCCAAATTGAGGTTGGAGATCCAAACCTTCCAACAACATGATGGAGAGAGCTTTAACGATGCATGGAACAGATTCAAAGGGCTAAGCGAAGATGCCCAAATCACGGAATTCCAAATGGAGATCAGGTGCGGTACTTTTACTCAGGACTCTCACCAATGTCGAGAGCTCAGGTAGATTGTTCTGCGGGAGGATCAGTCATGGGAAAATTAGTACAAGAAGCACTGGATTTGTTTGAGCTCATTGCTACCTCGCACTCAATGTTTTCTTCAGAAAGAGTAGCACCACCTCGAGCACCTGGAGTGTATGAAGTGGATCACCCGACATCCACTAAATTTCTTATATTTTCAACAAATTTGTAATTGTAATTTCAATTTAGTTTGTCACATTCAAAAGGTTGAACTTTAATTTGTTTTGTTCCGTTACAACGTAAAAATAAACCTTAAAAAAATCATAAAAAAAACATATATTGAAATAGTATTCGCTATATTAACTGTTCATAAAGTTTTTTATTCTAGCATTTATTATTTAATTATTATTTATTAAGAAAATGTGCACGCACGGAGAACAATTTGTGCACACACGAAGATTTCCGAGCGCGCACGAAGAAATAATTTTAGGAGAGTTTTTTTTATTAAAAATAAAATCTATAAATAAAGTATTTTTGTCTATTTTCAAATAAAATATCAAAATCATTCAATGAAAAAGCAGTGAGTTAGAGATAGATATAATTTATTTTGCGTGTTATCACGTCTCGAAATAAGTCGGAAATATCGAAGGTGTCTTTACCTTGTGGGTAACTTTGTAAAGAAATAGTAACACCAATTTGAAAAAAGCTATAATATAATAGGAAAAAATCGTATATATAAAAATAGCATGTCTGTTCTACGTTGTATAAATCTCTCATTAAAAAATATACAAGTTTGAACCAACGAAAATCCATAAAATAAATAAAACAAATTTATTTCATTAATGGAAAAGCAATAGAGGAAGAAAACCCTATAAAATTACATAACGTGTGAATAAAATGTAAAAAAAAAACATTTAGCTACACAAACAAAAAAGTTGAGGGAAGGAAAAAAAATCAACTAGGTACTATTTTGATGTTTGGTAACGTTGCAACGATTTCGTTGGTTTATCAAACTATTGATTTTTGAAAAGAAGGATATCTAAGGAATGTTTATTATGGCGCATCAAAATTTTTTGTTGAAGTTTTCTTTATCTTGCCAAAAGCCTTAGCATTGTAGGAGGTAAAGCCAATTTGAAGGCAGTTATTAATAAGGAAGAATGTCTCATATTACCTCACATATAAAAGCAGAAGGTTTGTTTTGTGTTGTATAAATCTTTCATAGAATAAAGATGAGAGCCTATAATAAAAAAATCCATAGAATAAATCAAACAAATTTGTTCCACTGATGGAAAAGCAATAGAGGAGGAATTGTCTTTAAAATTACATAATGTGCAAAAAAAAATGTGAACAAATAAACATTTAGTTACATAAAAAAAATATGAAATGAAAGATAAAAATTAAACTTGAAACTAATTTTGTGGTTCTCAACCTTATAAATATTTCGTTAGTTTATCAAACTATCAACTCTTCAAAGGAAAGATATTCAAGGGATGTTTATTATGCTGCACAATATTTTTTTTTTTTTTTTTTGTTGAAGAGCCATATTGCATTTGCTCTATCTTGCCAAAAGCGCTAGCATTGTAGAATATGAATTCCTGTAAATTCAATCAGAGAAAGATGAATAGTAATGACAATTTGATAAAGCTCACAAGCTGCAATGAAGAAATAAACCATCATTAGATTGAATGGAAAGAATATAAAAAAGGCGATTGAAAACTAATATCATAGAGCAGCGAATGATTTTTAAAGGACTCAAACTCGGGCAACAATATTGGATAATATTTATGGCACTCATTAACATAGATCAAAAACACGATTAACATAGGTACAATAAGAGGAAAGCGATTGGAAAAAATCGTAAACATAAAATAGTTCTTGAACATTATGTTTTAAGGTATATATCAAAGTTAAACATTAAAAACAATTGTCAAATAATTATAACTAATTTTCATTATTAAGATGAAAAAAATAGGGATATCGCAGATCAAATTTTATATTTGAGTGTTTTAAGTGTTCCCTTATTGTTCGTTGCACAAAAAAACTATTTTTGTAATCGTAGTAGTAGTCATGTGAAAAGACATATTAATTAATTCCAAAATATTTATTTTTATTGGTAGCGTCATAGGCAAAAAAACAGGCAAAGTATAGTAAAATGATAGAATATGGACAAAGAACAGAAATAAAATGTGCAGTGCAAATTTGTTGCAAAGGCATATCAAACGGTATCACCAAATAAAATTGTTAAAACAATTATGAATAAGTGATTAAAAAAAATTAGAAAGCACTTAATTTAAATTTGATATTGAAACGTTTAATCCTTCCCTTACCTCTCTTGGAAAACTTTCTATAGCAGTAGTGATGTGAGAAGCCATATTAACTATTACGGGCTTTATGTTTACCTTGGTAAACAAAATGAACATAGGCTGGGAAAAAAAAATAAGACAATCATATTAGATTATCAGACAATAAAAAAGATCATTAGTCTAAGTTAAGCATATACATGGAAATGTAAATTTCTTAAAACACATCACAAACCTTTATGAAGTAGTTGATAGTTGATTCAATTCGATAACGAATAAGTTGAACGATAAAAAATATTGATAAAGAATGTAGGTTTACGAATGTACAAATGAAAGGATTTCTTTGTATACAATATTTTTAGTACATGTGGTATGCAAAGTATCACTATTTAATGGTTTAAGTAAAACTTTGCTAGATGTACTTGTTTTCGCTCTTGATTAGGCTATATAAAGCTGACCATGACAAAAAATTGATTCTGGAAGATATAAACCAACAAAGTCAAGTGTTTGACCTTGTGCTTTGTTAATTGTCATTGCAAAACATGGCCTGATTGGGAATTGAGTTCTTTTAAATGGAATTGAATTTCGATCGCTCTTAAGAGGTATAAAGGGAATCTTTGGCAAAAAAACATGCTTTCCACAATATTCACCAGTAGTAATTTCAGCAAGAATTATGTTTTTCTCAAATTTTCGACAAGTAAGACGTATTCCATTGCATAACCCTTCAGAAGGATTAATATTTCGTAATAACATTACAGGACAGTTTACTTTAAACTTCAATTCATGTGGTGGAATACCATTTGAGGACAAACTATTTAGAAAATCTTCCTGCAAGGGTTGTTTTGTTTTGTCAATTGATTCATCAAAACTATAGTAAGTGTAGAAGTCACCAGGAATAGTTTCAAGCAATATGTTGTTAATATGATCAACACATTCGTTTGTATCTGTAAGAATAACTCGATTTGACATGAGATGTAAATTATCAACATATGATTCTATATTTGGGAAAACATGATGTATTAGAATTTTTAAGGATGTAATTTCATCTTTAAATGATAAAATTATATTATCTGGGAGTTTAATACATTTACAAGAATGTTCATGCTCTGTTCCATTTCCAATTCTAAGTAAGTAATTGCAAAATTCGGGATCAAACTTTGCCCTCATGTTATCAACTAATGTCAAATGTAAAAAAAAAAAGAAAAAGGCCACAGATGGGAAAATACCAATGAAGCCCTCATTATGTCTTCTTTTTTTCCTTTTTGTACAACTGGAAGAACCTGACGAAAATCTCCTCCAAAGACTATAACTTTACCGCCAAAAGGCAAATTAGAATCTGTAATATCTCTGAGCATCTTATCTACAGTTTCAATGGCACAACGATTTACCATGGTTGCTTCATCCCAAATTATTAATCTAGACATTTTAAATAAAGTTCCTAAAGGAGATTGCTTACTAACAGAACAACAAATTTCACCAGTTGTGTCTAAAGGAATTTTAAATCTTGAATGAGATGTTCTACCTCCAGGTAAGAGAGATGCAGATACTTCGGAAGACGCAGTTGCCAAAGCAATTAAATTTTTAGAACGAACACTCGCAAGGAGTGTTTTATATAAAAAAGTTTTACCTGTTCCACCTAGACCATCGACAAAAAAAGCACCACTTGATTCCAAGTTTATTCTTTTCATAATTGTATCATAAGTAAATTGTTGTTTCTCATTTAAGGTCATTGTATCAATATTGTCATTTGGAACAATCAAATGAAATGTCTCTTCTGCAATCATTCTTTTTAACCGTTCATTTTCGTCTATATTTACATTGAATGAGACAATTTCAAAGTCGTTAATATTTTTGCCCAACGGTTCTAAAAAAGAACTGAGATCCTCTAGCCCCCGTACTTCGACAGCTTCAATGGATATATTTTCATGCACATAATCGTCAATCATATAAGCTTTGAATTTATCCTACAATAATTTTGGATGAGTAGGATTGCAAAGCAGAAGGATCGTGGCAAATAAACGTCTTAAAGAAAATGGCATTTCATAAAGAATAGCTTCATATAAACATTCTTCACAATGACTATCTCCATTTAATAGACCATATAGAAATGCAGCTTCTCTATAAGTTGTAGTAGTTACCCCATTTGAAGTTCGTAAAGATTGAAATGATGTTGGCCCGTGAATATGATTAAGAAGAATGCGAAGAAAATAACGCTCGCCTTCAGAAGGGTTTGCTGTGACAATTCGGCCTATGACAATTTGTTTCTTTCTTAAAGTCCAAATCTTTGTATGTGCATTCCAAACAAAATGTGTAGGAAAATCTCGATATAATAATGTCCGTGCGAATTCGTTAACTTCATTGATTCAAAAAAATTCGGTTAACATTGTTCGCCTCATATTTTCATTGTTAACAATGGTAGATAAATCATCGTTCCCATTGTACGTCACTTGGTGTTGGTCTTCGAGATGTAACTGTAAAGAATAGACAGTAGGACAAATTTCGGCCAAATTGAAAGAAAAGATTCGCCACATAGCTTCAGGTAGAGATATCCATCTGGCAGATTGATAAGAAGAAATTTCGTCGATTTCTTTTTCTTGTTCATTTGGGTCAATTAAGAAATTAATGCGATCATGTCCTTTATATACATATTTGTACAAATATTTTACAGCTTTAATAGAAGAACATACTTCAACATTTATATGACAGTCATACTTTGCACTTAAATAAGGATTATATGGTACAACCCATTGGTTGTTTAACATCTGGCCTCTAACTTTAATATAAATACCAATATCACGATGCCTATACAATGGGTAAGAATTATTACCAAATATAGTAGTGTTACAAAAATCTCGAGGATACTTATTTTTACAACCTTTATTTAGCTCCATACATACGTTGGTTGGATTTAAATTTCCACAAGGACCGTGCATATTATGTTTAACAATAACAGAATGCAAATGCGAGAATTTGATTTTGTCAGGAATTTCACATGACACAATTTTATCAACATTTTCAGCACATGAAACCTCGTGATTACGGTTAAAAATTAACAATAGATGTGCATGCGGAAGGCCTCTTTTTTGAAATTTAATCACAGATATATGAGCAATAATAGGGCCTAAAATATTTTTTTTGTACAAATCATCTTTTAGTTCTTCCGATTTTGCTCTAAATATTTGGACTTCATCATTATGCATTAGTTCTTGCTTAATTTCGGGCCATTTGGGATTGCATGTTATAGTTAAAAATATATCTGATTTTCCATAACGTTGTATAATAGCCATTGCATCCATATATCGTCGCAACATATCTCGAGGCCCACATGTAAATGATTGAGATAAAACAAATTTTCTTTCAATTTTGTACCCTCTTGTTTCTCCATTTTCAACACTGTCTACAATACCTTGATAAAGTTCAGTACGTATTTGTTTTTGATTATTACGAAAGTAGTCTAATCTAGTGATTTCAATTTTAACATACATATCTACAACATATTGTTGAAACAATCTACCACTATGAAGCAATATAGACTTACCTGAACATCTGATTTGTAACTTGTATGAACAGTATTCTCGACAAGAAACCTGAGATCGATGCTTAGCTCCATTGAACACTATATGATGAGAAGCCAAATTTAGTATTAATGATTTATAATATTTACATTCACATAAGTAGGGAATATATATATATATATATAAACCTTGATCTTCTTTTTCGATAATTTCAGATGCAGACGTAATTGTGGTAGCAGAAATTGCTAAATCGGGCAAATTTGCAGCTTGATTTTTGCATCGATCAATACCTTTATGCCAACCAGATTCTCCATACGGAAAAAAGTAAAGGGTATTGCAAAGGATCATAACAACCATAATAATAATGAACCTTATGCGAATCACCAGAATGGCCATATATAGTAATGTCACGAACGTTAGCGCTGACATTTTTATCATCCTCAAGCCATACAGCAGCTACTTGAGACGTTGTGGGTGCATTGAAAACTCTTTGATCAAGGCCTGGGTGACATCTTATATGTATTTGGTAGTTTTGTAAGTTTGTTATATCACTCAAAGATCTAAAAAATAGGCAGTATGGATTTATTTGGAGAATTTCAATTAAGCTCATCAAGGTAGATTCAACAAAACCATCTAAAATTTTCATACGATTTGCAAGTTCATTATCTGTATCATAAAAATATAATTGCATATAACAAGGTCTATTATTTTTAGGTATTAGTTCGTTTACATAATGATATACTTGACCTTGAACTCTAAATGTATATATACCTTTATATGATTTAAACAATTCTTTGTCGTACTTCACACCAAATGAAGTAAATGCAAAATGGTTATTATATCCTCTTACTAATTTTTTAAACTCTGAACATGTTGGTTCTGAAGAGGTAAACAAGTTAAATAATATAAGTGGTGAATCACAAATAGAAAGTTTAATTTTTCCATCAGAACAACAAAATCCCTTACTTTCTTTATAAAAAAATTTTGCGCCACAATGTTTACAATAAGTACATATTGGTAATACATATGGAGTAATTGGGATATCCAATAGGGGCAAACTTTCTTGTAATTCAACGTAGGGAACGTCGGTAGTAAAATCATTCAAAGAAGAAGACTCAGAATTATTTATTGTAGATTTCGACGACGTACCTAAATAACTATTTATAGGTAAAATAGGGTTACCTATTCTTTTTCAATGATCTATGTATCCAGTTTTAAGCCGCTGTCCTTATGTCTTTGATTTTCTTGCTGTCGAATGAAAGTATTATATGATTCATTTGCAGTTTTAGGATGACGAATACCAGGCTCTCCAGACATAGTTAAGATACCTATAAAAATAAGGAAAAAAAGATCATGTTTCTAAGTAAAAAGTATGAAATTAAACGAAGCAAAATAGCAAAAAAGATAATAGATGCTCAATGTTTCTTTTTTATGTAATAGGAAACAAAAAGACAACAGGGGAACAAGATTAAGAATATAGTTATAGGCAACCCCACAACCTAAAAAAGAATCCGAGCGATAGGAAAAAAAATCACGATGATAAGAAAAACAAAGCAGTGAATTCGTATGTTTCTTCACTCTCTATGGAGTATTAATTAAATTGATTGAAATAGAAAAAATTCAGAAAACAAGATTTCAAAAAAATGATGAACAAATTAAATAGAATATGGAAGAGACATTTAACCAATATACTTTAACTTTTTTATACAATAATAATAATTGCCTAATAGTATTGTAAATATTATATCAGGGCGACTAATTTTTTTCGGGCAAACATTTTCAAAGTAACTTAAATGAAGTTATTATTATCCACACACCAAATGAGCATTATTTTTGTATTATGTCGAGTTATACCATTGGGAATGTAGGCGTGGGAAAATGTATAACCAAAGAAAACAAATAGTAAAGAAACGACATAAAATTTTGAAAATGAGGAAAACGAAGGAGGCAAAAATGAAATCAAATAAAGTATTTGATTACGTAAGACCCAAAGAAATCCCGCAAGGGTAAATAAACTATGGAAGGGTTTTCTCGCTCATATAATGATAAATAAGTCGACATTTTATATAGTTTTGCCTAATAAAATTTCAAATTCTACAGGACGATGTTTAAATTTTTTCCTTTCTTAAACAAACACTAATTACGAAGAAAAAGAAAAATAGATTTTTTATCAGGTAATAATCATTCTCAACAAAAATTGTATTTTAAGGTTAAACAAACAAAGTATTGGAAAACAAAATCTTAAATCGGCATATGTTATTATTATTTGAAAGGGGGTTATTTGTTTTCAACAAAATAGTGACTTTGAATCCTCGCGGCAAGAATAATATAATAAATAATGAATAAGTTCATAAATAATATAAATTTGAGAATTGAATTCATTGAATGAATGAATGAAATAAGAAAACATACAATTCGATAAAAAATAGATATTTATCAAGACAGGTCAAGGAAAAAGTAAGTTGGTTATCAAGTGTAAACCAGTACGAATGCAAAAATAAAGGAGGCAAAAATGGAAAACAAAAATGAAATAGAATGAAATAGTTGAGTAGATAAGTTATAAAGTATAAACATTTAAGTCGTTAACGCAACTATTGATAAAATGAAACCTAAAGGGAACTATAAATATTGTTTATATGCTACCATCAACGAGGAAGCAATACCGTTTTATTCCAGTAAAATGAAGGGGGAAAAAATCAAGAGGTGATTGATAGATTGATACTGCATAATAAATATTATATTAATAAAAAAAAAAGTTGAAAACAAATTCAAAATCGAAGAAAAACAAAATACAAATTATAGAGCCCTCAATTTTGTTAATAAATAATAAAATAAAAAATGTAGGCAATTTAAATTTATGTTTTTCAAAACGACAAAGTACATATATCACTACTCTATTATAACTATATATTTATATATAGAACTAAAAAAATTAAAATAAGATTTTATGTTGAAAATGTAACATATTGAATATATTGTAGATGTAAATTTGGTAAATGAATTAAGAATATTTGGTAAGTGAAATAAGAATATTATTTAGCCGTTTGTACAATTGATAAGTTTATGTTCAAAATGTAATAAATTTAATGTATTGTATTTGTAAATTCGGTAAACTGGAAAAAATTTGTTGTTCCTGTTAACGGAAAAAAACACTTTAAAAAAGGGAAAATATATCGTACACAAACGGAGAGTAAATCGTACCCACACAAACCTCTCCGTGCGCGCACGAAGAGTTACTCTCCATGCGCGCACAGAGGGATGGCTCCGGGCTGCACGGAGAGTTCTCTCCGTGCGCACGGAGGGTTACCGGCCGTGCTACACGGAGAGTTCTCTCCGTGCGCGCACGAACAGTTACTGCGTGCGCGCACAGAGAGCTAACCCGTGCACCTCGGACTAACTTTCCGTGCACGAACGGAGAGCGAACAGTGCGAGGGATAATTTCAAATTTTTTTGATTTTGTATCTAAAAAAAAAAAAATATATGATACCAAAATCATCCAACAACATTTAGGTAGGGAATTCAGATATTGACGATGCTGCTTCAACAACACTTCAGTAGTAATATAAACATTTAAGGCACGAACTCAATATTTACGAAATCAAATCGAAAGAAAAATATGACAAAGAATGCATAGCCAGAAACTACAATTAATGAACTGACTTTATGAAAATTAAAAATTTGCACGACTTCTTGCACTTTGGTTATCAATAAAGAATTAGTGTCATCCTATTTCCTTCATTTCTTTTTACATTGCAACTCACAAACGTGCTGTTACATAACCCCATATATCACATAACTATAATCACTAATTTTCATTAAGAAAAATGAACATTGATTGCAGTAATATCTCAATTAACATAGGTAAAAGAGTAATTCTACTTACTTCGATGCACGAGCATTTACACCGGAGTTTTTTTTGCGAGAAGGTAGAGCGGAGATCTTCTTCTTGGCGCGACGGACCTCAAGATGGTTAGTCTAGAACTAAATAAGCTACAGATCAGTAAGCGAGGAATTTTATTTTTTTTGTTAAATCTTTTCTTTGAGAAAGAGGAAACGAGAAGTTTTTTTTTTTTTTTTTGTTAAATCTTTTCTTTGAGAAAGAGGAAACTGTGTAGAAAATGTATTTGCATGCATGTATATATAGGGCCGAAAATGTAAGTCGGCAAAATTTTTTTTTTTTTAGATTATGTGTGTTTTTTATTGACTAATAATATATTAGTCGGTCATAAAATATCAACAGAAAATACGGCGGGAAATGTAAGTCGGCTACAAATGAAAGTAAGTCGGTTAAGTGGATGCAAATGAAGTCGGCTACAACTGATAACCTGAAACCAGTTTTAAGTGTGAAAACGATGGTGCAAAATTGAACAGTAAGATTGCTAAATGTATTTGCATGCATGTATATATAGGGCAGAAAATGTAAGCCGGCACATTTTTTTTTTTTTTTTGGATTTTGTGCGTTTTTTATTGACTAATAATATAGTAGGCGGCCATAAAATATCGACAGAAAATATGGCGGAAAATGTAAGTCGGCTACAAATGAAAGTAACTCGGTTAAGTGGATGCAAATAAAGTCGGCTACAAATGATAACCTCAACCCAGTTTAAGTGTGAAAACAAGGGTGCAAAATTGAACAGTAAGATTGCTATCCTCTCTTTTAAGAGAGTAGTGATTTGGATAATTATACATTATGCTTGGGTAGACTCGAGTTCATTGGGCTAAAGAATCTTTAATTGAGATCATGTTTGAGCCTCATTTTTTGGGATAATGTATTTTGAAATATCGATTTTTTTGGAGAATGTGTGATTAAGAAATAAAAAAATAAATTTGAATTTACATGTAAAATTATTTTACAAAAAAATGTGATTGAAAATGCATATTGAAAAAATGAGATTTGAGAGGGTGTCTCGTGTGTCCATTATGAACACCCCTATAGGTACACTTAGTACAACCCTTGCAATTGGGGTCACAAACCTTTTAAATTGTTATACATTTATATTCAAACCTTTCATTTTTGCAGTTAGGGTCTCAAATTTTTTATCTCAATTGCAGCTGGATGACATGTGGACATGATCCGCCCATTTGACTTTTAGTTGACCAAAAGTCAATGATTGATCAAATTTTAACCAATTTTAAAAAAGTAAAATTGTAACTTTATATTGTTTCATATAAATTAATTACATAAAAATAATGTAAAATAAAAAAATCAATTAAATGGACGGATTTCGCCCACGTGTCCTCCGGCCGCAATATAGATAAAAAAAAAATACACATTGTTTTAACTCTATCAAGTATATCATTACAAAAAGTCACGTCCATCGTGCCAAGAACTAGTTGTTCCAAAAATGTAAAATTCTCTTCCTGTAAACAGTAACATCGTGCAACTGTTCACCGTTGTTTGGTACAGTTTAAAATTCAATTAAAATTATTAAAATTGAAAATATAGTCGTTATTGGTCTCACTCGTTTAATAAAGATCAACAATAACGATTAATTTTTCAATTTTAATCCGACTTTAATTCATACCACACCCGAGTCACGAGTGGTTGATGAGTATAGAAAAGTCTTTTGTCGGTTAATCTCGTAAGAGAAGGGTCATTATTGTAAATACGACAACAGAGAGCAAGGGTAATATAGGGGAGTTAGTAATTACTCCGTACTCTCTACGAAGCAGATGGTTAATGGTACTATAAACAAGAATCCCGCGGCATTGGTTTTGGCTCTTTGCCCTGTGATAATCTATAAATTCCCGCGGCATTGGTTTTGGCTCTTTGCACTTCTCTGTCACACACACACTGACACACACACACACACACAGTTGAATATCAGAATGATACCATTACCTGTTTGACAAGTAGCAGTGCATATATGCATGTTCGTGAAGTTTTAATTGGAAGATAAAGCTTTGTAATGAAGTGAAACTTGATCAATTGATTCTTAAAGAGGTATATTAACGTTTGAATTATCTGAGTAGAAAAAGGAGAAGCTGAACCTGAGATGAGATGAGAATTTTACTCATGCGGAAATCAAAGCACAGAATATGATGTTTTAATACGACTAGATTAAAGAGAGTATTTCGGGTGCCGTTGCTGCTGGAGGCGGCGGAGGCGGAACTTTTTGGCAGGTGATGAAGAGTAAGAATTCACCGCCTACGGCGGTTAATCGCCGAATATCTCATCGGACGGTGGTTATACCGGCTATCTTGTTGCTTGGATTACTTTTGCCTCTTCTCTTCGTTCGAATTGCTTTTCTTGTTCTTGAATCCGCCACCGTTTGCTCTTCCTCCGTAGGTAATTTTGAGCGTGTGGCTTAGCTTTTTTCTTAGTTTTTTTTTTTTCATATACTTTTTTGGTAATGTTGTAGTTGGGAATAATTGTCAATTCCCCGTATTTACTTGATTCTGCAGTGTGTATGAAAATGAAGTTTTTCGGCGGGAGCAATGCAACCCTGGTAAGTAATTTATTTACTCAATGCTTCGCTCTAGTTCTTTCGGCGGGGCACCATTGGTATTTTGATCACAAATAAACTAAGGGGCTTGTCTTTTAGTACATTATTTGAAAATTTAATGGTCGAAATAATTTTATTTTATTTTTAAAAAATATGTGATTTAAAAAGAAGATTTTTTTTTTTTGAAATTACGTGTAATATTATTTTATTAAAAAATATGTGATTGATAAATATATATAGAAAAATGAATTATAATTTTAACGTTAACCCGGGCGCTTAAATGTTGAGTTAAAATATAAAAAATTGTCATATCGTACATAAGTGGATTTGCACATTTATCGAGATTGTCGATTATTTTAACTTCAGTGCATGCAAGTTGTATATTTTCCTAGTCCCACGTGATCATAGTCTAATCCTTTTCTATCACGGACACTTTCGTTACTTGCAAAAAGTACTGAAATTACCATTCCATTTCCTAACAGTAAGAATTGAAATTCCCTACTCGCTAGTGTTAATTTTGTTATGTTCTTTTTTAACATATTCATTCTCAATCACACGTTTACACAATAAAATATTTTGTTCGTAAAATAATTTTGTTTCGATAAATAACGACCACCAAACAGGGGCATAATTTGTAGAATGTAGGTTACCAAAAAGAGAGAAAAAAATTGGTGGGTTAGAGTCGGAGAAAATGCTTTCAACGGTGTCTTCCACTTATGGGGTCTATCAATTCTATAATTTCTATTTCTGTCAAAACGTAAACCCGGTTTTCAGAAATTCTACGTGTAGATAAATGTCTGATGACACAACTTGTGTTTTTGTCTGATGCTGATGATGATTTGGGTTCTGTGAAAAAGCTGAGAGAAGATTTGACAAGGGCCTTGCTGGAAGCAACCAATTCTATTGATGGTGATAGTGGAATTGAAACAGTAGAGGGCTCAAATTCAATATTGTCATTCGGGGATCTTGTGAGGGACATGATGTCAAACAGACGGGACGTTAAAAACTTCGCTTTCAAGACAAAAGCCATTGTAAGTGATTATATATACTTGGCCCATGTTTGATGTTCGCTGTATAGAGAAATTGGAATAAAATGATATTTTGAATAATAATATTTTTTTGAATGTGGTAAAAAAATGGAATTATTTTTTTTTTAAATTTTCGTGTAAAATATTTTATTGTGTGAATGTGTGATTGAAAATGAATATGAAAAATAAAAAAAGTAACCAAATATAGGGTTGTCCAATGTTCTATTCTACCCACCTAGAGTTAGGTTCTTGGAAATTTATTAGGCTTTGCTCATGTAATTAAACAATGCTCAAGATATACGAAAGAAGTTGAGACCTTGAAATAGGAGGTAGATTCTGTTTCTACTGTGGTGAATATCTTCAAGAATTCTTGATTCGAGTTCAATTTAATCAACCAAACAAAAATCAATCGAGGACGAGGAGGCTCAACCCAAAATTTTTACACTCCTTGGTTGCCACAAGTTTACTCACCCACAAAGGGTACACAAGCTGGTGGTGATTTCGAAGCCACAAAGGCGAGAGAAAAAGTGGAAGAATAGGCACAAAAGGGGTAAATACAATGGCAGCCGCTGGATTTTTCTTCAAGCACAAAGCACACTTTTCTCTCATTTGCACCATAACACACCCACACACAACAGCCATAAAGAGGTGGATATATATAACACTACTTGGGTCACTCCAATTGGGCCAAAGTTCATTAAATGGACTGCCATTTAAAGACGACAACTAATCGATAATAAATGGGCCACCATATATCACCATCCAACTAATAATCACGACTTGGGGTCATTCACGAGTATTGGACCACGAGCAACGTTAACTCAATTAAGTTGCTTTTAGTGGCTCCAAGTTATTTTCGAGGCGAACCATCACTAAGGTATCGATATAAATTATCATATATCAACTTAACTTCATCCGAGATTTATTGGGTATCAAAAACTTGACAAATCTCCACATAATACCCAATCAACCTGCAAACAACAAAAAACACAAAATTTATACTTACATAATCAAGGTAACCAATAAAATTGGAATCACGGACCTTACCTCGTGTTTCAGACTCGAAACACATACCATACATGCTCCATGTACTCACCAGTGCTAAGGTTACAAACAAATACTCAAGTAGAAATAGATAATCACAGTGAACAATCAAGAACAATTAATCATACGATGAAAATATAACATAGGATAACCCATAGATCTTTTCAAAAACACGTTCACACATAACAACAGATTAACACTAAGTTAATCAAGTACACGGCCAACACATATGCAATAAATGCATAAATGACCCCACGAAAAGATCTCACCAAACTTATCCTATCCCATTCCTGTTGCTCACACCTCGAGAACACATATCTCTTCTCATCGTCCACCATACTCACTAGATTGAAACTCAACTCAGGTCTAACTGGTAGAACTCTATAGATTCTAAGTTCTCGAGATAATCCTCTACCACCACATTACTTCTCACAACCAACATAGATAATGGGTCTTCACTTAACAGAAGTGATATAAGTGTTTCTCCAACACTCCAC